>JASKMD010000006.1:4546673-4597131 GCA_030144725.1 Haematococcus lacustris
TGCGAAGTTACCAAAGAGGCTTAAGAGCTTAGCGTGCGAGGGGTGGAAGGCAGATGTTAAGAGCTAAGACGAATCTACGGTTCGAACTATCTAACCTCCCCTCGCCTGCACCTGCGCTGCCTGTAAGCCTGCTCGTGTAGCGTCTAATCCTACCTGCATTTCTTGTTCTTCGGTTTTACTGAGCTTCTTGAGGTCCTGAAGCTCCTAAGCAGCTATTTGTTGAACGCCTTCTTTGTATTTACACTGCGCGAAACTGTCGGGTTTTCCGAGCGATGTAGGTTTTTTATACGCGTCACACGTCATCCGTCCTCAGTAGCCTCGTTGGCCTCTCGCCTCATTACGGGGGTCTTTCCAATGCGGGGGAATTTTTCGGAGGGTAACGGGGGAATGAGGGGAAAAGCGCAGCGGGGGAATTTTTATTCTCCCTCTAACCGCCGTCCAACTGCCGTTCCCCTGCGAGTCCGTTTGCGCCGTTGGGGCATTCCCCCAGGGGAATGGCGGTGGTTGGTCTTTAACCGCCCTCCCCTCTTCGCTTTTTGCTACCCCAGCCGAACCCCGCGGTAGCAAAAAAAGTGCTCGGGGGAAAAATGAGGGGGTACTTCGAAGACTCCGCAGCCAGATGGCACGCAGCCAGGAGGCTCACGCATAGAGCGTGACCATGACTATTGTAGCGACCGACCTGGCCCAGGAGTCAGGTCTCTGCGGTGAAGCGATTCACATGTGACAGCGCTGAACCGATGTAACAGCGCCCCAACACTCACGCACGGGAACACACAAAGCTGAAGCGATGCTTGGTCCTGCACCTGCACCCATCACTACTCCTGTTCCAGCATCCGTAGTTGGTGCTGCAGCTGCATATTAAGGCTTCTTGCATGTGCCCAGCCCAGCCCAGCCCAGCCCAGCCCAGCCCAGCCCAGCCCAGCCCAGCCCAGCCCAGCCCAGCCCAGCCCAGCCCTCTTGCTGCCTGACCAGGTGCCAGCCCTAATGCATGTGCCCTTGCCTTGCACCAGCCTAGACCAGCTGCCAGCCCTGCTGCATGTGCCCTGGAGCATGACCCAGAGTAGCTATCAACCACCATCACCACCACCAGGGGCAGCTGCCCTACCACTACCTTCCAGCAGCTGTAGCCAAGACACCATCACCCCTCTTGCTGCCACCACCACCACCACCACCACCACCACCAGCTCGACAACTGTGGAGGCTGGCATGTAGGCCGCCATACACCTAGAAAGATTGCAGGCTAAGGAGGGCGAGAGGTGCACAGGGCGTGGGGAGGGCAGGGGCAAGGGCAGGGGCATGGGCAGGTGTAGGGGCAGGTGAGGGCGAGAGTGATGGTAAGGTTGATGAGGTTGTGATGGAAGCAACCACACGCTTCAGTGCTCGAAGGCGGCTGCCTCAGTAGTGAACAAATGCATGTGTGGACAATGTGCTATTGAAAGACAGATGGTGAAAGACAGAGGGTCACCAAACACGCATCACTTCAATGTTTGAGCCAGGAGCTGTCACCGAATGTGTGCCGACTTTGGGTCCGGTTTCGGATCACCAATAAGGCGTATCACTACGGCAATCATTAGCTCATCCTCAGCCTCGCGCCGACGACGATCACCAAAAGCGAACATTTGGATGGACAAAGGTGGATGTCGTGGTCGTGCAAAGGGATGAAGCTCTCGTTAAGCTCGCGGCCACTCGCCACAACTCGCAATTTAACCGAACCCAACCTCCATTCTCCCCCATTCCCCCGCATTGGAAACGGGGGGTAAAAAGTGCATTCCCCCGTTCCCCTCTACCCCGTTACCCCGCATTGGAAAGACCACCTACATCAGCTTACTACATGTCAAGGCAGCGCCTATGCTTTACTAAATGTCAAGGCAGCGCCTCTGCTTTATTTGAAGTGTGGAAGCTTCTGCTCTCCTTCCCAAGCAGCCCCATGCACTGCTCCTGGCTCCCTGGCCTTGAGAGCTTTTGCCGCTATCCTGACGAGGTTCGTGCTTGATGGCCGTGCATAGTCTCCTTTACGGTGGAAGATGCACAATAAGCAGGTGCCTAATGGTAACAGGGGCCTACAAGTGGATTGGTGTTGTAAGGGGTAACAAGTGTAGGTAGGGTCAGGGGTAGGGTCAGGGGTAGCGTCATCAGCCCAGTCATGGCCAAAGGCGGGGGGGAGTGCAGTCACCCATCAGTTGATGCCTTCGTCTTCAAAGAGCTGATGGTCGGCCCAGCGATGACATGTTGATGGCATGTATGCAGCACACATGTCACCTCCCCCATCCCCATCCCTTCATCTCTACTCAAGACGGATCCCTTAGTGTCACTTTCCCGGTTACTCCTCCTAGTCCCTCTGACTCTTAACGTGTTTCACTCCCCTCTCCTTCCTAGCCCTCCTAGCTTTTGCGTCCTTACTAGCCCTCCAACCTTTTGCGCCCCTTGCTCCTCCGCTTCTCTGACTTCTCCGCTTCTCGAGGTCTCTCACACGCTCCCTTTAGCTCCCTTCCCCTTCCTTCTCTGAGTTCTTTCTCTCCTTGGTAGTTCCCCTTGTCTTTCCCTTTTCCTCTGTTCTCTCCTAAGTCTTTTACCTTTGGAGGTTGGCTTGTATCCACCCGAGCCCTACCCCCTTAGTGTAACAACTACTACTACTACCTACAAGTCAGATACTTGCACGATCACAGGTCCATGGGGCAGAACACACACCAGGGCTGCGTTGTCTGAGAACAAAGAAAGAAAGACTACGCTCTCACTGATGGGCGTGCATTAAGTGAGGAGAGGAGAGGCTGAAGCCTTGGCATCAAGGTCATGCCGTGAGCATGCCCCTTCACAACATGGGGACTGCGTCCTGCCGCACAACTACCAGTCCAACCACTGATCGAGGCTTAGACTCAACGTCTCATGTTGCATGGTCCCTTTCATGTGCGCTCACCATGCCTCACGGTCCTGGCACATGGCTATCCACTGCTCGTACCAAGGTCTTGAGCCTGTGCAACCAGCTGAGTGCAGTTAACACACTTCCTCCTCTCCCTCTCCCCTTTCACCCCTCTTCTCTTTACCCCCTTCCTTGCATCCCCTTCTGCCCCGCCCCGCCCCGCCCCGCCCCGCCCCGCCCCGCCCCGCCCCGCCCCGCCCCGCCCCGCCCCGCCCCGCCCCGCCCCGCCCCGCCCCGCCCCGCCCCGCCCCGCCCCGCCCCGCCCCGCCCCGCCCCGCCCCGCCCCGCCCCGCCCCGCCCCGCCCCGCCCCGCCCCGCCCCGCCCCGCCCCGCCCCGCCCCGCCCCGCCCCGCCCCGCCCCGCCCCGCCCCGCCCCGCCCCGCCCCGCCCCGCCCCGCCCCGCCCCGCCCCGCCCCGCCCAGCCCAGCCCAGCCCAGCCCAGCCCAGCCCAGCCCCGCCCAGCCCCGCCCAGCCCAGCCCAGCCCAGCCCAGCCCAGCCCAGCCCAGCCCAGCCCAGCCCAGCCCAGCCCAGCCCAGCCCAGCCCAGCCCAGCCCAGCCCAGCCCAGCCCAGCCCAGCCCAGCCCAGCCCAGCCCAGCCCAGCCCAGCCCAGCCCAGCCCAGCCCAGCCCAGCCCAGCCCAGCCCAGCCCAGCCCAGCCCAGCCCAGCCCAGCCCAGCCCAGCCCAGCCCAGCCCAGCCCAGCCCAGCCCAGCCCAGCCCAGCCCAGCCCAGCCCAGCCCCGCCCAGCCCAGCCCAGCCCAGCCCAGCCCAGCCCAGCCCAGCCCAGCCCAGCCCAGCCCAGCCCAGCCCAGCCCAGCCCAGCCCAGCCCAGCCCAGCCCAGCCCAGCCCAGCCCAGCCCAGCCCAGCCCAGCCCAGCCCAGCCCAGCCCAGCCCAGCCCAGCCCAGCCCAGCCCAGCCCAGCCCAGCCCAGCCCAGCCCAGCCCAGCCCAGCCCAGCCCAGCCCAGCCCAGCCCAGCCCAGCCCAGCCCAGCCCAGCCCAGGAGAATGCCATGCACCTGCTCATCGAGCGTCACCTCGCCAGCCAGCTGATGGACTTTGGGTGTGAGCCTATCACCCAATGCAGGTGCCTGACCTTCTGGCTGTGAAGGTTATAAAATTTGCTGGATATGCAACACTCCAATGGGGCGCCCCGCCGAGTTTGCACAGCATGCACATTGCACAACATATTGGAAAATCAGCATATAGCTGATATGTCTGTAGGTGATGCTGATATGTCTATACACTCTGCCATAGCCACTCTCTCAGAGCCACTCTGTTATATGTCTGTAGGTGATGTCTGTTTGTCTATAGCTTCACAGTGTAGTAGGGTGTGCCACAGCAGCCACTATGGCTGTGATAACACTGCGCCTCGGCTGCTTAGACAGGAGATGGCAGCCTGCGCTGCTGGCAAGCTCCACGTCAATGCGCTGGCTCTGCTGCACAACAGTGTGCTCGCCTCTTGTTATGGCAATGGAGTGGGCTGTCATATTGACAGTCATGAGGGCTGACAGTGGCATTTAGCTGCTGCAGTGTCATGGCTGATGGCCTTGGCTGACGTAGTGGGCGCAGCAGCAGCAGCAGCAGCAGCGGGGGCAGTAGTGGCTGACGTAGTGGCTAATGGCTAATGGCTAATGACCTTAGCTGACGTAGTGGGCGCAGCAGCAGCAGCAGCGGTGGTAGTAGCGGTGGCAGCACTGTGATCTGGCTGGAATGTAGCGTCACACAACCGTGTATTCTCACGGGAAACCCAAGTTGCCTGAAAAGGCCATCGTCCGGCTCAATGCGCACCGCGTGATGGCTAAGGAGGAGCAGAACAAAGTCAGTGCAACAAGGCCTGCAGACTGGAAGCCCCCAGAAGAAGAAGAAGAAGAAGAAGAAGAAGAAGAAGACTACTCCGGAATACACCGGCGTGCATTTAGGGAGGAGCTACCGCCTGGGGCGCGGCCTGCTCCCACCATTAGGCTAAAAGAGACGACCCCCCCTACCCTCCCCCCCCTTTAGTGGCCCTTAGTCTGTAGCTTGTCTTTGCAATGGAGTGGGCTAACTCCACCGCGTGCCGTGTTAGCTTGTTAGATAGTTTGGTAGTGTTGGCTTGTGTGATCCCCAGGGCCAGGAGGTGTTGCCGTGTGTGTGTTTCGTAAGTTGTGCCGCCTATGCCCAGGAGGATTGGTCTGATCTCAACCATATGGCCTTCCTTGCGTATGGTCTGAGCTAGATTGGCGTGTTGGTTGGTTGCCCTGTCTAATTGATCCGTCCACCTTGAGTCCGAGCAGTATTTGATTTCTATGATGGTGACCCGTTTCTTGACTTTGCCGCTGTTGCCCGCCTTCGCTTGCGGCGTCACCATGAGTATGTCTGGTCTAGTGGTGTTTTTGGTGGCCGCTGTTTTCAGTCCGAGTGATCGTAGCGTTGTGTGTAGTGTGTCGTTAGGGAGGTCAAGGTCTTCCTTCGCGCCCTTCTCCCAGCTGCCGGTGTCCGCGAACCGGATGTACCCGCCCAGGGTCCCCTTGCTGATAGCTTTAACGATGAGGCGGCCGGCCCCGTTGTGCCTTTCTTGCACAAGCGGTAAGGTCTCGCTGCAACCCGATAGGAGATGAGTGGCACTGTCGGCTTCCCCGCAAAGTGGGCAGCGGTCGTCAGTCGCCCGTTTCCAGCGCAAAGCTAGCTTTTGGTTGTAAAGCCCGCCGGTGCGGTATAGTAGGGCCGTTCGTTGTGCGTGGGTGGAGATGTTCGTGTCGGTCATCACTCTATCGCCCGCGCCTGGTGCTGCGACCTTCGTGATTTCTTGGGACATTAGGTAGTAGATGCTGTCTTGGTTGGCAAGGCCAAGCTTGTGTTTGTGGTGCATATGTGCCCGCACGCTTTGGCGGCAGTCCGGCAGTGGGGCGGGGGATTCGCTGTCGGCCGCGGTGCTAAGCCAGAAGGTCGTCTCTTTGCGTGTAGTCGGGCTGTAGGCTGGGGTGTTGGCAAGCTCTGGGTGTAGCGCCGCGTGCTTGGCTAGGGCGTCTGCGCCTTCATTTCCGATAATGCCCGAGTGGGCCCGGACTTTGTAGAATTGTATCGTGGCGGGGCTGTCGATGATGAGGGTGGCGATGGCTGTCAGGATGTCCTTGTGTCTATGTGTGATGAGCGACATCGGATTAGCGAGGGCTCGGCGGATTTGGTAGAGCGAGCAAAGACCATGCGACTACCCTTAGGTACCTAGACAACACCTGGTACTGGCTGGACTCACAAGCTACACACGCTAGACGGCTGCTGACCACAGCAGACTGGAAGGAGCTGCAAGGAAGGCTACTCCTAATTAAGCAAGGCATGCAACATAAGAATCTCATCGAACCCATCTTCTGGTTAGCGGACCCAATGGAACAAGCCACCACGACACAACTAGAGCAACATTACATGAGACCGGTCCACATAGACCTGAGCGGCCACGACGACCAACCACCAACAATACCCCCGCCAGCAGCAACACCACATCCCCTCACCACGAGCAACAACGTTGTTAAACGCAAGAATACCTATGCAGAGGTGGACCCGCCGGCCCGGTCGCGACACCGCGAAGCTGCCACCGCGAAGGAGGACACACCCCCTCCCCCCCCCCCAACACGAAACGAGAAGCCAAGCACCAAGACAGGCCCTAAGACACCACGGTCGAAGAAAGGAGCCAAGAACACCAGCCACAGCAAAGACAAGCACACACAAACGCTTATGTCAAGGTACCTAACCAATACCCAGGCCGCACCCACTGCCACCATACCCAGCCCGCCTGTCCAATACCCAACCACAAAGGGCCCCCCCATCCTCCCCACCCAAGCACACCAGACCCCCAGCAGACAACACCTGACGCTCACCACTCTCAATGTCCGGGGCCTCTACCGTGCAAGAAGGGACGTCTCCCACCTCATCCAACACCACCACCCTGACATCCTGATCTTAACAGAGACGAAGACACACCACAAGAAAGACACACCGGGATGGCTCAAAGTAACCACACAGGACTACACACTGCACCGACACGGTGGCCACAGTGAAGTCCTCATTGGCATCAAGCATGACCTAGCCATTCAGATGCAAGCCACCCTAGTACCACCAAGCACGGAGGCGGAAGTAAACTCCAGATGCGTCATCCTGACTCTTAGTCAGCACCACAGCGACAACCTCACCATCGTAGCAACGTACTGGCCATCGGGCTGCAACGAAGACGCGCTCCCACTGCGGGAGAGCATGCAACAACACATACGCACAGCCACAAGACACCTGCCCGGCTCCCTCATTCTCG
Organism: Haematococcus lacustris; assembly: GCA_030144725.1. Classification (NCBI taxonomy): domain Eukaryota; kingdom Viridiplantae; phylum Chlorophyta; class Chlorophyceae; order Chlamydomonadales; family Haematococcaceae; genus Haematococcus; species Haematococcus lacustris. The sequence continues at coordinate 4,553,871 of JASKMD010000006.1, forward strand.
CCGGTGACTTGAACGCCACGATGAAAACAGAAGACCGCTCCGAACACACTGAATACACCCAGGACCGCATGATGAGGGAGTTTGCCACAGAGATGCGCCTGTCCGAAGCCGACCCCGGCGACCGGGCCTGGACCTACCAACAACCACACTGCAACAGCCGCATCGACGCCATCCTGACGCGCGACGCACGACCAGGCCCGGAGCACCGCACCATCGTAGACACACATGCGTATCTCAGCGACCACAGACCACTCATCGCCACACTGACCACAGCGAGGATGGGCATACACCTAGCACAAACACAACAGGCCCAAAGCCACAAACACACTGTTCTCACCACACCCATCACCAACAGCGACAGGGAAGCCTTCCGCCTAGCCGTGCAACAACCCAGCTCCGGCGCTCCACAATTGCACGCACGACTGGCAGCCTACCTGTCACCCCTCTTTACAGAAGCCACAGACTTCTTGGCGAACCTGGACAAGGCCAACCCACACCAGCCCAAACGCCTGACGCAGCTGGCAGGCCTCCACCCAAGGCAAGCTGTTGACATGGCAGCCACCATGCTCACAACCCTTTTAGAAACCTGCAGGACGACAGCCATGAAGACATGCACAACAAAGACACTAACTAGAGGGGGCCAACACTACCAACGCAGGACCATGTGCAGAATCAGATCGGCACTAGGCAAGAAGCTCAAGACCACTAGAAATCTCAGCCGGCAGGCTAGGCTACTATTCAAACAGAATGGCGCCCACCCAACAATAGAGGATCTCATCCCAGATACAGACACAAGCAACACAGCGATCAGGGAAGCGGTGCTAGCACGTCAAGATGACGACCCAACCGACAATCACGTGCAAGCCGCACTAGCTAAACTGACAAATTCCTACCGCGACCAAATCCACCAGCTGGACGATGACGACTCCGCACTCGCCATCGCACAGGCCCGGGTCCGAATGCAACAACTAATAAGCACCCAGCCCAAGAAAGCCAACAAATATATTCTACGCCCATCCCGCACGAGCCACAAAGGCCTGCAAGCGCTCACAGACCCCGCCACCAGAAGAGTTTGTACCGACCCGGCCGACCTTAACCGGATTATCACCGCCGCCTACGGGCAGAAGCTATCACCCCCAACGCCCAAAACCGGCCACTACACAGACACACAGACAAGAAACTATCCCTGGGCCCGTGCCAAAGCGGACGACCCCTTCACAATGCACACTTGCAAAAATATACACTGGATGCACACAGCCATCATGGACAAAGCCAGCTTCCAGGAGTGCCTCAGCAGGCTGGCAGGAGGCAAAGCCCCAGGACCAGACGGCATTGAGAATGAGATCATCAAGATGTTGCCATGGGAGATGAGGGACACCATACACCAGCTGTTCATCATCATGTGGGCTACAGGCTGCACACCAACCACGTGGAAAACCAGTGACACCTGCCTACTTTACAAGGACAAGGGCCAGGAAACAGACCTCAACGCCTACAGACCTGTAGGACTGGCCAACACCATCTACAAGCTATGGACCAGCCTCATTACCAAGACACTCTATGAGTACGCCGAGGCCAATGGGATGCTGAGCAAATGCCAAGCAGGCTTCCGCTCTCACAGGGACACCACTCAGCAACTACAAATGCTAGTCATGGCCCTTGAAGACGCTAAACTTGCTAAAGCAGACATCTATGCCCTCATGGTCGACTTCACAAGTGCATTTAACACCACATGTCAAGACAAACTGCTATGGATCATGCACGACCTTGGCTTCCCCACCGACGCCACAGACGCGGTGAAGGACCTATACACGGGCGCTACAACGCGCTTCAAAACCCCGTACGGCCCTACTGACCCGGTACCCGTAGACCGGGGCACCATCCAGGGCGACTCACTCTCACCCTTCCTGTTCCTCATCTACATCGAACCCCTACTGCGCTGGCTCCAAGTAGGAGCGCGGGGGTACAAATTCCAGTCAGTGGAAAACGACAGCGACAACAGATACACGATAGGGAGCATCGATTATGCGGACGATGTCGCCATCCTCTGTAACTCAATTAGCAATACACGCGTCCAGGCGGACAAGCTCTCAGCCTACTCAGACTGGGGCCACCTCATCATATCACACAGCAAAACCCTCGCCACAGCGGCGCTACACAAAGCGCATCAATCCGGCCGATGCAGCACCCAAGCAGACGCGGAGAAGGAAGCCCGCAAGCAAATGCAAGACCTGCGCCTACAAGGAAAACCGGTCACCTTCCTCCGCCCGACAGCACCCTTTACCTACCTAGGAGTCATGCTCACCATGACACTCAACTGGAAGCCACAACACACGGCCATGATAACACAGCTAAGGCAGAAACTAGACAGACTGCGGCGCTCCTTCGCCAGCGCTAGACAAGCCATCCACATTGTTAAAACAGCGATCATCCCCAGCCTGGCCTATAGCTTCTGCGTGGTACCATGCACCCCGGGGGACCTAGACCTCTTTGACAGGGCAGTCAACCAATGCGTCAAGCACAAGCTCAACCTCCCACTGGGCACACCCAATGCCGTCATCCGGGACGACATAGACAAGCTTGGCCTCGGCATCAGCTCAGCAGCCCAAGAGTACCATGCCAGGAACACCACAGCCCTCGTCTCCAGTCTCCAGTCCGCGGACAACACATACGCACACATATCGAGGTGCATGCTCCACAAACAGATCACCTGGCTCTACGCTCAGGCCGCTAAACATGGACACCGAATTCCCAACCTATTGCAACACACCCTGCGGGCCAGACAACTCCTGCATACCACCACAGCAAACCTCTTCGCCACACACGAAGGGGCACCCCTCTACCCCAAGGAGACTAAAGCACTTGGGCAACTCATAACACAGAGCGCTAGCCCGCTACCACGGGACATAGTCAGCGCATGCATTACATGCCTCAAGAGCCTAGGACTGGCACACCCTTCGGAGCTCATCTGCCAGGATAACATACACATCATGTCAGGGGATAGCCTCAGGAAACGCTTCGGCACTAAGGTGAAACAAAAGCACATCATCGCCCTAAATAGACTTACGGCCATGGCGACCATGGACCACTGCCCAACCGCGACGGAAGCCAAGACCATCCTGGGGAGACGGGATACTACGCTTACCCTACCAGCAGACCAGCGGCGGATCCGAGCCTGGGCCGCAGGACTCACAGAGCTCACTCCTCACACCACCGCCCACACCGGGCCCCGCTACACGGACATCCGAGCATACATGACAGCCAAGACACTCGCAAAGGACACACAGCCGCCTACACCGAACCCCATAACGGCGACCGCGAGATCCAAACTCACAAACAACGTCCCCAAGCCACCGACTGCGAAACAGCCCACGCCGCAGCCCAGGATCGGCAGCAAGAGACCAGCGGAAGACAGACACACAGAAGCTGACGATCGACACACCCAGACCATCCCTGACGTAGTGACACACATACCCATCATGACCCTGGCCAATCTCAGTACATGGAAAGCCGATACTGCACGCCAACACAAAGACGAGCAGCTAGGGATCATGCTAGGAGCCATGTATGACCACCAAGAGTCCATCACTGCCATTGACGGATGGCACTGGAACGGCAACAACCAAGAAAGCTATTACAACGTCCACTGGAGGCCCACCATCATAGAGAAATGGGCTCTCCAAATGTACAAGAAGGAAGGCTACACGCCCGCCCACACAGAAGACGTCTGCAGAGCAGATGCAGAACATGTTTGCACATGCGAACTATGCTGGGAACCCAAAGAGGACAGCCCCATGTGCAACAACTGCATGAGAGCCTACCACCCGGCCTGCCTAGCCAAGACAGGCCTAGCGGGGCAAGCGAGGGACGACCACTGGCTCTGCCCAGTCTGCGCACACGGCGAAGATGACCTCAAAACCGCCATGCGAAAGTCAGTGGAGACGGACCTAATAAAGGCCCACTGGCACCCCACAACCGAACCTAAGTCGCTAATTCTAGCACATATCGACTACACCGATAAGAAGAATGAGTACGACGCGGACAATAGTAAGAGACAAGAGGCGAGACGCCGACCACTCGACGCGGCCCTCCCAGAGCATACCCGGCAGGGTCTGCCCGACCCCCACACCTGGATACCCCGCTGCACCGACCTGCACTCCAGAGCCACATTCCACACCTCACCGGTTAACCCGCAAACAGACATCGTCGGGACGGGAAGGTGTGAAATCACACTCCAGAATCACTCCCACATCACCACCCAAGCTATGTGTGGAGGGAGCCAAGGACCCAACCTGCCCCAACACAGCCTCATTGAACACGTAGTAGCCCATGATGAGGCGGGGCGCACAGTGGGCCTGATCAACAAGACCAATTACCAAAATCTAACCACATGGCTGCAGCACACACCACACCCACGGGACCCAGCCATGGAGCTAGCAGCTCTCCTACGTAGAAATAATACACAAAGCACCCCCCAACCACTCCTAGCAGCACAAAACAAGGCCATCACCACCCTCTACAACACACAGTACTTTCCCAGCACCGTCCAGAGATGGGCCAATCCACTCACGGTCAGGGCTGAGACCACTACCTACTGGAGCCCAGACATCAACGACACAGCCTATGGGGCACACCACAACTGCCTCCTCGTGAGACACACAGGGCTCTCTACATGGAACGTCCCAGCTGAGGATGCCCTGGCCCTAAAATGCATCAAACATGCAATACACTCTGCCACAATGGAGGAGGCCACGGCCACTATCCTGCTCATCCCAGGAAAGAAAGGCATCTCATATCCTAAACACATAGCCATGCTCAAAAGCTACCCGGAGTACTGTCAGCACCTGGCCACCATCCCCCTTGACAAATCAAAGGCAGCTACCAAGTCATGCAAACACGCCACGCTGCTCACCTACATCGTTTGGAACAAGGCGGGGCAACAACTCGTCACAAAAGGGAATCCACAGGGCTGGCTGGCCAACACAGCCACGGCGCTACACCCCAGACCCGAACGGCACCCTAAACACAACCAACCCTCGAAACACGTCCAGCCCACCCAACTGCCCAGCGGGCACTACAAGCACATGCACCTCCCGGCAGACCGCGAGCTCCCCGCCACGGGGCACATGCGCCAACCCAACCAGATCGCACCCCCGTTCTGCACAACATCAAGTATGGTCATCCCCAACTGGAGGACTGTCACGTACACAGATGGCAGCTGCATGCAAGGAACGGATCGCGCCCCGTCGCGGAAAGTGGGAGCGGGAGTGTACACACCGGAGAATGACGAGCGGCTCACCATTGCCCTACCCGACCACAGCACCATAAACAGAGCAGAGCTCGCAGCTATCCACGCGGCCATCAAATCGGGAGCAACCCATATCGCCACTGACAGCCTCTGCTCCATATACCAAATACGGAGAGCACTGGCCAACCCAATGTCGCTCCGCACACATCACCACAGGGACATATTGGCCGACATCGCCACCCTGATCATGAACAGCCGCGACACTATACACCTACGAAAAGTCCGGGCACATTCCGGCATCATCGGAAATGAAGCGGCAGACACCCTGGCCAAACACGCGGCTATGTACCCGGAGCAGGCCCACACTCAGGCCCCGCACGAGCACACCGAACAACAGACCTGGCTGAGCGCAACCACCGAAACTGGCACCACCATACCGCTACCGGACTGCCGACACAGCGTACGCACACATATGCGCGCCAAACACAAACTGGGACTCGCAAACCAAGATAGCATCTACTACCAGATGTCCCAAGACATCGCCAGGGTCGCAGCCAAAGGGTCATGTGAAAGAGTAATGCTCGACCCGGGCATCCCGACCGCTGCCCAAAGAACAGCACTGCTCTACCGCACTGGCGGGCTCTACAACCAGAAATTGGCGATGCGCTGGGGGAAGGCCGCGGACGATCGGTGCCCGCTCTGCGGCGAGGCCGACAGTGCTACTCACCTTCTCTCGGGATGCACCCGCACTGCAGCTTTAGTACAAGAGCGGCACAACGGGGCGGGACGCCTCATCACTAAAGCGATCAGTAAAGGCTCGCAAGGAGGGTGCATTACGTACACTGACATCGGCAGCCACGCACGCGGCGAGCAAAACGACATGGATCTCCCTAACACCACCTTAAGCGACACCCTTGCAGCCATAGGCCTGCCAACAGCACACAATACGACAACCCGCCCTGATATCATCATGGTCAGCACCAAAAGCAACAAAAGAAACAGGGATAAGGACGAGTCCAACAAGCACGTCACTATATTGGAGATTAAATATTGCGCCGACTCTCGATGGACCGAACAACTAGAAAAAGCCAGCACACAACACGCAGCCCTCGCCACGGCCATCCGGGAAGCTGGCAACACCGTTACCATCCGACCTATCCTACTTGGCATAGGCGGCATTACATACGAAGCACACACCAAGCAACATATGAGGGAGTTGGGTGTAACACACACTAACACCATCAAACTACTTAACAAGCTCACCCGGCACGCAGTGATAAGCTCACATAGCATCGCCAAAACAAGCTACAGACTCAGAGCAGGGAAAGGGGATTGGGGCTAGGAAGGGTCTCTCCATCACCCAGGGTAGGTGGTGGGAGCAGGCCGCGCCCCAGGCGGAAGCTCCTTCCTTAATGCACGCCGGCTCCACGCCGGAGTAGTCTTCTTCTTCTCTTTCTAGAGCGAGCAAAGGCTGTCGGTGGCGATGCGTTTGGCCCCCGCTTTGAGTGCCGCGTATATCGCCGTGAGTTCTGCCTTGTTGATGGTGTTGCTTTCTGGGTCGTCCAGGGCGACTGTGATGAGGATGTTGTTCTCCGGGATATAGACCCCCGCACCGACGCGCGCTGGGTCCACCCCGGAGGTCTTGATGCAGCTGCCGTCTGAGTACGCGACTGTGGCCCATTCGGTGATGGCCATCCGTGGCTGCGTCGTGGAGTGTTGCGTGAGCTGTTGGTGGCTGCGTTGGTGCCCCGAGGTGGGCAGGTCCCTGTCCAGCGGCAGGCGCATGTGTTGTTTGTGGCCGCTAGGAGGTGTGGCCGGCTGGCTGTGGTTCGTTGGTCTGTTGCGGATTGGGTGTGTGTCTCGTTGGGGGTGGAGGGCAGTGGCAGTGCTAGCCAGCCATCCTTGGGGGTTGCCATTGGTGACGAGTTGTCGTCCCGCTGCATTCCAAATGACGTAGATGTGGAGGTTGGCGTGCTTGCCTGGCTTGGAGCATCTGGTCTTGGTGGAGGGTATGCTAGCCAGGTGCTGGCAATACTCAGGGTAGCGCCGCAGGGTGTCAATGTGTTTTGGGTAGGAGATGCCCTTTTTCCCAGGGATCAGCATGATGGTTGCCATGGCCTCCTCCTGTGTAGCTGAGTGTATAGCATGGTTGACGCATTTCAGTGCCACTGCATCGTCTGCCGGTACATTCCATGTGGATAAGCCAGTGTGGCGTACCAGTAGGCAGTTGTGATGTGCCCCAAAGGCCGTATCATTGATGTCAGGGCTCCAATAGGTAGTGGTTTCTGGTCTAACTGTGAGTGGGTCAGCCCACCTTTGGACGGTACTTGGAAAGCTTCGTGTGGTGTGTAGGGTGTCGAGGATTTTGTCTTGTGCCAGTCTCATGGGGTGGCGGCTGCTCTGTGTGTCCTGTCTCCTTAGGAGGGCCACCAGTTCTGTGGCCAGGTTGCGTGTGTGTGGTGTGTGTCGTAACCAAGCGTGTAGGTGTTGGTGTTGTTGCCTGGTCAGAAGGCCTATTGTGCGGCCCGACTCATCGTGAACCGTTACGTGTTGCACTAGGTCGTGCTTGGGCATGACGGGCTCCCCCGTGCTGAGGCGGGGGTGGTCATGTGGGGGTGCAGTTGGAGGAAGGTTTCGCAATTGCCCGTCCCGACGATGTCCGTCTGCGGGTTGATGGGGTACGTGTGGAAGGTGGCCTTCGAGTGCAGGTTGGTGCACCGGGGTAGCCAGGTGTGCGGGTCCGGCAGTCCCTGTCGGGTGTGGGCCGGCAGGTTCGCGTCGGGTCTCGCATGTCTGGCTTCTCGTATCTGCTTGTTTTCCTCGTCGTAGCCGTCGCGCTGGAAGCCCCCAGCAGGGCAGGTGGAACAACACCTGGTGCGCCCAGCCTGGAGCCAGCAGCGTGACCAGCCAGTGCGGGGCCTGATGTGGTGCCCGGTAGTGGCCCCCCGCAAGCCCCCACAGGCCCCACGCAGCAGCCAGTCAGCCACTCCGGCAGCAGCCTCAGAGCCAGGGCCCAGCACTCCCTCGCCAGGCAAGCGCAGCAAGCGCACCAAGGCTGAGCAGGCACGTCGGACATTTTCCCCCGGGTCGCCGAAACCTGTCAATTTTTGCAAAATCGATGGGGTCATCGAAATAGGATCGATTGCGGTCGAAGGCGGTCGAAGCTGACCGAAATCTGTCGAGCGACCGATGGGCTGGCCGCCAGAGACTTCCCCCGGGTCATCGAAACCTGTCGATTGTGGCAAAGTCGACGGGGTCATCGAAATAGGGTAAATTGCGGTCGAAATTGGTTGAAAGCTGCCGAGCAATCGATGGGCTGGCCGCCAGAGACTTTTCCCGGGTCATCGAAACCTGTCGATTGTTGCAAAGTCGACAGGGTCATCGAAAAAGGGTCGATTGCGGTCGAAGTTGGTTGAAAGAGTTTGGTTGGCTGAGACGGGCGAGACCGGGAAACAGCATGTCGGGTCGTTGTTAACCCGTCCATCTATGCCACACGGTGCCCCAAGGTTACAAACTTACGGGTTGCATGTATGTTTCGCTAAGGAAGCGCTAAGGAAGCAAAGGGATCGCAAAGGACAGCACACTGCCACACCAAACACGCATCCAGGAGGAGCTAGCAGCCAGGAGGAGCTGGCAGCCAGGAGGAGCCAGGAGCAGCCAGGAACAAATCGCAGCCAAAGGCGTAGCTACGAGCAAGCCAGGCGTCGCCAGCCAGCAGCCATAGCAAGCATGCGACCAGGTTGAGCGAAAGGAGCAAGAGGCGGCGAGGTGTAAGCCAGGGGAAAGGTGCGCTGTGAGGAGCAAGGTGCGGCGCTCATCGATTTTGTGGCTCATGTTGAGCGCCTTTTAGTTGAAGAAGAAATCCAGTTAGACAGAAGACCTAACGTGCATTAACAGAGGAGCTTCCACAGCCTACCGGGAAGGTACGATGAACAGCACCGGAAAGGTACGATGATCATCGACAAATGCAAATCCTCTAATGAGCTGGCGAGATAGCAACTATTGGTAAAGGATGTGTGTCTCATGTTGCATGGGTTGCTTGCAGGTGAAGTGGATTGGAGGTGGAAGTGAATTGGAGGAGCCTTGAGCGCAGGAGCAGTCGTAAGCCAGAATCTAAGAAGTGCAGCCAAGGGAAGCAGCTTGGCAGAACAGCCATGAGCAGCCAGGAGCAGCCAGGAGCAGCCAGGAGCAGTTGGAAGCGGCAGTGATGAGCGGCAGCGATGAGCAGCAACCTACCCCCCTTGCCGCCGCCCCCCTCACCCCATACCAAACCCCATTTCCCCCTCCTCACACACTTCACCTAGCAAATTGTGAGTGGCTAGCCCTTGCAAATGTGTGGCTCCATGTACCTGGTCTGACCGCTGTCATGCCCTTGTTTTTCTGCAGGTTTTCTGCATCAATAAACCTCTCACGCCCAGCCCAGCCCCAATTCAATGCTCCCCTCCCCTCCCCTCCCCTCCCCTCCCCTCCCCTCCCCTCCCCTCCCCTCCCCTCCCCTCCCCTCCCCTCCCCTCCCCTCCCCTCCCCTCCCCTCCCCTCCCCTCCCCTCCCCTCCCCTCCCCTCCCCTCCCCTCCCCTCCCCTCCCCTCCCCTCCCCTCCCCTCCCCTCCCCTCCCCTCCCCTCCCCTCCCCTCCCCTCCCCTCCCCTCCCCTCCCCTCCCCTCCCCTCCCCTCCCCTCCCCTCCCCTCCCCTCCCCTCCCCTCCCCTCCCCTCCCCTCCCCTCCCCTAGGCAGCCATACAAGAAAGCGGCAGCCATACTGGGGCATGAGGACGCAAGCAGCCAAGAGCCAAGGTGAGTGCACATGCTGTTGGGGTGTTTGGCCAGCCTGCTCACCTCTAGTCACGCATGTCCTTGTTTGTTGATCACAAGCATGCCCCTGGCTTGCTGCAGGTCTAACCGTCACACTCCAACCCCTTGGTTGCTTCCCCCTAACCCTGCCCTGTCCCATCATCAACACCACCAGGTCTCCTACACCCCCCTTCCCCCCTCCCCCTCACTTTCCCCCGACATCACAGTTCCCTCCATACCCTACCCAGCAGCCAGGAGCAAGACCCATCTTCTCCCTCTTCTCCCTGCTTAATCTCATTCCTCTTCTCCCTCTCGTGCCTGCCCTCTCTTCTCTCGTGCCTGCCTCCTCTTCTACCTCTTCTACCTAACCCCTCTAATAAGTGGCTAACCGCCTGCCGGTAGGTGGCTGACCCAGCTCAGCCCAGCCCAACTTGCCTCCTGCCCCTTCCTCCTTCCTATCCCCCTTCCTCCTTTCCTCTGCTGTCCTCTGCAAGTCCGCCACCCCGTCTACTTCCCCCCACCCCAGCGGGCAGCTTGGAGCGGGAAGCCTGGAGCAGGCAGCCCGGAGTCGGCGCTAGTAGTCAGCCAACCCAGCCTCTCCAGCCATGCCATGCCCACACATCACAAGGGACAGCCAAGCCAAGCACTTCGGTGGTTTTGCCAGGCCGTGCTTGTTGTGCGACATGGCTTGTTGGTGGTGGTGTGGTGTGGTCTCACCTTGGTGTGTTAATCTTGGTGTTGTTGTTTCTGTTGTTGTTGTGTTGGCCTTGGTGTTATTGTTGGTATTGGTGTTGTGTCACGTGTTGCCGTAGGTCAGCATTCCCGTAGGTCTTGTGCTTTGGCAGTAAGCCAGTGTAAGATCGATGAGTTTCCTGCATCGATCCCCATCGAATTGATGGATAGAACTGACTCGAAACTGCCTATTACATGCCTCGAACATGCCTTAAACATGCCTCGAACATGCCTCAAACACGCCTCGAACAGGCCTCAAACATGCCTCGAAATCACACAAATCGATACCCCCATCGAATCGACAGCTCACCCCATCGAGCGATTGGGCCGATATCAGTCGGCGTCGGTCCCCCTAATCGGTCCGCATTCGAGGCGCGATCGGCGGGGGGGAAAATGTCCGACGGCAGCTGAGCCCACGCAGCCCAGCAAGGGCACAGGCAAGGGCAAGGCTGTCAAAGCCAAGCCAGCACCACAGCCAGGCAGGTGGCTGGACAGGGACTGCAACGCAGCACTGAACATGCAGCGCATTGGGGAGAGCAGGTGGCGGCCGCTGGAGCTGTGCTACTGGCCAGAGCAGGGAGCTCTGCCAGCCAAGGGCAAGGAGTACCCTGGCCTGGGCTACAAGCGGCTGCGAGACAAGCCACCAAAGGCCCAGCAGCAGCAGCAGCAGCCTGCTGCGGCACAGTAGTGTGTGCCCCCCCATCTGAGCTGTCATCAGCTTACATTAGCGCATGTTTTGTCATGCCAACTCTACACGATAGCCCTAACGGGTCAGGCAATAATGTAGGTGGTAGGCGCTCATGTGCCATATGCACTGGGTTTACTCCACACAGCCGTTTGAGTCGGGCCACTATTGCCCACTAGTATATCCCCGCTAGTGGCTGCTGGTGGCCACTACTGGTCCGGCTCAAATGGAGGCCCTAGTGAGGGACAAGGGGGCTGCGATTACACTAGGTGATAACACTAGGTGATAACACTGTGACAACACTAGGACCACCACACAGTCGCTGGCGGTTGTGCATGATGCTTGGAGGGGGCTTGCCCTTGCCAGGCTTGCCTGTAAAGCCAGGCTTGCCTGGACAGCCTCGGTGCACATGGCTGGCGAGGGAATGTTAGGCCCTTGCCTTTTCTGCTCTACCTGAGACCACCCTTCAGTGCCCCATTGACCCAGGCTGGGCATGGACTGCATGGCCCAAGGGGAGGTGCAAGCGCGCTTTGCAGCAGCTGTGCTTTCAGCCCACCGACCGCACAACGCCCATGATTACAGGCCAGCGGTTTTGATTGTATGCTTCCCATGCCGTCTGTCAGTGCCGTGTACCAGAATCAAAGACGGCAAACCATACGCTATATAGCTGGAGAAGCCGTGAGCGGGAGATGTGAACTTAGACCCCTTCGCCCACATGCTCGACATTCAGCACTTTCCTAGGTGTGGCTCGCCATGTCATCTAACGCCTAATGCGTTGCCTGTGTAACCGCTCACGGCAGGGTTGGGTGTGAGGGACAAAGCCATGCGCGCGACGTCGCCTGCTGCTGCCGACACTGCACCCAATGCCGCCCGCGGTCCCCGCAATGTCCGACCGGTCCACCGCCGCAGTGCTTGTCGTTCGCTGTACATGGCGTAAAGCAGCAGCGCCAGTGCCAGCGAAGCAGCCAGCTGTCGCGCATTATAGCCCGCATCGCCGCTACCCAGATCTTGCAAAGCGCCTGTCACCCTCGACCCGGGTGCGTCGCGCAGTGGGCACGACGCAGCCCGGCTCTCTAACCCTAGCTCCTTCCGTACAGCCGGCGGGCCCTCCGCGTATTCAGGCGACTGCGAAGGGGTACCCGGATGCTGTTGCTCGTCCCCTGCATCCCGGAGTCGGTTTTGAGGGCTGAGCCCTCGCAACGCAGGAGACAAAGCCTCTGCGAAAGAGGAGGGCCAGGACCAGGGCCAAGTCCATGACCACCACCTGTACGAGCCTGCATGGGCACTGCCTTGCTGTGGGTGACCTGCACCACATGGGCTTGCGGTTTGTCGCGGTGGAGGGGGGTGCAAGAGATTTGTTACTGATGGTGGGACAGGTGTGCCTTGCGCGCTTGGATCATCTGCAGCAGGCAGACAAGGCAAACAAATCATGCCGGCAAGCACAAGAGGGACGGTTGGCCCAGCAGCCATACCAAGCTGATGTCTCAGCACTGTGACCAACAACAACAATGGTGACGATTGATGCCACTGCAGTGTGCTAAAAATGTGAGCAGAAGCTAGCATGAGCATCGCATGTGGCTGAACTAACGCTTAAGCCCCCTGGGGTCCATGGTGGGAAGGGTGCCTCTGTGAGAGCTCAGGCACGGGGGAGGAGCGCTGCTGCTGTCTGGGTTAGTGCCACTATGACTGTTGGGGAGGGGTTGTGACGGCATGCCCCAGTGTCGCCACAGTGGGTTAGCTAATGTAGGGGCCAAGGGCAGGGGTCATGGGCAGGGTCAGCATTAGGGTTAGGGTCAGTTGCAGGGGGTGGGTCATTGGCAGGGTCATGAGCAGTGCCAGGCAGTGCACCCACCTTGTTGCTCTCCTCCCTCTTCCTCGCCCTGCCCCGTCATGGTGCACAACTCCTCCTGCCGGCCTAGGAAGTGCTGCAGGGCCCCACACTGGGTCTTGCTGCCGCCCCGCTCACCACCCACACTGCTGCGGCTGCTGTCTACATCAGGGCCGGGGCCTGCACTACGGCTATTGGCACTGGCTGTGGGGGGTGCAGCAGCTGGGGGTGGCGGCTGAGTGCCGGCAGCTGCTGACGTCTGTGCCACTTGGTCCAGCAGCATGGCGCGGTCAGCATCCTGCAGCCAGGGTGGTGCCAGGTTGGGGAAGGTGGTTTCGCCACGGATCGAGGCTCAGTGCAACTGACACCTTGGCACAGGTTAGCGTACAACCAACCCCTCTTAGCACCATCCCACCTGACCCAAACCCTATCCCTGACCTCAGTCCACTACCTTGACACCATGGGCGAGGGTTCAAATTATGGTTATGGCTAAGGTTAGGGTCAAGGGTTAGTCTAATCTACTAACCTGTTTACTAACCCAAACGACCAACCTTCATTGCTAACACTTATGGCTAATCCCAACTCCCGTCTCCTCACCAGGCCTCCCTAACACATGTGCAGCAAGTTTCTTAACTGTATGGCTGCCATGCCCCAACAGATGCACGGAACATCCCCAACCTGGTTGCTAAGAACTCGCACACCGCATGCAGCTCACTGCTTTACGATGGCACTCCACACCACTGCCCACCACCACCCTGTCCACTTGCGTAATGCTACAGTAAGCTGTAACTGGCCTGTCACGGCATTGCTGCCTGTGATGCTGCCTGTGCCCGACACCTGCCTTGCTACAGAGTGCTCTAGTACAATGCAGGGCGCTTTAGGAAAGGGAGGGGTGGGTCGGGTGGGTCGGGTGGGCTGGGTGCATCTTCAAGTGCTGTGTGCGCGGTGCTGGTGGGTCCAGTGTTCACAGAGCTCACCAGCAGCAGCGTCACGGCGGCAGGGGACTGAAGCCAGGCAGTGGCGGCTGCTGGCTGGCGCATGGTCTCACTGAACAGATCCAGGCAGTAGAAGCGGCACAGGGCCAGCAGGTGGCCCTCCTGCTGACAAGCCAGGCCTGAGGGGCTAGGCTGTGGGGAGGTGTGAGGCAGGGGTGGAGAGCTGCTGCCAGACACTGCCCCTGCCACTGTGGCTTGGCAATGGGCTGGTGGTGGTGGTGGTACTCCAGGCTGCCTGTGGGCCAGGGCATGCAGGCGCTGGCTGCTTAGCACACTGCTCGGCCCTGATATGGCTTTGAAGTACCACGCCACAGACGGAGCAAGACGAGTGCAACAGGAGGACCAGCCAGCCTTAGTCCACCCCTAACTCTGACTCAAACAAAGTTTGAGGCCCAACACACACTAGCAAGCGTTGCAAGCAACGGGACGAGACAAGCGCTGTGCTGGACAGTGGGAGTAGCAGATCCTTGTTTCAGTGGAATGTGCAAGACTAGGGCCACAAAGAGGTTTGGATCAGGGTCAGGGCTGGCCTTGCCTCACCCCTACCCCGGACTTCAACCCAGTGCTGTGTGACGTCACAAGAGGAAAGAAGAAAAAGACTAGCCGGACAGAGCCGGTGTGCGTTTAGGGACGAGCTTTTGCCTGGGGCACGGCCTGCTCCCACTCCCTAATCTAGATGCAAGGGGCCCCGCTCAAAACCCAGAGTGACGCCGCAAGTGACCCAGCAGCCCTCCGGCCCTACCCAAGCAGAGCACTTTGTCAAGCTGAAGGGCACGGCAGCCTGGGCCAAACTTGGCTGGAGCAGGGAGGAGGCTCAGCTGGAGGTCGGCACAGCTCAGGCCTCGGAGCTCCTGGGCATGAAGCAGCAGACACCCTGGGGAGAGGCTGCTGGGAGGTGGGCGCAGCTGCGCTGCTGGCTGGGGCTGCCTGCCAGGTGTGAGGACGCTGGCTTGGGCTGCAAGCATCTGTGGGAACGACAGCGCTAGGTCCAGCAGCAGCAGCCCGTGGCACAACAGTGTGCTGCAGAGCATTTCAACAGCTCTGTCAGCTGGGCATGTCTGCCTAGACTATAACCCTGTTGAGGGTGAGGCTATACCCCTACCAAGGCAATAGTGTAGGTGTGAGGCGCTCACACCACCGCTTGCATGGGTCATACGATGCTTCCTTGGCTCAGGCACATGTTGCCTGCGAGGTTGCTGAGGAAGGGGCTGTGATACCTGATAGGTTGCTCAGGAGTGGCGCCACATGGAGAAGAGGCATCCACTATAGAGCTTAGCGCAGCAGCGCTCGCGTGAGGGCGTAGAGGAGGGGCTGTGTCTGCCTGCTGCACTCTGGCCCCCAGGACATGCTCCACCTGCTGCTGGCAGGCAGCTGTGTCTCCAGAGTCCAACTGCAGCAGCTGCCACAGCAGGAAGGCCTGCACACCAGGGCGCACCCAGTGCTGCATAGAGACCAGTGGGTAGCAGGTCGTCATTAGAAGCTGTCTGCATTGCGTCATGTTCCAGTGTGCCATACTCTACAGGTGGGTGAGCTGGAGCCGCCACTGATGCAGGTGAGGGCCACCCCTCACCAGCACCACGTCTGAGGGGGCCAGCTCGTGCCCTAGTCACCTTGTGCTCCAGTGCAGAGTTGGAGTATGATGCCTGGAAAACACAGCTTCTAACGCCCCAGGACTGACGAAGATGGTGATGATGATGACGCTGACCGGGCATAAATGCATCACCAATGTTCTACCAGGGTGTATAAGCTCCGTGTGCGCCCCAGGTTTGCGCAACCCACCTGTGTTGGCAGTGCCTGTAGGCCACAATAGCTGGTATCTAGGAGCTTCAACAGTTCCTTGTGCCTGAAGCCAAGAATGGTCATGAAGGCCAAGAATGGTCACGCAGGTCACGAAGCCTGACGGATCAAAACCAGCTTCCCAGGGCCTCCCGCACCTCCCAAGGTACCAATGCGACTGCACCAGCACCGCCAAAGCCCGCTCCGATGCATTTCGCAACGCAGCGCATGCTTGGAGGCGGTCCAGAGCTCTCGCTGCAGCTGCTTGGAGATTGCCGCTGAGTAGCAGCGCCTCCAACTCATCGTCTGTCATAACCATCTCATTCATGTGCGCCGTAGTGGGCTCAAGTCAATGTGCGCGAAATACTCAACCATGGGAACACTTCCGTGTTACATATCTTCATGCCATGCAATCCTTTTCGCACGCCTTCAAAGCTTCAGTGTTGCTCGGTTTAACGGACCAGCAAGCGCCAGGACCTCTATGTACACCAATCGCACATGTTTCGCCCTGCTCAAGATGCGTAACTGGCGGCTGAATGCTCCACAACGAGGGGCACTACGGTACCGGTACGGGCAGCAGAGGGCAGCAGTCGGCCGGTACCAGCGGGGGGCACAGGTACAAGCACAGTGGAGGCACAGGTACGCATGGTACAGGCACAGGTACAGTTGGGGTACAGGTGCAACATCGGCGCAGGTACTGCGGCTGGCTGGGAACGTGTCGAATCAGGGTCCCTGGTCCCACTGCACGGGCTGCCACAAACAGGCAGACCCAGAGCATGCCGCATATTTGAGCGTTGGTCTTAACTCAGCATGTGCAGGGGTGTGCTGTGCCTGCCTTTTCCTATCTGAGCTGTTCCTTGGCCTGCTGCTACAACCTTACATTGGTGCACCTCCCCTGGCCCAGCCCTGCGACGGTACCATGCTCTTGCCAATCCCTACACCGCCATTGGCAGCATCGCCTGTGATGCCCTGCCAGACCCGCCAAACAACATGAGGCCGCCACCCAGGGGAGCGGCCAAACCTGTTAGCTCACTGGGTGGCGGCAGCCACACCCGCATCAGGTGCCAGGGTTGAGCACAGCCTGCAAGGCCCTGGCCAGCAGGGTATGAGGCAGGTCACTTAGGGTGGCGGCAAAGCTCCACTTGCAGGCGTCGGCCCTCCCAGTCGCGCCCGTTCATGTTACGTATGCACTGCAGACATGGACAGGTGCATGGCGTGGTCAAGTCCTCATCCACCCAGCTAACCAGCCTGCCAGCCACTAAGCCAGGCCATTGTGATGGCATTGCTGCTGTTTCCAGCATCTGCCCATGTTGGCCAGGTGCTGATGTTGTGAGTTGCATACCTCACGCACGTCCTCTTCGTTGTCCATGGCCACGAATCCAAACCCACGAGACTTGCCGGTAGGGTCGCGCACTATGCGCACCTGAAGCGGAAGCAAGCGCAGCACGCAACAGGTTCCCAAGCCTGTTAAGAGCAAGACAAGCTCTAGAAGGCGCTGTGATGTGTGAGGGAGCAAAGGCACACTGGCTCCAATGGCCTTTTACTCTCATTGAAGTGCAGTGCGTGGTGGTCCAGATACAGCAGCCTGAGCCTGACACAGCAGCAGTCACACCATTCAGCAGCTTCACGAGTGCCAACAGCAGTGCCTTGCATCCCTTGCTTGCCCCACCTCTGTGACATTGCCATACCGCCCAAAGCGTCTTTCCACATCCTGCAGGAACAAAAACAATCAACGCTGCTCAACAAGGGAGCTGGCCAAGGAAGTCTTTGCATGCTAGATTTCGTAGCAAGTTGAAGTGCGGAAGCACCCACACACTGCAGGTTTGTCGCAGTTGGATGCCAACAGTGCAAAATGGCAATAGCAACCTAGCTTATTGTCTGCAGTAAGAACACACGGATGAACATCTGCATGGTTCTCAGCAGCAGAGAGGTCTTGCTACAGTCTCGTCTAACATGACAAGCCATTTTGAGGCGCTGCATGCTGCTCGCTTACCCGCTCTGTGGACAGGAAGTTGAAGCCAGCCACAAACATTTGCAGACCCACGCGTGGGGGCTCACGTCTGTTGGGCAGGCCATAGAAGGCACGCCCCCCTGGGCTGCGGGACCGTGACCTGATGGAGTCGAGCATGCAACGCAGCAAAGTTAATTTCAGGCATGTTGTGTCCCTCCTTTTCCCCGGACTTGGCAGCCTCAGCTGTCACTTGTGATGCTTGTGATGCAGTGCAGTGCTGGTAGCTGAGCTGTCCCCTAGAGCTCTTGAAGAAGGGTGCGCAGGTGCAGCATACAGACCTGCTTCGTCGCCGTGGGGGCGGTGAGCGAGACCTCCGGGATGGATATCTATCTCGAGATCGTGACCTGGATCGTGACCGGGGGCGCCTGACTGGGCTTGGCGACCTCCTCCTCTCCCTGCATGACATGAGCATGGGCGAGAGGTGCCATGGGTTTCATGTTACTACACAACACAGCCTCGCAACGCCAGCAGAACAGCGGCAGCTCACGCGCAATGAACAGAGACCTACCTGGACCTTGACCTGTCCCGAACTCTGTCGCGGTCTCTACGTACTGGAGACCTCGACCTCTCCTTTCTTGGGGACCTGGATCTCGAGCGCACTGGGGAGCGGTCCTTTACAGGCGAGATGCTCCTGTCTCTTTTCGATGCAGATCGGTCGCGGGGCTGCACGCCGCAGCCAGGCAACACCACATTGAGCACATGGATGTGAGCCATCGGGCATACGTGTACCTACAGGCTCGTCGTCGTCCTTGACCCTTGGTGGAGAATCCCTATCGCTCATTGGGGCTGCACGGCTGTTCCTAAACTGGGTCAAGTCTAGATGCGTGCGCCGCAAACACTAGCACACAAACATGCATGGACACATGTCATGCTTTAGCACGATGCTGGGGCGCAACCCGCGATGAGAATAGTAAAGACGACTAAGCGCAAGGGAGAAATATAGATGCTTCTATTGACTGACACGCTGAGTGTTAGTTGATGACCATACGCTTTCCGCCTATAGGCGCAAGCATTAGCCAGAGACAGCAGGGTATGAAGGTCTAGTTATGTACAGATAGGGATACTGGGATAACACTGGAGCGTGCTGGTCAAGAAAGTAGTTTGTCCGTTATAAACATATTGTTCCCATCGCGGACTTGCACGGAGTGAGCTTGAGCTCTGACCTTTGACATGTCTGACCGCCAAGGCCACCGAGGTCAGGGCGGGTACTCCCGGAACAACGATCGCCAGCAAGGGGGTAACCACGACCGCCGTGGCTATGGTGGCCACCAGCGGTCATTCGTTGGGGTAAAACGGGGCCATGAAGACCGAGTGCTGGAGGACCCGCGCAAGGCATTGGTCTCCCAGCTGTTGAACCTGGGTGATCAGGCTGATGTAAGCTACAGGCCTGGAGCTGCATGGCCTGACTCGACAACAGCTTGCAGTCTCAGCTCAATGCATGCTCTATGGCAAAAGTGTGATGTGAACTCAGCTGCTTGTGCCCTGCTAATATTGTCAATGTGGGTGCATGCTAGCTTGTGCAGGCCAGCTCCTCAGAAGCTGTAGCCGCGCAAGTCATGCAGCTGAAGGCAGCCAGAGACATGTGCGCCCGGGTCATCAGGACGGCGGAAGGGGCAGAGGTAGGGCTGCTAGCCAGGAGCAGGTGCAGCAGAGAATGATATGGCTGAGATGGTAAAACAAGAGCTGGGCAGCAGCCATCATCACAGCTTAGCCAACCACAGCGCTGTGCTGAGTACTACACGACACAGACAATCTTCGGTTGCTGGCAGTGGAAAAGAGGGTGTGATAGCGAGTAGCAGGCTTAGCAGCAGACCCAGAGAGCGAGCAGGAGCAGGGCGAGCACAGCTGCACCAGGCTGCTGTCTGATGCAAACAGTTAAGCTGTTGCAGTAGGTTGTTGAGGACCATCAAGAACAAGGCTACAGCATTGCCGACCTGGGCAGCAGCAGCTGTGAGAGCTTTGCCATTGCATGCTTGCCAGCGCAGGACCTGGTGTCCATCTTCTTAGATTGCGTGACCCAGCTCAGCACCAAGACACACCTGTTCGCAGCACTGGCAGGTGGGCATGGGCAGGGTGGGGGTAGGCAGACACACAGGCAGATACTGCCTGGCACCTGTGACAGCTGTGGGCAGGCAGGTAGACAGGCGGGTGGGCAGGGTAGGGGGTGGATAGGCTGCATGCCCACTGTCAGCTGGTCACTACATCACCGCCCTCCGCATGTCTCACTGCTGCCAGGGTCACGACTGTCAAGACTGGATTGGCTTGCCGCCTCCTCCACTTCGTCCAGCTGCTTGCCAGGGTCCTGTCTCACATTTCCAGGCCTTGCTGCATCACAGCCCCATGGCCGCCCACAGCCTGCAGGTCCCAAGCACCCTGACACCCCCTGCCAGCCTGCCTAGCCCCTCGCCCTTTCCCCTTACCCTACCTTCCAGCAAATCCACATGTATAGCGGCCCATGCCTTTCTATTCACATCCCCATCCACCCGCGCCTGCCCGCCCGCCTGCCCGCCCGCCTGCCTGCCTGCCTGCCTGCCTGCCTGCCTGCCTGCCTGCCTGCCTCACTGCCTCACTGCCTCACTGCTTGCATGGCCATGCGCAGGCCTACTAAACACTGAACAGCCTGGGTGGGTGACCTCCCTTCTGGCCGCTGCCACCACGGCCCTGAACACGGCCCTGGCCTCGCCCCAGCCCGCTGAACATGATGCGGCCCGGCTGCTGCTGCGCTGGTTGGCCAGCCTGCCCCCCGTCAGCCTCCTGCACGCCAGCGAGGTGGCCGCGCTCCTGCAGGCGCTGGTGCAGCGGGCACTGGATGTCAGCAAGCAAGGTGGGCTGGGTGGGCTGACAACCAAGGAAGGAGGGCTGGCTTAGCCAAAGGGGTGTAAGCAAGGCAGGCCGTGGGCCGAGCGGGTGAGTCGGGGCAGCTGGAAGAGGGGTGCAGGCGGTAGTGAAGATGTGTGGCAAGGGGTGTTGCAAAGCAGGAGCTGCACATAGCAGGCGCCTCATCTTGTGTTCTCGTCCTCTCCTGCCCCTGGCGCTGACCCTGCACCAGCCCCTACTCTACCCTACCCTGCCCTGCCCTGCCCTGCCCTGTCTCTAGCTACCTTCCTCAGATTGGCTTGGCCACGTCATGCCCTACCTGCCTCTCTTGCTCCTGTCCAGACGCGGCCAGTCCTGTTATGCCCTGCCCTGACCCACCCTGCCCAGGTGTCGACCCCAGCGGGCACTCCTGGCAGCCTTGGTCTGACTGGCTGGTGGGCACTGTGCTGGCGGCGCTGCCCTGGGCGGGAGCAGAGCTGTCCGTGGCCTGCCCGGCTGAGTGGGCGGCGCTGAGTGGGCTGGTGGAGGCGTACCTGGTGGGGCTGGCTGGGACTGGATGATGTTGGTGCTGTCGTTTGGGTAGAGAGTTGTCTCTGCCATGGAGTCGTGGTGTTTTTGTTGGTAGACACTGCTGAGCTGCAACCCTGGTATGGCTGCTGGGCATACAATCTACATGCTGTTGTCGCATTGCTGCATTGGCAATAAGCAACGTGCACACAATACTGAAGTGCTTAAAGTGACATCGTGAATTGGGCAAAGGGATAGGTCTGAGACTGACCGTGCGCAGTGCTGCAGGTGGCAGCCCTGCCCGTGCACTCCCCTGCCCGTGCCCTGCTGCTTGTTTGGTTGGCTGCTGCCCCGCTACCAGTGCTGTCACTGTCCACAGTGAACCTGTGGCCTAGCTTACCCTGCTCGGCCCAGCCTGACCTGACCTGACCTGACCTGACCTGACCTGACCTGACCTGACCTGACCTGACCTGACCTGACCTGACCTGACCTGACCTGACCTGACCTGACCTGACCTGACCTGCAGCCCCTAGCCCAGCACCTGACACAGTTGCTCAGCCACCCAACCCGCTACTTCTCACCTCTGTCAGACTCATGCCTGCCCTCAGGCGGCGCGACCCATCCAGTTCAGTGAGGAGCTGAGGCCCTTCACAGCAGCCACCAGGGAGGGCGACATGGCTGCACAGTAAGTCATCCACTGCCGCCTGCTTTGACCCACCTGTTGATGAGATCAATAGCCTCCAGCAATCGCCCACCCGCCCGCCCGTACGCATGCCTGCCCGCTCGCCCACCTGCCTGCCTGCCCGCCCTTATGCCCGCTTGCCCACCTGCCTGCCTGCCCGCCCTTCTGCCCGTTCGCCCACCTGTCGCCTGCCCGCTTGCCCACCTGCTCGCCCGCTGTCGCCTGCCTGCCCGCTCGCCTGCTGGCCCGCTGACCGTCCGCCATCGTCCATTGAAACTATAGCCAGTGAGCCTGGCTCACTGCCTGCAGGAGTGACTCAGGCGGCGCCAGTCACCTGCCCATGCTGTGGGCCACCCTGCAGCAGTGCCAAGCAGCTGGCTGGAAGGTGGCGGCCATACCCAGCTTGACCCAGGACCCGAGCCTAGCCAGCTGCCTGGCAAATGGCGCTGCACAGACGCTGCCAGCAGTGCAGGTGCAAGGGGCTGAGTGTGTGGATGCCTGACCTGCTGATAGACGCATGCTGGGGTTGCAGTTGCGGCCATGACTGGGGCCGGTACCGGAGTCAGTCTGGTAGATATGGTTGGTATGGCATAGGATGGGGGTGAAGGGAGGCGGACGGGGAAGGGGGGGAGGAGAGGGGGGGGAGGGGAGTGGGAGGAGGGGGAGTGGAGTGGGAGGAGGGGGAAGGGAGGTGAAGAGGGGTGGGGGGGTGGGGAGGTGGGGGAGTGGGAGGAGGGGGAGGGAGTGGGAGGAGGGGGAGGGAGAAGGGGAGGGGTAGCTGGCCTATGGGCCAACCCCTGCAGGTGGCGGCTCAACAGACCGTTGCCTGTACTGGCTTAGGTGTGCGACTCCAACCGCTGACTACTGGTGGTGGTGGTGGTGGTGGTGGTGGTGGTGGTGGACTTGGTGATGGCTGTGGGGTGGTGCTGATGAGGGGTGGTGCTGATGAGGTGTGCGTCGCAGCAGCTGCTGCTGCTGGTGGTGCAGCTGCTGCTGCTGGTGGTGCAGCTGCTGCTGCTGGTGGTGCAGCTGCTGCTGCTGCTGCTGCTGGTGCCGCCTGGGACTGCAGGTTCCTGAGGGCCCCGCGCTGCCAGCGGGCACCCCCCGGGAGGCCAACCTGGTGGAGAGGGCAGCGGTGGTCAGGCTGGTGAGGGAGGCACGGGAGGGCGGAAGGGGTCTGGGCGAAGGGCAGCAGCAGGATGGTACGGGCGGCAGGTGCATCAGGGAAAGGGTGGAGGGGGAGGGGGTGGTGTGTGAGGAATGTGATACAGAGAGCTGGAAGGAAGCTGGAGGGCAGAGGGCATGGGGGGAAGGCTGGAAGAGCGGGGATGAGAGTGTGAGAGGGTGAGGGTCAAAGTGCCCCACCTGTCACCTTCCCACCTGCCTTGCTCGCCCTGCCAGGCTTACCCAGTGCGTGGGGGCATCCGCCTGCTGGACCCCAGCCTGACGGACGGTGACCGGCTGGCTGTGGAGCGGTTTGTGGCTGAAGAGTACATCACTGACACCCTGGCGGCCTTTGAGGTGGACAGGTACAGGCAGGGCAGGGGCTGGGGCCACAGGGGCAGGGGCAGGGGCTGGGGCTGGGTATGGGGAAGGGGAAGAAGCAGGGGTTAGAATGGTGGGACGGCCTATGGATGAGTTGTCCAGCAGGTGCGAAGGTTGCCCGGGGGCAGGGGGTAGTGAGAGCATGGGAAGAGCAGCGGAGCGTGTCAGGAGGACGGCTGGGAGGTGTGACGGTCACAAAGTCGTCTAGGAGTGTGACCTAGGGTACGGGGTTTGAAAGGTGGCACTGGCCCACATGACCAGGTGGCCTAGGAAGCTGCAGATGGTAAGGGAGTGTGCAAAGTAGGTCAGGGTGATGATGTCCAGAGGCTGACCAAGAGGCAGCAAGTGGCAAGTGTCAGTTGCAGTGGCAGGAGATGGCCCCTGCCGTGAGTCGACATGGGCTCTAGGTCTAGCCCCAGCCCCAGCCCCAGCCCCAGCCCCAGCCCCAGCCCCAGCCCCAGCCCCAGCCCCAGCCCCAGCCCCAGCCCCAGCCCCAGCCCCAGCCCCAGCCCCAGCCCCAGCCCCAGCCCCAGCCCCAGCCCCAGCCCCAGCCCCAGCCCCAGCCCCAGCCCCAGCCCCAGCCCCACCCCCCGCCCCCGCCCCCGCCCCTGCCCCTGCCCCTGCCTCTGCCCCTGCCCCACTTTCTGGCCCCGCCTCCCCCTGCAGGGTGCGATGTGTCCGGCTGCTGAGCAGTGGGCTGCCGCTGCCCTGGCCTCACAGCCTGCTGCTGGCCGAGACACTGTTCAGTCAGTTGCTGGCTGCCCCCCAGCCACGCCTGCCCGCCATGGCGTACTGCACCGTCATGGTAGACCTGTGCAAGGTGGGGTCAGGTAGTGCAGGCAGGGTAAGGGCAAAGCACAGCACTACTGCTGGGTGACTGAGCTGACAAGGGCAGACAAACTTAGGTAAGGATAGGGAAATGAGAGCAAAACGCCATGCATGTCCAACCCAACCACAGAAATGTAATTTTGTGCTTTCACACATAGTGGGGCATGTCTCTGCTCCCATGTTCAAGGCCACACCACCACCTGCCCCTGCCTCACCCCCCTGCCCCACCCCCATCCCACCACTCTGCCGCCCCGGCCTTGTCTCTGCCCCCTGTTGCGCCGCCAGGTCCCCTACCTGGAGTTTGCCCGCGCCCTGTCCGGCTGTGTGCGCGAGTGCTACGCCCGGGTGGGGGTCATGGACATGGAGCTGCGCCGCCGCCTGCTGCACTGGCTGGCCTATCACCTGTCAAACTATCAGTTCCAGTGGCCCTGGGACAAGTGAGCGAAGCACAGGGGGAGGGCAGGGGCCAGGGAGTGTGCCTGCCTGCCTGCCTGCCTGCCTGCCTGCCTGCCTGCCTGCCTGCCTGCCTGCCTGCCTGCCTGCCTGCCTGCCTGCCTGCCTGCCTGCCTGCCTGCCTGCCTGCCTGCCTGCCTGCCTGCCTGCCTGCCTGCCTGCCTGCCTGCCTGCCTGCCTGCCTGCCTGCCTGCCTGCCTGCCTGCCTGCCTGCCTGCCTGCCTGCCTGCCTGCCTGCCTGCCTGCCTGCCTGCCTGCCTGCCTGCCCCCCCATGCCTGCCTGCCTGCCTGCCTGCTGCCTGCCTGTGTGGTGAGGGGTGCAGTTGCCAGTGTCTGCATCTGTTGAGCTGGAGTGTGGCTCGTCCACTTACTAAGGGCCAAGGCCGGAAAGCAGGAGACTAGGGAGTGAGGGTGTGAGAACGAGCAGGGCCACAACAGCCAAGATCAGGTGCTGAGGGTTTGGAGCAACAGGTACCAAGCAGCTTGCAGGAGCCATGCACCACTGCCTGTTTAGGCTCACAGCTCCACCGCCAGGGGCCTGAGCGCTGAGTGCTTGGATGCTGGAACGTGCCAAGGACCTGCCAGTTGCCTGAAGCTGTTTGTGGCGTGATGCTGGAGTGCGCCAAGGGCCTGCGGGACCAGTGCTGTGATGCCTCAGTGTTGCTGGTGTGTGGGGCGAGCAGGTGGGAGAAGTGTGTGGATGCTGCGGAGCATGACCCGCAGCGCGCCTTCTGCAGCGAGCTCATCTCCCGCCTGACCCGCCTGGCTCACTGGGAACGCATTGCGACAGTAAGTCCAGCCAGGGACAGACGGCAGGGCACCCTTACCCCCTTGACCCTGACCCCCTGGACCCTGGACCCTGACCTCCTGCCCCTCACCCCCCATCCCTGGCCCAAAAACCCTGGTACTCAGACCATGACCCTGACACTCGACTGTTGCCACTCCCCCCACGCCATGGATGTCTGCCCTCTAGCACCCTTCCCAGTACCCTTCACCCCTCACTCGTTGCGCCCTGGCCCCTGACCCTTGACCTGATGCTCCAGCCCCTGACCCCTGACCCTTGACCTGATGCTCCAGCCCCTGACCCCTGACCCCTGGTCTTTGTATCCAGGCCCTGACGCCCAAGTTCCGCAGGCTGCTTGGTCCCCCTCCCTCTGTGCCCCTGCTACCCAGCACTGCGCCTGGAGGTGCCACAGCCCCCCACGCCCGCCCCAACCCCCGCCTTGCAACCTCCTCCGGACCCCCCTCAAACGCCCCCGACGCCCCCACCACCCCCAATGAGCTGCTGGCCAGCTCAGGCTATGCAGGGGTGGCAGACCCAGATATGGTCGATACAGCCATGGACCCCCGCCCTGCTGCAAAAGCTGCTCCTGATGCAGCAGCAGCCAGCACAGCAGCTACCGGGGACGGGGAGGGAGGTGAGGCTGCTGCTGCACAGCCAGATGTCATGGAGGCAGAGGGGGCAGCGGCTGCAGCAGGGGGTCCCTTAGGATCTCATGGTGAGGCCAATGGGGTGGGGCCAGGAGCAGGGGGCTCGCCAGGGGCAGGCCAGGCAGCCAATGGCACGCCAGCAGCTCCCAGCGATGTATCTGGCGGTGGTGGAGCAGGCAAGGATGCCTGTTCTGGCAAGGCAGCTGAAGAGCAGCAGCGGCTGCAGATGGAGCAGCACCAGCAGGTGGATGAGCTGGCTGGTGAGCTGCTGCAGCTGGTGCGGGACAAAGTCAGTGGCGAGGCTGTGTTTGACTGGATGCGGGAGCGGGACGTGGAGGTGGCGCTGGGCCAGGGACCGCAGGGACCGCTCAAGGTGAGCCAGTGCTTGAGTCACACAAGGGGAGTGACGCAGCTTCACGCCTGCTTCGCTGCCAGGGGTGCAACTCCCACAGCTGTGAAGAGTTTCAAGTCCTTCACTCGCCTGTGCTAATGGCGGAGTAGAAGCCTAGAACAATCTTCCAGTACTTCACTCGCCTGCGCTAATGGCGGAGTTCTGCTACATGACTGGCAAGATATGGCAGGGTTGGCATGTCCGGGCTTAGGTGTTTGTCTGTGTACTGACGCTATTGCCTGATCCTTTACCAGCCTAAGGCCTGCATACACCGACCTGCACTTGCCTCATTCTAGATCTGCATGAGGCCTTCAGCATGTCACCAAACCCGGCCTGCAGGGACCCGCCTCAGCCATGGCCCACCAGCTTTGGTATAGTCCTCCTGAGCTAGCTTAGCTAGCTGGTCCACGCCTGGTAGCTTCCTTGTGACACGGTGCCTGCGGTGCTCATGAGTGCAGCGCAGAGGTGTAGGGACCTGCGGGATGATGAGTGCGGGTGTGATATCAGGAGTGACACCATGGTGACGCTATTGCACCCGCCCATTGCAGCGCAGAGGTGGAGTGATCTGCAGGGGTTTGAGTGAGGGTCTGCTGACAGGAGTGACATCACACTAACTCTAGTGCCATCCATTGCAGCATGTTGCCTCATGTCCAGAGTTGTAAGTGTCGGTCACAAAGTGAGTCGCGGTGCAATGCTCAAGCCATTGATGGTGGTAACAGTGGTGGTGGTGGTGGTGGTGGTGGTGGGTGCAGGTGTTGATGCGGGCGCTGCTGTCCGCTGGCTCCAAGAGCCCCAGCCACCTGCACGTGGCCCTAGGCCGCTACGACACCTGCCTGACCCTGCTGGCTGCACGGTGAGTCAGCACTTGCAGCTGCCTGGACTCCTAGTCTACCCTTACTCACCCTCTCCGCCCTGCCTCCCCCCTCTCACCTGCTCATCCCACCTGCTCTTCCGGCCCCCTGAGCACCGCTCAGCTGCTGCCCTGGCTAACCCCTGGCTAACCTCTGGCTAACCTCTACCCATCCCTGTTTCCCCACCGCCTGCATTCATCTACCACGTCCTCACCCTGCATCAGTGCCACAGAACAGAAAGCTAGGCCTAGACCTAAACTGGTCTTGGCCAGCTGCTCCAACCTCTGGCAGAGTGTGTCATTGACAACCCTGCTCCTGTCAAGTCCCATTCTCTGTGTGATTACCTCACTCCACGCAGGTGTGACTCTGATGCCAACTCCCACACCCCCTCCTCCCCCTCCCCCTCTTCCCCACCACGCTGCCCCCCCGGCGAGCTGGTGCTCTTACAAGAAGCCGCAGCGTTCTACTCCTGCCTGCCCCAAAAAGTTCTCATGGTGGTGGATCGGCTGCTGGCTGTTGGGGCGGTGTCAGAGCCTAGTGCTGTGCATTGGGCCCTGGGCTATGTGCTGCCAGACGCTCTGCGCCAGCATGTCGCTGCAGCTGTAGCTGCGGGTGGCCTGGCTGACGGCAGCAGTGTTGGAGGGGAGGAGGGGAGAGGGGCAGGAGTTGGGGCTGGCCAGGCCGGGTGTGTGTTGGGCACCCACAGCAGCAGCACGGCCTGGGAGGTGCTGCACTACGCCCTGCAGAGGGTCACCAGCCGCAGCAGGGAGGCGGCTGAAGCTATGAGCAAGGTGGGGTGGGAGGGCGCTGAGATTTGAGCAGGGACGCAAAGTCCTTGTTTGGTGAGGCGGTGAGGTTGGGGATGTTGTGTGGCCTTCTCCCAGCCCACGGCCCACCCACCCACCCACCCACCACTTTGCCTGGTTAAATTGCGTGAGAAAGGCATCATCGTCCTTCCTTCTGCCATCCTGCCCTCCCACTCTAGCCCTAACCCTGACCCTAACCCTAACCCTAACCCTAGCCCTAACCCCATCCTGCCCTCCCGCTCTAGCCCTAACCCTGACCCTAACCCTAACCCTAACCCTAACCCCATCCTGCCCTCCCGCTCTAGCTCTGTGACCCCTGGCTCTGTAATCCCTGACTCTGTGACCCCTGGCTTGGATTCCCTGCCACCCCTGGCCCTGCTGTACAGGAGGCCGAGGAGGAGGGGGCAGTACGCGCCAAGGCCTTTGCCTTGACTCAGGCCGCTGCAGGCCATGCCACCCAGCTCACCGCCCACATCCGCCAGCTGCGCGCTGAGCTGCAGCCGCGGCCTCCTGCACGACCTCCCCCTCCGCCCCAGCATGCACAGCCCCAGCCCCAGCCGCCGCCCCAGGCAGGGCCTGATGCCCCTGTCCCGTCTGCTTTGCCAGCGGGAGGGGAGCAGGCTGTGGGGGCCGCAGCTAGTGCAGGAGGGGCAGGGGCGGATGACAGTGCCTCGGCAGCAACAGGAGCAGCAGGGGCAGCAGATGCCATGGAGGTGGAGGGGCAGGTGGCGGCAGGTGAGGATGGACAAGTGAGAGAGGGATCAGGGCTGACGGCAGCACCACAGGTGACCGATGTGGTGTCAGGGATGTGAGTGCTGCTGCCAGGCAGGGATACAGATGGGTATGGGCAAGGTGAGGGAGAGACTGGAAGCAGGCTGCCTGTGTAGCCGTGCCCAGGCATGGCTGCGCTGTCAAGCTGCTACTGCCACCAAGGCCTGCTGCTGCGCACTGTGCAGGCAAGCCGGGTCAGTCAGCAGCAAGTGGCACTGTGGCAGAGGAACCCCCAGCAGCAGCTGCGGCTCAGCCACAGGGCCAGAGCCAGGCGGAGCCGCAGGACAGGCAGGGGGAGGTGGTAGGCACGGCACAGGGTGAGGCACAAGGCGCAGCAGGGGGCAGTGAGGTGGCTGGCAGCGGGGGGGCAAGCAAGGTAGGCGCCCAGGAGCAGCAGGAGCAGGAAGAGGCAGTGGACCTGGAGTCAGTGACTGACCAGCGGGGCAGGCGCCTGCTGGCAGCGCATCGTGACGCACTGTACCGGGCAGGGCTGCTGCAGGCCCAGGTGTGTGACCAAATGTGTGAATAGCTGTGTGACTTGGGATGAGACGAGTCAGGGAGCAGCTGCTGCATTGAGCAAAACTTGGATGTGTGTGCGGGGAAGGGGCTCAGACCCGGCCTACGCCGCACATCAGGCGGCGCGATTTTGCTACAGGCGGACAAGCTCCGTGAAAGGCTGGATGCCGCGGCTACGTCCCTGCGGAAGTCGGGGGCTGCCCCGGGTGCGGCCCTGCTGGTCGCGTATCATGATTTGGCATCGCTGTTGCGGCTGGCAGAACAGCTGCGTAGCGACACCAAGAAGGCAGCAGCCGGTTTGCAGAATGTCCCCGCGGCTCAGTCCGTTACAGAGGACGTGCAAGACCCGCAGCCTGCGGTGAGAGGCTCCTTGCTTTCCCTCGTTTGCTTTGCCGGGTGTAATGACGCCCTTGTGTGCTCTGCCTGCAGGATGCGGAGGCTTCGCAACGAGCTGCCAAGCTACGGGAGGCGGAGGCTGCTGCGTCTCAGCTATGCGAGGAGCAGTATGCGCAGTTGCGCGCATTTGCCCGGCAGTACGCGGCTGGGACCGGCGCAGTGCTGCCGCAGCTGGTCGCACAGTTGGCACAAGACCAAGCGCCGCAGCGCATGATGGAGACGCTGGCGGTTGTCCTTCATGGCGACATGCGACTGCAATCAAGCAGCATGCAGCAATGAATGGCAGGCTCCACCATTCAGCGAGGAATCGTAGATCCAGCGGACAGGTTGAACACTGTAGACAATCAGCATTGGGTCGCAACCCTGTTGAGATCGTATCGTGATTCGTGTGTCGTGACTTGTGACACGTTCGGCCCCTCCTGCTCCTCCTCGCCATTACTTGCACCCTTGCAATGCTCAGATGTGAGCTATACGCCGTGCAATGCTCAGATGTAAGATGTGAGCTGTGCAATGCTCAGATGTAAGCTGTGAGCTGTGAGCTGCAAGCTTTGTACCATAAGGGCGACTAGAACCCCCTTGGTCAATCGGCCATAGTGTCACCGGCCCCGCACAGTGTGGCTTGTGGTTGACCCTGTTGGTGCGAGCATTGGGTCAGGCGTTCCCAACTACCTGAAAACCACCCCCCTGTGATACGAAGCCTGTATCTCCGCAACCACTCAGTCAAAAATATATGTTAACAGTGCTTTGAACAGAGGAGACTCATAGCTACGAGATGGCAGACACAGCAAAAACTATTTCGCTCTCAGCGGTGCTCAGTGCCTGCCCAAAGACCGACATTTGAATTCATGCGATTTCGCCCCATGCGAGGCGCGCCGCTCTAGCACGCTTTGCCACACTGTTGTGAGTGGCACCTGCAACGCGCAGCAGCAGTCGGAACATGTTTTGCTTTGGGCATGTGGACGCGACGACGGCAGTCGTGACAGCTGGATATCATTCTTAGCTTTTGGAGCTGCTGCTGGCACTAGTGCATTACCGGCTGCTCTACCACGCTTAAAGAAGGTGCTAGGTGCAGTACATGGTGTTGTCTCACCTTGCTTTGCTGCCCTCGGCTTGTTAGCTGCAGGTGCCTCACGCTTACGTGACGTGCTCGCCGCTGCCAGCTGTTGCTGCTGCTGAGGGGGTGCACCAGCAGGCACAGCCAGCTCAGGGGTGGTGCTTGCAGGTGTCAGTTGCTGCTGAGAGGGCGCAGCTGCGGCAAGCTTTTCACGGATGTGGGTGCACACGTGGCTCAGTAGCTTGGGTACCCTCCAACTGGTGTGTACCTCCTGCTTGTGGAACTGGAGGTATGTCTGAAGCTGCTTTCCTGTCATCTTCTTTGCCTCCTCAACAGTTGTGTGGCTGAAATCATGCCCCCCCAAGGCAAGGGCATGGGCCGCTGCAAGCCGCTCTTGGCACGCATGGTCACCCACATTAACCACAACCCTCCCGACCTTGTGCGCTGCATCTGTGATCTGGCGCTCTGCCTTGGCTGATCGCTGTGCTGCAGCTGCGGCATCCTCCTTACGCCGCACTTCAGCACGGAGCTGACCCATACGCTGCTGCAAATCATGAACATCCACAGTCTTCATGGCCTCCTTGCATGTGCGCAGGGACATCAACTGCCGCTCAAGCAGCTGTGACACGGCATCTCTCGCATGCGCCCAGACGCGCAGCATGGACACCGTTGAGCTGATGTAGCTGGCCCAGCGGGTGTCACACGGCACTTGGGGCTTGGCGCCCCATGCTCCCATGCCGAGCGGCACCCAATACTGGGCCAGCAAGCTGGCAATGGATTCAATGGCTGGGCGGATGTCACCACCCAATGCAGCTAGCCCAGCCAGCAGGGTGTTGTGTATGCCGTGGCTATAGCAGGGCTGCGCCCGAATGCAACCAGCCTGCCCCTTGCTCTGCATGAGCTTGCTCATGCGGGTGACAACACCACCATATTCACCCATGTTCACAGCTGCACTGTCAGCTGTGATGCTGGCGATGCAGGCACTGTCGAGGCCGTGGAGGAGCAGCTCCTGCATTATGACTACTGCATTATGACTACTGCATTATGAATACTGGGCCAGCAAGCTGGCAATGGATTCATCGCTAACGGATAGCCAAGGACGTAGCTTACCAGTGTAGCTAACCACGGTCTGCGATTGGGACACATCCGGGGTCACATGTGGCTGCCCGCATCGAATGACTCCGATGGCAATTCCAGTCTTACATTAAACGCGCGTTATCGCATTGCAGCAGACGCAGCAAACGTTACATGAAATGATGGAGTAGATGGGTTGCAGTTGCATGAAGATTACCAACCCCATG
The DNA here is from genome assembly GCA_030144725.1 of Haematococcus lacustris. Lineage (NCBI taxonomy): Eukaryota > Viridiplantae > Chlorophyta > Chlorophyceae > Chlamydomonadales > Haematococcaceae > Haematococcus > Haematococcus lacustris. The sequence goes on from JASKMD010000006.1 coordinate 4,586,285, forward strand.
TTGGGAACGCCTGACATTGGGCACCAGTCCCTGCCTCAACTTCCGGGGAGAGTGTGCAGCGCCCCCTGGAGCTATGCCACTGGGAGGGCCTTGATGCTCTGCCTGCCCTGGCCAGGAGTACCAGCAGGGCTACAAGCTGGTTGATGATCGGTTGCGCAAGGGCAGGCAGGGGTTGCACCGGGCTGCAAAGCACCGGCGAGGTATTGATGGCCGGGCCCGCAACAACGCATGGGGCCTAGCCGTATGGATAGGCTGTTAGCCTTGCCATTTCTTGATGATGAGCAAAGTGGTCTTTTGAGGGAACGTGTCATCGGTGTGGGGTTTGTGGTCATCAAAGGTGCGACTGAGGACGCTACATTTGGATTGTAGCTGAGTGAGATTACCCACAGTCAAACACATTGTTCCATGTTGCCTCCAGCCTCCTGTCTTGCAGCCGCTTGTAGCCCACGTCTGCTGTCATGCTGGCATGAGGATGATCAACTGAACATGGCGACATCCTGCCATTGCACTATGGACACATGCCACTAGCCGCCTCCACATCACTCTGCCCTCACACCACCCACAACTATTTGACTCTGCAGAATGCTGTGCTGCCAACAGCCGCGTTGCTATCACCCCGCTCTTCCCCTCCTGACACCGTGACTACATTGAGACAGGATGGCCATCTCCACTGCTGTACACATATGCGGTGACAGCCATCAATACCAATCTTATACACATTGCATTGTTTCCATAAAGCATCAGCCACACTGCATTCTTGGCCCTCACATGTGTTGAGTTTGAAATAATATCCGCAACAAGATGCTATACTAAGAACACCAAGGTCACTCATGCATCTCTTTTATATTGTACTTCTTGTGCCGCATGCAGAGCTCCTGCTGCTCCGCGGTGGCAGCACAAACAAAAGGCATGGCCATGGGACGGACGCCAACAAGAAGGATGAGCTCACCATATGCTTCAAGCATGTGTCTTTGCCAGAGTGATGATAGTGGGCACATGGTGATGATCGATGGTGATGATCAACGGCGCTAATCAATGCTGACGGTTTATGGTAATGATGATCATGCTTGCGTGTTGACAGTGCACATCAGCAAGGGAACGATGCTTTGCTCATCCAACCCAAATAACCTCCCGCACACCCCCAATAGTTCACTGCAGGGGTTGTTTAACGAGACCTAGTACAGAGGTTTGGGCAGCCTCTGTCACAACACAACCACATGCCTCGAGCTGCTGTTCCCTTGTCTGCACGCCCTCAACTGTTGAACGCAGCAGCCCCCTTGCTGAGCAGCAGCCCCGGGGCCGTGAGCCCCAGTCTGTGTGACGCACTCAGCTGGGCCTTGCTGCTGTGGGGCGCCAGGGCCACCTGCAGCAGCGCCACCTGGCCTGGGATGCCCCGCAGCTCAAACTCCCCCAGGGGCTGTGCCACCAGGGCGGGCAGCAGCCCAGGCAGCACCACTGGCTGGCCCTGGGCCAGCAACAGCCCAGCTGCTGCTTGACTGCCATCAGGGGCGACGCCACTGGGCTGCATGCTGCCATGCAGCTGCTGCTGCTGCACCGCCCGCCACTGCACCGCCAGCTGCTGCTGCTGCTCATTGTCCAGCTCCATGTGCGGGCAGGGCACAGCAGCGCTGACGTCCAAGGATGCTGGGCCAGGGGCAGGGCAGGCAGCTGCTACAGCCTGGGGTCTGAGGGGCAAGGTGAGGTGTTGGGAGTGGATGCCCCGCTTTGCTGCAGCGGTGGCGCTGTGCACTGATTTGGCGGGCTGCTTCAGGCTGTCCTGCATGCACCCCTGTGCTGACCAGCTGGCTGCGCTGACTGACCGAACAGCACTGCCAGCTGCTGCACTGCCGGGCGCAGGGCTGCAAGCCTCCTCTGGCTGTAGGCTGACACGAGCATCAGCCCAGGCTGCCTCGGAGCACCACACCTGCAGCCACAGCCAGCAGGCAGCTCAGCACACCATGGCGACCAGGGACTGCTGCTGCCTGGTGTGCTGTGAGCTGGCCTGAGGGGTGCCCAGGTCGAGCAGCTGGGCAGCAGGGCACCCACCTGGCCTGTCTCAGCAATGCTGTTGATGCGGGCAGCGCGGTTCAGGCAGCGACCTCGGTAGTTGAACCGGCCGTTGGCGGGGGTCAGATCGCAGGCCACCTCGCCCACATCTACACCCACCTGCGCGCAACAGACAGATCCGACGCGTGCTCAGTTTCAGCTGCGAACCGCTACTCCGCTCAGCAGCAATTGAGAGTCCGCGCACCTTCAGCCGCAGACCGCGCAGGAGTCGCACGGTACGGTACTGCGGCACGCTAGCTCTTGAGGTGCGCGCCAACCCGCCAGCTGTAGCAGTTGGTCGCACTGACTCCTCTACGCTACCGTCGCCATTGTCCGCGATAGTATTGCTTGCATCTGCAGTCGCTAATGCCGGTCGCCCCTCGAATGCGTCTCCAGCATGGCCGTACCGTCTGATGGCCATCTCCTCGCCCAGCGGGTTGTCTAGCAGCGCCTGGGGCCAGTCCAGGTCCTTGCAGGTGCTCAGCGTCAGCAGCGCCCAGTGCAGGCACTGCAGGCTGGAGGGAAAGGCCGCCACCACCATCCCATCTGCATCAACACTGGAGACCAGGTAGCCGACAGGCAGCTGCGGCCCTGTCACATGTTGCATTGCATACTGGGACGCCAAATGGTACAAGGACAGGCACCTCTGCAATCAACACAAGGCACAGCCTGATCCAAGACAGCTGTGGGGGTGGCGGCAGCAGCAGCAGCAGCCAACGCATCCCACCCGCTGATGATGGGCCCTGACAGCCCCACCTGGGCCAGGTCCGCGTCCCAGGCCCTGACATGGGCCAGTCCAGCCACTGACATGAAGGCGGTGGCCGCCCAGCTGTGTGGGGCATGCAGCACCCCAGGCTGCAGCTGGCGCACTGTTCTGCAGGCCAGCAGCGCACAGGGGCAGCCCAGCTCTGCTGCCCTGCGTGACGTGCCCTGTCCTAGGCTCCCTCTGCCTGCCTGCCTGCCTGCCGCTCCCAGCTCACAGCTCACGGCATCCCAGCTCATAGACAGCACCTGGGCCGGGCTGTGAGCTGGCCTGCCTCACCTCAGCGGCCCCAGGGCCCACAGGCGGTGAGCATGGGCCGGGGCATGCAGTGTGGCGCAGTACAGGTCCAGGGCCGTGTCGGGCTTGCCCTCCCCCAGCGCCACCAGGTGCTGCCCCATGTGCACCACGCTGATGCCAGCCGCCCGCAGCTCCTCCATGGGCAGCTGCAGCAGCACCCGGGGCAGCAGCCTGAGCAGCAGCAGCAGCTGAGGTGTGATGGGCCAGGGCTGCAGGCAAGGCGCACCTTGAGGAAAGTGTCAGCACTGAGGGCGACCTGACCGCCATGAGCACAGGCCTGCAGGACAACGGCAGCAGGTCAGCTGTGGCCTGGCCTAGTCTGGAGCAACTTAGTGTGCAGCCGTCAGGCTGGCCCTGCACCTGGCACCTGTTTGACTGGCCAACACCTGTTTGAACTGCACCTGCTTTACTGCGTCTTTTTGACCTGCACCTGCACTGCCTTGGCCAGCGCCAGCGCCGCCCCGCCATAGGTGGTGGAGCTGGCGCCCATGCGGCTCTGCACCAACACCTCATTGGCAGCCAGCCCGGAGTGCAAGCCCTGCGGTGGGAGCAGCACAGGTGCAGAGTCGGCCAGCTAGTAACCTTGCTCCATGTCGAATAGTAGTGGTAGTTGCCTCTGCAGTGAGAGCAGCAGTATAAGGGTTGTAGTGCTTGACAAGTCAGCCGACGACTCGTGGCAAGTGGTGGCCAGTGCGCAGCCCAGTGCTCAGTGCACTGATCCCTGCAAGTATCAACCATCCCAAAGCCCCCGAATACCAACCATCTCCACTATGCTGCAGTAGCCAATGTGCAGGTGTTGTGATCCCTTTCATTATTTGCATTCCATCAGCGGCCTTGTCAGCTTCATCAGTCACAGTGCGCAAAGCCATGGCAGCCCAATGGAGACAGCAATTGCAATAACCCTGTCCACTCACTGTCAGAGCAGCCCTGTCCACTCACCACCCTGACCCTGAGGCCTGCCAGCACACACAGGGCAGCGGGCGCCTCCTGCTCCACCTCCCGGTACAGCTCACACAGCCGCTGCCAGACCACGCGTCCCTGAGCAGCTGACGCGGCTGCTGCCTCGTCCATGTCTCTACCGCCCACCTGCATCCAACAGGGGCAGTGGCAGTATGGGAGCTGTGACACTGTCAAGGGCAAGCTTTCAAGCACCTCATTTGTTGCCCAATGCCTCCGAGATTGTCTGCTGTTCAGCTCACCTCTGTTGCTGCGCTGCTGTCCAGTGTGCTGCTGGTGGGCTGGCGGGTCCTTTGCCCTGTGTTAGACCAAGCCAGGTGGGCCAGCAGCCCCAGCAAGCCCTGGAGGCAGAGCAGGCAGCAACCGGGCCAGTAAGCAACACAGTTTGGTGCTCACCCCACCCCACCCCACCACCTACACAGCTCAGACCACACCACAGCAGACCGGGGCGGGAGGTAGGGGCGTGCCCCACACTCACGTAGATTAGTTGATCAGTTTAAAACGTTTGGCCTGTACTGGGCTCACGCATTACTGCAGAAGTTGTTGTCCATTGGTTGTTGTCAGCATAATCATCATAAGGCTAACCCAATACTAGTTCGTTGTCTCGTGACCAACACCGTTCTATTTCATTGATTCATTTTTCAATGATGTTGAGATGGCAATCTGAATGCATGGCCACATGTGTGACAAACAACACCCTAACTTGTGTGTGGGCAGCTCACTGATGTCCATGCTCGTGCCCATGCACATGTTCATGCTCCTGTCCACACTCAAGTTCCAGCTCATGTTTACGCTAATGCCTAATTCTCACCTCCACAGGGTTTGTGATGGGCGCTGCAGCTGCTGAAGCTCCAGCCAGTGGCATCAGGCGGCCTCGACTACTGCCCGCCAAGCCCTGCCCCATGACCCCAACAGGCTCAGTGGCGCACCAGAGTGCGCCCCTTGCATCGCGGCTGCCTCGCGACTGGGTCGGCGGAGCTGCCTGGCTGGGGGTGGGGCTCGCTGGACCAGGCTCTGGCTCCGGCGTGTCCGGCATAAAGGAAAAGACCGGGTTGATGTGCGGCGCCGGCTGCCCCGACACTGCCACCGCACCAGTCTCACGCCCCGGCCCAACAAAGCTGCCCAGAGACATTGGCTGACTCTTAGCCCGGTGCCGACCCAGCTGGGCACTGGCTCCGAGTGCAAGCTGCATCATGAGGCTGTGCACGCGCTGGGGCCGGCTGGGTCGGTCAGATCTGAGGTGGGGCGCAAGTCTGGTTGATGACCCCAGTAATGTGCATGTGCTGAGGGCGTGCAGGGGCGCGTGCGACCCGGGCTGCACTGGCGCCAGGTGCAGGGGCTGAGCCGGGCTGCCTGCTGCCAGCAGCTCGGGAAGCCACTGGGTGCCCTTCAGCAGGCCGTCCTGCAGAACACACAGCCAGCCGCAGCATACCCTGGTCTGACTGCACTGCTACTGCACACCAGGCACCAGGCTACAGCTGGCTTCTGCAGCTGGGTCATGGCCCTGATGGCATGCTGCTCGTTAACCCTTAATCTAACCCTACGCCCCACCTGCAGCTGCATTGCAAAGGTCACGGCTGCCTCAGGCGAGTGGAAGCACAGCAGGAAGCTGCACGGGCAGCACAGGCAGGCAGGCAGGCGGGCGCACGCATCAACAGCCAGGGTCAGAAGGTGGTTTACCGTTATCTGCCAGTTCTTCTCAATCGCACAGTCAGTGCAACCACGAGCTCTGAGCAAGAAGCAATGCCTGGCTGCTGCCCCATTCCCCACCTGTCCCCTTCCGTTCCAAACTCATAGCCAGTGTTGTGTAGGGCCAGGCCCCTGACCTGCAACCGGGGAGCAAGAGGTGTGGACAGCACATGTGCATGAGCTCAGCCGGCAAGGGATGCATGAGGTGTCGGGTTCATTCTTATTGATACAGTGAAGACTAAGTAATCAGACCTGATTACATCTACTTGGATCATAGAGGTGCCAGGGCTGGGCCAGGTGGTGGGGCGCAGCTCACCAGGTTGTCGTGCGCCTTCATGCTGGCCTCCATCACCCCAGCAGGCAGCACCTCCTGGAAGCAAGGAAGACACACACACACACACACACACACACACACACACACACACACACACACACACACACACACACACACACACACACACACACACACACACACACACACACACACACACACACACACACACACACACACACACACACACACACACACACACACACACACACACACACACACACACACACACACACACACACACACACACACACACACACACACACACACACACACACACACACACACACACACACACACACACACACACACACACACACACACACACACACACACACACACACACACACACACACACACACACACACACACACACACACACACACACACACACACACACACACACACACACACACACACACACACACACACACACACACACACACACACACACACACACACACACACACACACACACACACACACACACACACACACACACACACACACACACACACACACACACACACACACACACACACACACACACACACACACACACACACACACACACACACACACACACACACACACACACACACACACACACACACACACACACACACACACACACACACACACACACACACACACACACACACACACACACACACACACACACACACACACACACACACACACACACACACACACACACACACACACACACACACACACACACACACACACACACACACACACACACACACACACACACACACACACACACACACACACACACACACACACACACCACACACACACACACACACACACACACACACACACACACACACACACACACACACACACACACACACACACACACACACACACACACACACACACACACACACACACACACACACACACACACACACACACACACACACACACACACACACACACACACACACACACACACACACACACACACACACACACACACACACACACACACACACACACACACACACACACACACACACACACACACACACACACACACACACACACACACACACACACACACACACACACACACACACACACACACACACACACACACACACACACACACACACACACACACACACACACACACACACACACACACACACACACACACACACACACACACACACACACACACACACACACACACACACACACACACACACACACACACACACACACACACACACACACACACACACACACACACACACACACACACACACACCACACACACACACACACACACACACACACACACACACACACACACACACACACACACACACACACACACACACACACACACACACACACACACACACACACACACACACACACACACACACACACACACACACACACACACACACACACACACACACACACACACACACACACACACACACACACACACACACACACACACACACACACACACACACACACACACACACACACACACACACACACACACACACACACACACACACACACACACACACACACACACACACACACACACACACACACACACACACACACACACACACACACACACACACACACACACACACACACACACACACACACACACACACACACACACACACACACACACACACACACACACACACACACACACACACACACACACACACACACACACACACACACACACACACACACACACACACACACACACACACACACACACACACACACACACACACACACACACACACACACACACACACACACACACACACACACACACACACACACACACACACACACACACACACACACACACACACACACACACACACACCACACACACACACACACACACACACACACACACACACACACACACACACACACACACACACACACACACACACACACACACACACACACACACACACACACACACACACACACACACACACACACACACACACACACACACACACACACACACACACACACACACACACACACACACACACACACACACACACACACACACACACACACACACACACACACACACACACACACACACACACACACACACACACACACACACACACACACACACACACACACACACACACACACACACACACACACACACACACACACACACACACACACACACACACACACACACACACACACACACACACACACACACACACACACACACACACACACACACACACACACACACACACACACACACACACACACACACACACACACACACACACACACACACACACACACACACACACACACACACACACACACACACACACACACACACACACACACACACACACACACACACACACACACACACACACACACACACACACACACACACACACACACACACACACACACACACACACACACACACACACACACACACACACACACACACACACACACACACACACACACACACACACACACACACACACACACACACACACACACACACACACACACACACACACACACACACACACACACACACACACACACACACACACACACACACACACACACACACACACACACACACACACACACACACACACACACACACACACACACACACACACACACACACACACACACACACACACACACACACACACACACACACACACACACACACACACACACACACACACACACACACACACACACACACACACACACACACACACACACACACACACACACACACACACACACACACACACACACACACACACACACACACACACACACACACACACACACACACACACACACACACACACACACACACACACACACACACACACACACACACACACACACACACACACACACACACACACACACACACACACACACACACACACACACACACACACACACACACACACACACACACACACACACACACACACACACACACACACACACACACACACACACACACACACACACACACACACACACACACACACACACACACACACACACACACACACACACACACACACACACACACACACACACACACACACACACACACACACACACACACACACACACACACACACACACACACACACACACACACACACACACACACACACACACACACACACACACACACACACACACACACACACACACACACACACACACACACACACACACACACACACACACACACACACACACACACACACACACACACACACACACACACACACACACACACACACACACACACACACACACACACACACACACACACACACACACACACACACACACACACACACACACACACACACACACACACACACACACACACACACACACACACACACACACACACACACACACACACACACACACACACACACACACACACACACACACACACACACACACACACACACACACACACACACACACACACACACACACACACACACACACACACACACACACACACACACACACCACACACACACACACACACACACACACACACACACACACACACACACACACACACACACACACACACACACACACACACACACACACACACACACACACACACACACACACACACACACACACACACACACACACACACACACACACACACACACACACACACACACACACACACACACACACACACACACACACACACACACACACACACACACACACACACACACACACACACACACACACACACACACACACACACACACACACACACACACACACACACACACACACACACACACACACACACACACACACACACACACACACACACACACACACACACACACACACACACACACACACACACACACACACACACACACACACACACACACACACACACACACACACACACACACACACACACACACACACACACACACACACACACACACACACACACACACACACACACACACACACACACACACACACACACACACACACACACACACACACACACACACACACACACACACACACACACACACACACACACACACACACACACACACACACACACACACACACACACACACACACACACACACACACACACACACACACACACACACACACACACACACACACACACACACACACACACACACACACACACACACACACACACACACACACACACACACACACACACACACACACACACACACACACACACACACACACACACACACACACACACACACACACACACACCACACACACACACACACACACACACACACACACACACACACACACACACACACACACACACACACACACACACACACACACACACACACACACACACACACACACACACACACACACACACACACACACACACACACACACACACACACACACACACACACACACACACACACACACACACACACACACACACACACACACACACACACACACACACACACACACACACACACACACACACACACACACACACACACACACACACACACACACACACACACACACACACACACACACACACACACACACACACACACACACACACACACACACACACACACACACACACACACACACACACACACACACACA
>JASKMD010000006.1:4597631-4651584 GCA_030144725.1 Haematococcus lacustris
CCCCAGCCAGACAACAGCCAAGACTGTGGCACCAGGTCGCCCCACCCTGCCCAACCAGACACAGCGCAACGCAGCAGCAACAGCAGCAGTCCTCAGCCATCTGCCCCCCCCCCCGCCCTTCCCCCTGGGGGGTGGCGGCCACTCGGCCCCAGGCTCCCCAACCAAGAGCCGCCCACTCTCTCCCCCTTTGGGGAACCACCGCACAAGGCATCAAGCGGGGTTAGGTGCGTCTGGGGAGACTCCTACGGGTAAGCTCAGGGCGGTGGGGGCTCAGGGCGTGGGAGAGGGTCGGGGCTAGGGACTCGCCCCTCGAGAGCTCAGGTTAGCGGTCCACCATGTGAATGGCCTTAAGCATGACACCACCTCAGTCAAGTTCACAGCTATTAAGAGGCTGGTGGCCGAGCATGATGTCATCGCTCTGTGCGAGACACGCAGCAATAGGATAGCGGAGTTCATGCAGCATGCCCCTACCCATAGTGCCTTTCACACTACTGTTTCACGTCAGGGGGTGCCGGGTCAGGGGGTGGCCCTTCTGCTGCGCAAGGAGCTAGCCAGGCACGCCAGGCTATGGCGCACCAGTAGTGCCATGCAGCTGCTTTGGGTCAGGCTGGCAGGGTGTGTGTGTGGACTTGAGGGCGATGTGTTGCTGGGTGTGGGCTACATACCCCCCGCTCACAATGTCTCTGAGCACTTCAACCACTTGCTGCTAGAGCTCCAGGAGGCTACATCACACACACCACATGTCCTCCTGATGGGTGACCTGAACTCTCATTTAGGCAAGCTAAGCGAGATAAGTGACCTCCATGGCTGGTCCATGCAGCATCCGGAGCTTTGCGTGCCTAGGATTGGCCCGGCCAAGTCTAACCAAGCGGGCAGGGAGTTGATTGACGTGCTGTCAGCTACAGGCCTTGTTGCCACTACCGGCAGGGGACACGGGGACATGGGGCAGCGCACCTGTAGAGCTAGCACCCGCACGGAGCACATCATCATGTCTGAGTCGGTTTACTCTTTGAGCCACACATCTTCCTTTCCCGACGCTTGTCATGAGTTTGACCACTCCCCCATCACCCTGTCTTTCAAGGCACCAGCACAAGCCACTACGCCCATTCACACCTGCAATGCTGACTGCCACACTGGCCCACAGTTGCAATGGAAGCCAGATCAGGCTGCACGGTATGTGGGTGCCCTTATTGCCTTGGAAGAGGAGGTCATGGCTGTCCAGCAGGCTGTTGAGCAAGGCACACACCCTGACTCCATCAACCGCTTTGTGCATGACATCATATCACGGGCTGCGGGCAGTGCGGGGATGCTCAGGCCAAGGCTCTGCCCATTGGCGCGTGTTGACAAGCACACCACAGTTAAGCCTGCCTGGTTTGACCGGTCATGCAAGGAGGCTAAAGCCGCACTCTGGCAGGCTCTGCGTAGCGGGGAGGCCTTGCACCTTTACAGGGCTAGAAAGCAGGCCTATAGGAGGCTGGTTGCGAGATCTAAGTCTGCGTGGTCCAAGCACAGAGCTGCCAAGCTTCTAGACATGCTCAAGCACAACCCTGGGGATGCACTCAAGATGCTCCGAGTCAAGCACGCACGCCAGCAGTCCATGGTTCCCATTGACAAGTGGCATCAGCATCTGCAGGCCTACTTCACAACCACCATTGCGGCACATGAAGCACCTGATGTGATCCCTGAGCCAGCCAGGACCAGGCAAGCTGTGCCTGCCCATTTGCAAGCCGTCCCTCTTGGGAGAGGCAGACTTCACTCTGTCCCTGCCCCTGTCACAACACATCCGCCTGCCTATGAGCTGCCCCATCTTGACAACATCACATCCATTGTACAAGCACAACTTCGTGAACTCAACAATGACACAGCACCTGGCCTGGATGGGCTCCCAGCCCCCTTCATCAAGCACGCCCGCACAGTTGATGAGGGTGTTACCACATACTTGTTGCTCCCTCTGCTTGCCACATGGTTTCACAACATGATGCGCACGGGGATTATTCCAGCGGCTTGGAAGGTAGCTAGGATCAGCCCCCTCTTCAAGGACACAGACCCCACAGACCCCAACAAGTACAGAATGCTTGCTGTGAGTAGTGTGTTGTACCGCCTGTATGCTAACGTCTTGCGGCACGTGCTGACTGCCTGGTGCATGACACACAAAGTGCTGCCAGCTGAGCAGTTTGGGTTCATCCCGGGACGCAGCACCATGCAACCCATGTTCATTCTGCGCCATCTTGTCCACGCTCAAAAGGCTAGCGCAGATGCCAAGCACCGCAAGCTTTACACTGCCTTCATTGACTTCAAACAGGCCTATGACCACATACCTCGACAACAATTGTGGGAGCACTTACGGGTTGGGGTCAAGCTGCCACAGCCCTTGCTTGCCTGCCTGGAGGATCTGTATAGGGATGATAGCTATGTGCTGATAGATGGCCCCCACCGCACCCCCCAAGTGATTCCGGACCAAGGTGTCAAGCAAGGCTGCCCCATCAGCCCACTCCTGTTTGCTCTCTATGTTCACGACATTAGTAAGGAGTTCCTGGGTCCTGTTGATGCTGTGAGGGTGCAAGGCACACCTGTCACCCACTTCATGTATGCTGATGACTTGACCCTGGTGAGCACCTCGCCCCACGGGCTGCAGCGGCTGGTCTGCCAGCTTCAAGGCTTTGCAGACAGGAAACACCTTACAGTCAATGTGGGCAAGTCAAAGGTGATGGTCTTCAATGGCAACTCACAAACTGCAGCACCTAACTCCACATCTGCCTGTGGTGTATAAGCATGAGATCCTGCCTGTGGTGAGAGAGTTCAAGTACTTAGGCATGCACTTCAACCCCAGCGCCACCCCTGCTTTTGCTGCCACTCATATGAGGGCTGGCATGTTCCTCGCCATGCGCCAGGCGTGCAAGCGTGCTAGAGAGTATGGGGTCCTGCATGATCCCTATGCCCTGTGTCACCTCATTAGAGCGTTTGTGCTCCCCTTAGGGCTGTATGGCAGCCAGGTATGGGGCACTGCTTTCCTTGGGCATGGTGTGCAACTCTCCAACCCAGTGCAAACACGCATGCTCAGCTTTCTCAGGTTTGCTGCCAGGGTACGTAGCTCAGTGTCAGGCCTGATGGTGCTGCATGAGTTGGGGCAGCTGCCCCTCCAACTTTACTGGCTAAGGGCTGCATGCAAGTTCTGGAACACTGCCAAACTATCCCACAGTGACCTGCTAATGAGGGTCATCAAGGCAGATGTGGAGTTAGGAAGGGGTTGCCAGGCCAGCTGGAGTGCTCAGTTCCAGCTTGCCGCCAGAGAGCTGATGGGGGGTGAGTTCACCTTGAGCCCGGACATGGTCCTAGGCACCAAGGCTATGGAAGTGAAGTGGCTCGAGAGGTGGGGGAGGCGTTGGGTTGGGTTTGAGGGAGACCCTAGATTGCCTGAGACGGTGCATCGGGAGAGATGTTCGTATGCTGCATGGTTCAAGCATGGGGACGGCATTGGCATCAATCACATGGCACCACACCTGCTTAACAGACAGCTTTCTACAGAAGTTCGCACGAGCTTGACTAGGTTCAGGTTAGGCAACAGCGGTCTGGGGGTGGAGAAGGCTCGGTTTGAGGGGGTAACTTTCATTGATCGCACATGCACCAGATGCACAGAGGGGGTAGTGGATGACGCCATGCATTTCATCTTTGAGTGCACTGCCACGAGTTCCATCAGGGAGCAGCCGGAGTTTGCCATGACTTTACAGAACAATAATGAGAATTTGCATGACTTCATGTTGAGCCCATGTGCACCTTTGTTTGTGCACCTTGCTTTGAAGTGCGTTACAGAAAGTCCCGAACCCCTAGAGGGGGGGGGCGGCCTAGCAGCCTAACGGCTGACGGCTTAAGCGGTGTAAGCCACATCATCATCAACCCCTGCATCACCGCCTGACACCCTAGGGGTTGACTAGCCACCATGACATGATGCACATGCACTGATGTAGGCTGACACAGTTCAAACTCTCTCATGTGCCACAAGCTGCTGGGCCTGCGCTGTGGGTGCTCGGTCTCGGCTAAGGCACACCCTATCATGTCACAGCTGGATTCTCAAGCTGGGTCTCACAGCCCTCTTGTCCCTCACTAGGGCCTCCATTTGAGCACTAGGGCCTACTAGCAGCCACTAGCAGCCACTAACTAGATCCGACTCAAACAGTGTTACTGGGCTGAGTGGAGTAAACCCAGTGCACATGGCACATGAGCCGCCTACCACCTACACTATTGACTGACCACGAGGGCAATGTGTAGAGTTGGCATGACAAAACATGCGCTAATTGTAAGCTGATGAGAGCTCAACAAAGGGGGCACACACTACTGTGCCTCAGCAGGCTGCTGCTGCTCCTGGGCCTTGGGGGGCTTGTCTCGCACCCGCTTGTAGCCCAGGCCAGGGTACTCCTTGCCCTTGGCTGGCAGAGCTCCCTGGTCTGGCCAGTAACACAGCTCCAGCGGCCGCCACCTGCTCTCCCCAATGCGTTGCATGTTCAGTGCTGCATTGCAGTCCCTGTCCAGCCACCTGCCTGGCTGTGGGACTGCTTTGGCTTTGGCAACCTTGCCCTTGCCTTGGGCTGTGCCCTTGCTAGCCGCCATTAGCCTTCACCTGTGTCTCATACTCCATGTGCATTGTTCTCAGCCCATGCTGTGGTACCCAAACTGAAACCTCAGCACACTGTCTGTTCCCTGACCCTGAACCCTAAGCCTCACCTAAGCAAGCAGCAGGGGCCCTTCAAACATGCTCCACATGGACACGCCCGCAGCTCCCACGCTCCCTTTTCACTTCCTTCCCTCCAGCCTGTTGGTGATGGCAGCATACAGGTTGTACACGGCCTGGATAGCCCCTCCCTCGAGCGCCCAAGCTGAGGCCAGGAGCTTGGTGATTTGAGCGGCCTCCACCCCCGGGTGCAGGGCCTCCATCCCAGACCTCTTCAGAGCGCCAAAGAGAGCATAACCACACTTGCCCTGCTGGCCTCGCTTGGTAGGGTCGACCGGCAGGGCCAGCGCTGCAGCCAGCTTCACCAGCACACCTTCCTGCACCTCACCCACCACCTGCTTGTAGGCCTGGCCCTGACTGCCGCCAGGCACAGCAGCGGCCTGCTGCTGCAGATGTGCGATGAACACGTCGGCACAGGCGGCTATCTCACACTCAAGGCCTTGGTCAGGCTCCTCAAGGTGAAGGACCTTGTGGAGGGACTAAGCCCTGGGGCTGTGGATGCCCTGCTCCTCCCGCCCCCGCTTCAACAGCCGCAGGGGAGAGGGCACATTCTCCACGGGTCGGTCCATCATAGCCATGGCCTCTGCTGCCGTCATGCTCGGCTGCTTCTTCATCTCCCTGCCCGCTAGAAAGTGCTGTGGGTAGGTGTGCTGCAGCCACTTCCTGTGTCCGGACCAGCGCCTGTGAAGCCTGGTCTTGTTGGGGCCCTGGGCCTGCGCCGCTGCGGCCTTGAAGTCCTGGTCAGCGAGCACCTGCAGGTCCCTGGCCGTGAGGCCCTCCACCTCCTCCACCACCTTCAACGTGAAGACGCAGTCCTTGAAGGACTCCAGCTGGCAAGAGTAGTTTTTGTCGTTGCACCTGTGGGGCCTCCCTGACTGCGCCTCCAGGACCATGAGGGGCGGCCGCACGCCTGGCCACCCCACCTCCCACACATACTTCATGTCCTCGAACCCGGACACTGTCTTCAGCCAGTCCCCGTGCCCCCCTTTCATGGGCTTTGCTGCCGCAGGGAAGGGGAGGCCCAGCTGAGTATGGGGATGAGTAGGGGCGGCCAGGGTTGCAGCTGGGCTGGCTTGCATGGCGAGGGGCTGGGCAGGGGCGGCCAGGGTTGCAGCTGGGCTGGCTTGCATGGCGAGGGGCTGGGCAGGGGCGGCCAGGGTTGCAGCTGGGCTGGCTTGCATGGCGAGGGGCTGGGCAGGGGCGGCCAGGGTTGCAGCTGGGCTGGCTTGCATGGCGAGGGGCTGGGCAGGGGCGGCCAGGGTTGCAGCTGGGCTGGCTTGCATGGCGAGGGGCTGGGCAGGGGCGGCCAGGGTTGCAGCTGGGCTGGCTTGCATGGCGAGGGGCTGGGCAGGGGCGGCCAGGGTTGCAGCTGGGCTGGCTTGCATGGCGAGGGGCTGGGCAGGGGCGGCCAGGGCTGCAGCCAGGCTGGCTTGCATGATTTGTGATGCGTGTGCTACTGCTGCTTTCCACCAATGCACCGTTGCTGACAGCTCGCCTAGCAGCTCCTTGACACTTCTTGGCCTCTGGGACTCGAAAGCCTGCAGCCCACACGAGGGTTGATAACTAGGAGCATGTCAGAGGTATGGCAGCGTGTTGGAGTGAGGTAAAAGTCAGTCACACCATCAGGTCCTGTAGTCAGCTCTAGCTCTTATAGCGCAGTGTTCGGAGTGCCCTTTGCCCTTTGGTCGGAGTGCCCTTTGGCCTGTGCGAGAACGAGTGACATCGCCCCCTGGGTATAATTAGGAGCTCAGCAGGTGTTAGCTGATATGAGCCAAGTGGCGCCAGTAGTGGCCCCACGCAAGTCCCCCCAGGCCCCATGCAGCAGCCAGGCAGCTACACAGCCAGCAGCCTCAGAGCCTGGGCCCAGCACTCCCCCTGCCAGCCAAGCGCACCAAGGCTGAGCCGGCAGCTGAGCCCAACAAGGGCAAGGGCAAGGCTGCCAAAGCAAAGCCAGCACCACAGCCAGGCAGATGGCTGGACAGGGACTGCAATGCAGCGCTCAACATGCAGCGCGTTGGGGAGAGCAGGTGGCGGCCACTGGAGCTGTGCTACTGGCCTGAGCAGGGAGCTCTGCCAGCCAAGGGCAAGGAGTACCCTGGCCTGGGCTACAAGCGGCTGCGAGACAAGCCCCCCAAGGCCCAGGAGCAGCAGCAGCCTGCTGAGGCACAGTAGTGTGTGCCCCCTATATTGAGCTGTCATCAGCTTACAATTAGTGCATGTTTTGTCATGCCAACTCTACGTCATAGCCCTCGTGGTCAGGCAATGCTGTAGGTGGTAGGCGACCGTGACCATGTGTATGCCATGTATAGGACATAGCATACACATGCGATGGGAACTCCACACAGACAAAAACACTGTTTTGCAGTGGTTCACAACTAGTGTGTTCGACTGCAATGAAGGCTCAAGGTTGAGGGCCAAGGTGCTGTGTAGGTCTGATTGAGTGCTCTCACTCTTATAGCGGCTTCAGTAAACATGGCAACATCACACACCCTAGGGTTGTTTCCATGTCCAACAGCAACACCCTCCATGGCAGCCTGCCATATGCGCCTTAACAATAGTGTGATAGTGTGATGATGAGAAGCTCACCTTGCCGTTCAGGTTGTTGGCATGCTGGACCACCAGTTGCTGGACATGAGGCAGGCCCCACACATGTCGCTCCAGAGGGGTCAGCTGGGAGTTCAGCCGCTCCTGAAGCCTGCCGGCCAGGGCGTCCAGGGCTGCCTGGTGGACGAAGTCCTGGATCACCGCCTCCACAAACAAGGGGATGGCTGCCGCTACACAGTGGCCCGAGTAGAACACAGAGCGGCCAGCCTTGCCAGCATTGCCAGGCTTGTCAGCGGCAGCCTGGAGGCCTGCCAGGAAGGGGTATAGGCCGTGGAGCGTAAGCTGCGGCACCTGAGCAAGCAAGATGAAGTTGGAACTGCTCATAGAGTGCATATGGCATAGGGCACATTGGGTGCATGGTGCAAAAACAGTGCATGGTGCGCATGTGGTGCATGTGGTGCACTGCAGCTGTACAAGAAGCTGTGCATGTTCACCCCTGGCAACTCCCTTGCTTTGTGTGACACAATGACCCTCCTGTGGTCTCCGCTGCCTCGCTGCTGCCTTACAGCCTGTAAGCCATGAAGAATTACTGCGTGAAAATGCGCTAGTCTCGGGTTGTCTAGGAACAAGTGGAAGCGGATATGATGTCGTGCCATGCTCATGCCATGACCGTGAGCTGATGACGGACCTGAATGAGGAACCTCTCGCTGAAGTAGCCCTGTTGGGGGTTGTTGTCAATGACTGGCCAGCCGCATTGCGGGAGCAAGAAGGGCGCTGGTGTAGGCAGCTTGCGGCAGGTCAACCTGCCATCTGGCCTCCACTTGCCCACCGTCCTGGTGGATGCGGGGTCTGCCCTGTGTCCAGGTCCAAGGCATGGCAGCAGCAGCGGGCTAAAAGGAGCGGGGCAGGGCGGCAGCAGCAGGCCAGGAGGGGTAGGGAGGGGCAGCGTCAGGCCAGGAGGGATGAGGCAGGGCAGCAGCAAAAAGGGCAGGGCAGCTGCGGTGGGCTTGGAGGGGCAGGGCAGCACACACCATGGAAGGGACAGATTGAAGGCTGCACCCTTGCAGAATGCCAGCTCAATCATGCCACTGATGCTGTCACAGCCTGACTGTGCTGTCAAACTCTTGAAGAGCGCAGCTACTGTCTCCATGCTTGCACCTTCTACCCTGGTCGCCTTGTCCACACAGAAGAAAGCCTCGGCTGACCTGCAAATCAAGAGGCATAAGGCATGAGGCGTCAGTCAACTACCAACTGCAAGTGTGATTGGCAGCAGCCTGCATGACGGTTGCCAGTAATGCACCGCTGCTCGCATGTGTGGATGCACCGCAAACAACCCACACAACCCACACAACCCCAGGACCTATAAGACATAGATGCAGCAAATAGTGGTGTGTGGGCGATTGAGCATATATAGGGTGAGCCTGGTGTCAGTGGCCGCTGAAGACCTGGGTCACGGGCAGCAGTGGCTGCCCATGTGCCAGATCTGCAAGGCCTGATGAGCCCGCACTTACAGCTAGCCTGGACCACTGCATGATGATGCATGGTGGGCATGTGTGGGCATGGTGGGCACTGCTGACAGGCAAACAGTGCAGTGCAGATCAGGTGGTGGGGTCCTTGGGGACAGACCATGTACAGATGAGTAGTAGTGGTGTAGTAGTGGCGTGGTAGTGGTGTGCTGGTGGTGGGCAGCTCACCAGGAAGGTGCTCCGGGGTTGTGCTTGCTGTCAGGCAGAGGCAGGTCCCAGGGGGCGTTGCAGTACTTGTACCACAAGAAGCTGCCGATGGCGTTCACAGGGCAGGCTGTGCAGTCAGGAGCCCTGGTGAAGGTGCTGTGGCGAACTCCACCCTGCAGCGGAGAGGAGCAACAACACCTCAGTTTAGGTCCCGCCCTGGCGTCATGCACACTGCATGGCCTCCACCAGATTGCAGTCTGCTTGGCAGTCATCCAGGGTGCGACCGAGGATGCTTCAATGTGGTTGTAGCGGAGCGAGATCGCCCACAGTCAAACATGTTGTTCAATGTTGAATGAGTTTTGTTTGACTGTAAGCAGTGTGTAGTGTAAGCATACTGCATGATTTGATAGTGCCGCAAGGTATTGAAGCCCAGCGCCATGCCTACCGTGCCGCTGGCCATGGCGAAGCCAAGGTAGTGGCAGGGGAGCGGGCCCACGCTATTGAGAAGGTATGGCATGCAGAGGTCTTGCAATCTCAGCTGGCTGATGTCATCTGAGCGGGTGAGTCCAGCCCACATGCATGTGAGCACAGCCCTGCATGTTGCAGAGGACTGTAGAGGTGTTTGCAGCAACCCAGTCCAGCAGCAAGAGGCAGGGCAGGGATGGGCAGGGCAGCGGCAAGGGGGGGCTGGGGCAGTAGCAGGGCAGGCAGGGCAGGATAGGGACAGAGCGAAGCATGGCTGGGTCAGGCAGGGCAGGGCAGGCAGGGCCAGAGTGAGCCATGGCTGAGTGAGGCAGGGCAGTGCAGGGTGGATGAGGGCAAGTCAGGGCTCGTATCCACCCACCTCATGAAGGCAGCGGAAAGGTCTGGCAGCTGCCGGAGGTAAGCAACAGACTGAGTGAAGGCTGTCAGCGTGACCTCACACTGTTGGGACTCCACCCCTTCCTGCCTGGAGGTGGGGAGGGGGCAAGAGGTCAGGCACAGCTGTGCAGCACACCCTGTAACAGTGCCTGCTGTCTTTGTCAAAACCACGCTGAAAATCTTTACTGCTAATTTCTGAAAAGTTGGACAACACACATAGGCACATAGATATTCCAATGTTGTTCACGAGAGTAAGAGTCGTGATTTTACACCAGCAGGGTCAGCTCAGCTATGAACAACTCCCAGCCCTGTGAGGCGGTGCTGGACCGCAGCAAGCCCACCAGGCCTGTAGGCTGGATGCCACAGCCAGGTCAGCCTGTTTTTGCGGCCAGCTTGGAGCAAGCGGTTCGAGGCGCCAGTGCGGGGCCTCATGTGGTGCCCCTGGTTGGACCAGGCTACCCCTAGGGACATTGGCAGATGTGTGCACTAGGCAATGTTTAAGCTGTTGCTTACATCAGAGCATGTGTTTCATGCCAACACCTATTGCCCCCACCCTGGTAAGCGGGTGGGGGCAGGAAGTAAGGCATTGGTGACGGCTGTTTTAGGTATAGGTACCGACAGTTCGGATTATATAGGTGTATATGTGCTGTCGTTGTCACCTTCGGTTAGCCCTCTTGATTCGAAACGCCAGGTTCTTATAGGCTGTATCATAGGAGATGTTTTTCATCAGGTTGCACAGAGCATTAGGGTCTTGCTCGTTGATCCTCTGGCTGGTGTACATAGTGTTCAGTGCCAAGTGTAACTCCTTCAGTGTGGTAGCACTCTGTGGCAGCAGGAACAAGGCTGCGGCTTAGTGTCGAGCTGCAACCTGCCCTGGTTCTAGCTGAGTGCCTCACCATGTCCTTTCCCAGGCCGCGTTGGGCATCATAATCTTCGCAAAGCTCGGTCAACATGCCGACCGCGGTGGGGATCGTTACACGGCCCATGTCCCAGCCTTTCGTCGGATGCTCCTTGCATAATGCTTCTAACATCCATCGCTGGGCATCCTTCTTCATGGCTGGGCCCTGTTTCCTTGCCGGGGCGTCGTCCGCACCGGCGAGGGGCCCGTCGTCAGGTTCGTCAGCACTGCGTTGCTGCTTTCTAGTCATGATACTGAGGACGCTGTGTAAACGCGTTCAATACCCCGCACGTGTAGATGTTTCTGTGATGCTGCGAATTCGGCGGAGATACATTGCGCTCCTCGGCTTTGAGCTTGTTTGGTCGCGGGTCCTGCCTGTGGAGTTGACCCGCGAGACATAGTTGTTTGACCGACATGGCATGATACTGCATGCAACGGCAAGGAAAGCGTGAGCACAGCTCGAGGGAATGAGAGGTAAGAGATACGCATTTGGTACCAGTGAGTAACGATACTGTATACCTTAGCACAGAGGTGTATGAGTTTGGACGGATCAATACAAACAACGAGAGGATCGGAGGGAAGGGTGGAAAACGAAGGGGCGCCAGGTGCGGGTCCGCCCCCGCCTTGTGTGTCCCCGCATTATGTGTCGACACCTTGTGTCTTATCCTAACACTAAGCTGTCTATTGTGCTAATTGTGCTTGCCTGTAAGTCATCGTTGCGTTGCGCTGCGGGAAGAGCATGGCGCACCTCCAGCAGCAGGCTGAGATACACTCCCACTTCGGGTTATCGCCTCGCTTTTTGTTCTGCGTATCTTTCTGACCTTCCTGGTGGGCAACCCCACCCCGAGGTTCCGCAGTCCCCCCACACCTCCAGCCGTGCAGCCCCTCCCCGCACCGGATTCACCCCCCCTTACACCCCTCCCTCCACGTGCCCCTGCCCAGCCAGCAACTGTTGACTGGGACTGTGGACCTGAACCTGATCCAGAGCCGCCGAGTCAGAGTGTGACTTTGAGCCGGAGTCACCGTCTGACTCGGAGCCTGACTCGGAGCCAGTCACGCAGCCCACCCCAAGGCGTTGCAACGCCCGTCTGGCAGCCCTTGCATTAGCAGCACCCACAGAGCCTCCCTTGCCCCTTGACAGCGAAGAGCGAAGAGCTGAAAGATTTGTGCAAGTTCTTTGTAACCCCAATTGCAACCGTCTACAACCAGCTGCAGCGGCGGCTTATGCAGAAAAGGCAGCTCCGCCACCCCATGTTCATGCCAGTCTTTGAGGACCCCAGCAACCAGGCGCTGTTAGCCAAGCTGCAGGGGTGACAACAACACCATCGGAGCGCATTCCATGCAGCTGGCTGTCAACATGCAGCAACATTTCGCCGACCCAAGTGACCTGACCTGACCTGACCTGACCTGACCTGACTTGACTTGACCTGACCTGAACTGAACTGAACTGAACTGAACTGAACTGAACTGAGCTGAACTGACCTGACCTGACCTGACCTGACCTGACCTGACCTGACCTGACCTGACCTGACCTGACCTGACCTGACCTGACCTGACCTGACCTGACCTGACCTGACCTGCGCATAGTCAAGCTGTACGCCAAGGCTGCCAGGGCCCAGCTAGGCTGGAGCGGGGAGGAGGCGCAGCTGTTCATCAGGATGGCGTGCGGGTATGGCATCAACGCCAAGAGCTCGGAGCTGAAGGCCGCCACACTGGACAAGGGCCATGTGGCGGACCTGATAGAGGAGGCCAACAAGCACCGTCGCCTACTGGGCATGAAGAAGGAAGGCTCCCTGCAGGACACCCTGCCCCTGCCCTGCCGCATGCGCCATGCAGTGCATGTCCGCCGGTGTCTAGAGCAGTGGCAGCAGCCCCCCACCCCACCTGTGCCAGGGCAGCCACAGCGCGGCGGGCGCAGGGGTGGTCCCCGGACCCTGACCTGCACACCCCCCTTCACCCTCACCCCCATGCCAGGGTAGGGATGCACTTCATCAAGCTGGACAGCAGAGTGCTCAAGGTCAGACCCTCCCAACTCTGAGAAAGCCATGTACACAACCTTGTCATGCATGTCCCGGTGCCGAGACGTGTGCGATTGGCGTAGCACCGTGCGGCATGCGATGACCGCTTAGTCTGCTATACGCCCGTAATGCCAGGAACCCCGAAACGAAAAAAGTGCGCCCACCAATCAGCCGGTCGCTCTCACCACATCGCGCAGCGCAAGTCAGCTATGGGAGTGCTTCGCAATGGCGTGGTGGACTCCTAACGCTTTAAGGGCAAGTACAGCCGGCAATCCTAATTCCTCCCAGCTCAACTAACCCGACACTGTTTCCTTAATGTAAGCGCGCTCATAGTCTTACATCTGTGAGGGCATGGTCTGAGATAGTACAAAATCAGCATCGCACCTCTCAGTGCGAGGTAAGGACTGACATGTACATGTGCACGAAGCTTGCTATGTTGCTTGTGAAGAACACATTGCATAGAGCAGAATGACCCGCCCTTGGTGCCGCTGTCAATGTAGGGAAAGCATATGTTATCAGAACGTAATTGACCTCGTGCATACTAGTACTCAACAACACAATGCTTGACAATTGTTGCAGGATCTGGCCGCCACCACCACCACCACCATCACCACCACCTCCTAGCCTACCCCCAGCCCTGCCCCCAGCCCTGCCCCCAGCCCTGCCCCCAGCCCTGGCCCCAGCCCTGCCCCCAGCCCAGCCCAGCCCAGCCCAGCCCAGCCCAGCCCAGCCCAGCCCAGCCCAGCCCAGCCCAGCCCAGCCCAGCCCAGCCCAGCCCAGCCCAGCCCAGCCCAGCCCAGCCCAGCCCAGCCCAGCCCAGCCCATCTTGTGTCAGCCCAGCCCTGCCCCCAGCCCTACCCCCAGCCCAGCCCAGCCCAGCCCAGCCCAGCCCATCTTGTGTCGCTCTGTGGCTTTGCACCTCAGCAACCACCCTACTCAGCAGCCACCCTATGGGTCGTCTCAGCAACGCACCAAGGCCAACAGGGCCAATCTTGCTCGTGGGCATGCAGCAGTGGCAGCAACAACAGCGGCAGCAGCAGCAGCAGCAGCAGCAGCAGCAGCAACAGCAGCAGCATCAACAGCAACAGCTGCCATAGAGGCAGAAGGGGCCAGATCTGCCGCTGCCTTGCAAGTGTGCGAGGCAGAACTTGAAGAGGCCAGATCTCAGCTTCGCTCATGCCAGAGTGTCAACATGCGCACCGCCACAGACCTGCAAGAGTGCCGAGAGCAATTGCACCAGTCCCAGCAAGCGTTGCAGCAGTCTGAGAGTGAGGTGCTTGCCTTGCAAGTGTCTTTGCATCGCTGCCGAGCAGAACTTTTAGCTGCAAAACAAGAGCTGGCAGCATGTAAGAGCAAGGTCAGGAGCATGGGAACCCAGCTGGCGATCACGCAGGCACAGCAAGCAGCAGCTAGGAAGGACATGCCCAAGGACGTGCGAGACAAGATGTCTTGGCTGCACCGCACTCGGGTGTCACTTAACACCTTGAAGCGTTGGCATGGCATGCGGGGTGCACCACCGTGCACCCAAGCAGCCAACCCAGCAGCAGCCTTTAAGGCCCCCCCTCCCCCCCGCCACAAGGAGCGTGACACCCTGACAGGAGCCTACACTGCAGCCTATGCATGCAGCAATGCGGCGTTGTTAACTTTGCCCAACGTGTCATGCCAGCAGCTAGGCCCGCTGCGCACAGCTGTGGCGGCGGCAGAGTTTCCGGATGCTCCACCTCAACCTCAAGCTGGGCCTTCCACAGTGCGCCGGCACCAGCAGATGCTCACTCGTAAAATCCAAGGCACATTCAAAAGTGAGTACCATGGAATGTTACTAGAGTGTTACCATGGGGTGTTACCATGGGGTGTTGTTATGGGTTGTTGTGGTGAGGTTGTTGTGGGAGTTGTGGGAGTTGTTGAGGTTGTTGAGGTTGTTGTGGGAGTTGTGGGAGGCCAACCTGTGGGAGTTGCTGGCTAGTGTCACAGTGGACAGTGCTGCAAGCAATGTTGGGCGCACGGGTGGCCTTGTCGCCCTCGTCAACGTTTCCCGCAGGCGTGAAGGCCTGGCCCTAATCATGTTCTGGCCTTGCCTCAGCCATCTCTACCACAATGTTTTGCACCAGGGCCTGACAGCATGGGCTTTAGCATTGAGCGGCTTTGCAGCCTCATCATGGGGCATTGGGATGGACTGCCCAATATGGGGGGGTGGTCCAAGCCCAGCTTCCCTACCCTTACCCGGTGGGGCAGCTTCGTGACAGCTTGCCTATCCCTTACCCGTGTGCTTGGGCCCGTCACCAAGGCCGTGGCTATCATCATGGAAGAGCGGGGAGCTTTGGCCCCGGACTGGGCAGCGGAGCTGAGTGGCCTGTTGCTTAACACCACATTCACCTTGCAAGTCATGGTGGTGGCTGTGGTGGGGCAGCAGGAATGTAGAGATGGTGGTGGCTGTGGTGGGGCAGCAGGAATGTAGAGGCCTGGCCTTGCCAGTGCTGGCGGGGTGCTAGTGGGGCCGGTTGGGAGGACACATGGTGCGGCGAGGGAGTGTTGTTACACGGCAGGTTTGAGCACCGAGGATTGAAGCATATGTCTCGGTAGTGTCGATGTAGCAACACAACGAAGGCTGCGTACCTGCACACATGCTCTCGCTACAACGAACTAAGGACGTGAACAACGGAACCCGCAGAAAAGGCTACAGTAGTGGCGTTTTCACGCGTTTAAAAACGTTAGCAGCCCTATCCTTGAAACGTTTAATACGCGGCCCCTCCCCTATTAACAGCCACAAACCAAACTTGTGGCTGTTAGTAGGGGAGGGGACTTGTTTGTGGCTGTTAGTAGCGGAGGGGACTTGTAAACAAGGCAACCACCGTCGCGATCACAGTCTTCGTCATCGAAGTCAGATGCAGGCGAGATGTGCTCGGACATCGAACAAAGACAGCAGGGAATAGATGCGCGGCGGTCAGCATCACACATGTCACACCAGATGTGGGAGACAGAGCCAGCGCGGCTCCGCCGCGCTGGCTAAAGCTTGAACGCTTTGAAAACGCCACTACACTAGATAGCGACAAAACCGCTGCGTGCTAAAGGTTTAAACACGCTCGGCCTCGCACCGGCGCTAAACAGCTCTCGACCTCAGCCAGCGGCCGCGTCGCTACGCTCCGCGGCCGCTGGCTTCGGTCTCGAGCTGTTTAGCGCCGGTGCTCGGCCTCGCGTGTTTAAACCCTTTAGCACTGGCGGTTTTGTCGTTATCTACTACATATGACAAGTCCCGCGGTCACTTTGACTACCTGGCCACATAGTCTACTGTAATGTGAAGGGTGCACATGGTGAAGGGTGCACATAGTGTCTTAATGAACCGCTAGAGTATAGAGCCGCTCCGTCTCTCGCTTGAGAGCGCGAGCGACGCAAATAACGAGTGCGAGCTAATCGATGCTAAGATGTGTGCCGTTGTCCTAAGTGAGGCATCAGCAATGGTATGAGTGCGTTAGACGGGCATTTCGGCTTTTTAGGTTCAAATCTCGCGATTGCGGCCGTCGCAACACAATGCGCGCGGGCATACATTGCTTTGTTAGCTACATCACGGCAATGTCTAGAAGCTCGAGGGTGAAGGAGGCGTGCATGGGGATATCTGCCCACAAAATGTAGGCCAGGTTCACGCCTAGGTTGGGCATCATGTGTACAGTCATTGAAGCTCGGGACGCCCATTACGTGTAGCTTAGTGAGTTCTCTACATCCTGATGTGCTTCGATCATCAGTCCGCTAGGTGAGCGAGAAATAAACCCAGTGTACGGGATCCCCCCCCTATTCAAGGCAGTTGGGAGGGACTGACTCAAGGGGTGGTGCAAGCAGCTAGGGCTGACAAAGGAGACAGACTCTGGTGACACTGCGATTGCGATTGCGACCTGGCGAGATATTACGATTGCGGCCCAATGGCCCTAGCTCACAGGTTGCGGCCCAATGGCCCTAGCTCTGAGCCCTAGTAATGATGTATTGTGTAATGGATATCACTCCCGCCTCATTCCGGTGGCCGGCACTCTGATTGGATGGCGACCTGATGCACCACCCCGCACGGCCACTGCGCTTGGATAATGATGCTGAATCCCTCGATTGTCGCGGAATAAGAAACGCAAGCGCCCCGCACAGAGTGCAGCGGGTAAGCCGCAAAGCTTGACGAAAGACTAGGCCCCCCTGACGAACAACAGGCAAGAAGCCTTCACCACAGAGCCAGATCAAAGCAAGCACTGGGACAGGTGGTGGACAGGTGGTCAGCACAGGCAAGCTGGCTAGCAAGGGGTTCGAGTTTGAGAGGACGGTGGAGACGGACGGTGTCAGTGTGTGTGTGCACAACACACGCCCCTCCCCCCTCCTCACGCCCCACCCCCAGCAGCAGGTCCCTCTAGCAGCAACATCAGCCCAGCGGAATCCCCTGGTGAAGCAGCTGCGGTCCATGTGCTTGGACTCCGCATCGGCAAGCGCATAGCTGAGCACCAGGCAGTCTGTGCACCCAGGCAGTCAGTACAGCCTCAGGGGTATGGGACCAGGAGTGGTAGCAGACCAGCTCCGCCGGTGGAAGCTGACCAAGGGCCAGGTGAAGCAGGCCAGTGGCCTGAACAATGCCCGCCGCACCACCCAGCGGTGGCTGGCTCCAATCCAGCCCCCCCTCCAGCACCTGGCAGCAGCCAGCTCAGCCGGCACTTCCCTGGAGGCCAACCTGAAGCACATCAGCGTCACACTGGCCACCTGGGACGCGGTGTGGGAGGTGAACCTTGACCCCAGGTGGGCACGGCAGCGGCTGCGGCTGTACGCAGGCCAGGACCGGGCGCTGGAGCAGTTCGTCAAGAAGGCGAGGGTGTATGGGTGGGAGGGTAAGGAACTGAGAGGTGGTGGGTTGGGCATGAAGTGAAAGAGTGGTTTACTGTGCCATGCCTAACCTGGTACCACCATGCCAGCCTCCCTTTTTGCCTTGTGTGCATGGCTGCAGTTGGAAGAGGAGGTAGCGGAGTTGTGCATGGAATGTCATGGGCGTGCCAAGCAGCTGGTGGTCTTCTTTGGAGCAGCTGGCATTGGCACTGGTGGAGGCTGGGGTGCTGATGCGGTGTTGCTGATGCGGTGTTGCGGTGATGCGGTGATGCGGTGATGCGGTGTTGCTGATGCGGTGTTGCAGGGCCAGGGGCACAGACCAGCGGCGGGGCAGGGTGGTGCTTGTGGATGAGCACTGTACCACCCAGGTCAGTTCAGCAGTGAATGGCCAGCAGCCCTGTGAGGAGGAGCTGGACCATGAGCAGCCCACCAGGCCTGCAGGCTGGAAGCCCCCAGCAGGGCAGGTGAAGCACCGCCTGCTGCTCTCAGCCTGGAGCCAGCAGCGTGACCAGCCAGTGCGGGGCCCGGTAGTGGCCCCACGCACTGGTGCCCGGTAGTGGCCCCACGCAAGCCCCCACAGGCCCCATGCAGCAGCCAGGCAGCTACACAGCCAGCAGCCTCAGAGCCTGGGCCCAGCACTACCCCGCCAGCCAAGCGCAGCAAGTGCACCAAGGCTGAGCAGGCAGCTGAGCTCACCCAGCCCATCAAGGGCAAAGGCAATGCCCAGGGCAAGGCTGCCAAAGGCAAGCCAGCACCACAGCCAGGCAGGTGGCTGGACAGGGACTGCAATGCAGCGCTGAACATGCAGCGCGTTGGGGAAAGCAGGTGGCGACTGGAGCTGTGCTGGTGGCCAGAGCAGGCACCTCTGCCAGCCAAGGGCAAGGAGTACCCTGGCCTGGGCTACAAACGAGACCGCCCACCCAAAGCCCAGCAGCAGCAGCAGCAGCAGCAGCCTGTTGTGGCACAGTAGTGTGCGCTTCCCCATTTGAGCTGACATCAGCTTACATTAGTGCAACAGCGGTCCTGTGTCATGCCAAATCCAGTCCAACAAAACTCATTCAACAAGGAACAACATGTTGGACTGTGGGTAATCTCATTCACCTACTACAAACATGTTGTAACATCCCCGGTCGCACCCTTGATGACTACCAACCCCACACCGGTGGCACTCTTTCCTGGGGCTAATCCCCCTTGACCACTGGGCACCTCACCAAAAGTAATAGCTTAATGCTTTGTCAGGCTAATCCAGCTGCCTCCCCAGCTGCCAGCCCAGCTGCCTCCCCCGTACAGCTCAACATCTGGGACCCTTCTGGGAGTCACAACTAACAGCTGTGTTGCCTGTCTGGCCACTAGGGGTGGTGTTTAGTCCACATGGGGCCCTGGTCCTAAGCCCTGGCCCTGGTCCTAAGCCTAGCTCCAAATGTGCCAAATCCATAGTGGAAGCAGCCGTCTCACGATATGGCCTTTTATATCCGCTCACTTGCAGGTTGAAGCAGGTGAGGAACATGGAGTAGCTTGCATGGCGCCTGCAGTCGAGTCAGACGAGCTATCTCAGCCTCTACACCCTTGTCTGCTGTGCGCCAAACAACAGTGCAGCAGCTGTCCCACCCCTTGAGGGCCAGCGCTAGGCAGGCGTGCAGCTGGCTAGTGGTGGTGCTGGACCCCCCAGCCCACTTCCTCACCATTCTGACAGCAGGCTCATGCCCACAGGTAGCCGCCCTGTCTGCAAGCAGCGCCAACAGCACATGCGCAGAGGTCAGGGAGCACCTCCGCACTGCAGCTTGGGCCTCCCGCATGTGTGTGTGGCCCCCCTATCTTGAGCTGTCAACATGCCAACTCCAGACTATAGCCCTCAGGGGTCAGGCAATAGTGTAGGTGGCAGGCACTGATGCACCATGTCTATGTGCATTGGGTATACTCCACGCAGCCCAGTAACACCCTTTGGTTGGTCCCGCTTTTGATCGCTAGTGGTCCCTAGTGATGCGACTTGAATGGAGGCCTAGTGAGGGACGAGGGGGCCGTGGACGTCAATGTGGGGGGGGTGGAGCTCGAGAGCTGCAGAGCTTCCAGCAGAAGTTCGTACAGGCATGACCATGCTCTGATTGGTATATGGCGGTTTGGGGGTAGGCAAAGCTCAATGTGAGGGGGTTGCTTCTATCGACTGCAAATGCACAGGATGCACTGAGGGGTTCCAGCAGAGTCGTTGAGTTACGTACAATAAAATGACTCGAAACTCTAGAAATCACAGTGGCCAGCTCACAACATGCCGATTTGTGCAATTTGTGCCAGCTCACAACATGCCGATTTGTCCTTTACTGTGTGACTGGCTAGAGAGGAACGCACCTCCCACACAACCCTGCGCGTTTGATGCAATGTCGAGTCATTTCTAGCCCAACGATGGTCCTCCGACACCGCCTGCAAAGGGTCGCGGAGTTCTTACGGCTCGATGCCAAGCACAGTTCGCTCGTTGATGCCGCTACTCACCACTAGAACAATCGATAGTGAGCAGCTGAGGTGTGTCCGCGATCGCTTGCGCCGGCATGGCCTCACTCGCAAGAGTAAACGCGCCGCTTGCCAGTGAATGCGCACTACTTTGCAGCTGCTAATGTGACAAACGCTATCAAGAACGGTGCAGTATTGAGCGAGAATATGCAAGAAGATTACCAACCCCATGGGGATGGGAACGGGCTGTTAGGGGCTGGGTCAGGCGTTCCCAACTACCTGAAAACCACCCCCCTGTGATACGAAGCCCGTATCTCCGCAGCCACTAAGTCAAAAATATATGTAAGAATTCTCTAAGACCAGTATGATTTTATCAGGGGTGCGGCCAATGGCGGGGGTGACCATCAAGCTTCTGTCGACTGCAAATGCACAGGATGCACTGAGGGGTAGTCGATGATGCCATGCATATCATCTTTGAGTGCGAGCTCCGTCAGGGAGCAGCCGGAGTGTCTCGTGACTATCCAGAACAGTAATGATAACCTGTATGCCTTCGTTTTAAGCCCATGTGCCCCTGGCTCTGGTGGCAGACTGACTTCGACGAATGATGTTCCTGACCTTTGTTGAAAGTCCTGTACCCCTAGAGAGTGAGGCTGACGGCTTCAGCGGTGTAAGCCATCATCATCATTGAAGGCATTGATTGTTGAGTTGCATGCCCTGGTCTATGTTCGATTGGTTATCGAGTGCGCGACACCCTCGTAGCAATGACTTCCAAACTACCTGTCAATCCGGAACTTGTGTCAGGTTCGGTAATGTCATCATCATCAGCAGCAGCACCTTGAGCGCTCAAGGCAGGAACCCTCACACCTCACAGCCCGGCAGCACGTCAGCCTCACAGCAGCAACTACAACAAACCAGGACCGCAACAAATATGCAGGCACACCTCCACAGCCGAGTCCGAGACGTCAGGGGCAGCCCTGCGTAGCTGGCCTGGCCCCACCCCTCCCCTCCCTTGCTTCCCTCCTCATGCCTAGCAGGTGCAGCTCACTGGTGAGACTTCGACCCATCCAGTCACACGGCGCAAGTCCCACCCCACCTGCTGTCCGCCACCCCACACCAGCTGCTGGCACCCTCCCTGCCACAGCATCTTGGCTGCCGGCACCACCCCTGCCCCTGTGCCCTTGGCTGCCCCTGCCAACCTTGCTCCAGCCTCCCTCCCCCTCGTACTTCTCTCGCCCCCTCCCCTCATTCTGTCTTGGTCACGCTCCCCTGCCCCTTGCCCTTGTCCTTGCCCTTGGCCTTGCCACCACCCAGCAGCAGCGGCCCCACAACCAGGTTCCCGACCAGCATGACCACGTGAGGCCAGTAGTACACGCCCTGGTAGACCGCCAGACTGCCCCTGGCCTCCAGCACCATGAAGGCGCTGGCCATGTAGTTCAGGGTGTAGTGCGTCCACAGCAGCTTCAGGGCCACCCAGGGCAGCGAGGTGGCTAGGGCACGGGGCAGGTAGCGCTGCTCCAGCTTCCACACCACGGTGCTGAAGTGGATCCACAGGGCACTGCCTGCAGGGGGCATGACAAGGAGAGCTGGGCTGAAGCTGGGCAGGAATTAGGCAGCAGCTGGGTTGGGTTGGGGTGGGGTGGGCTCCTTTTCCTGCGCACACCCTTCACACACCCTGACCCTAATGCACATGAGGGTGCATGCACATGGCCCAGAAGTGCGCGCATGGCGGCACCTGCCTGCAAAGAAGAGCATGTAGCCGGGGTACAGGCCGTGCCAGATGGCGCTGACCATCTGGGTGGCCAGCAGCTGCACGAAGCCTGGCTTGCGGCCGGCTGGGGTCAGGCGCTCGTACACATACCTGGGGTAGGGCAGCGCTGGCCATGGCGAAGCCAAGGTAGTGGCAGGGGAGCGGGCCCACGCTGTTGAGAAGGTATGGCATGCAGAGGTCTTGCAATCTCAGCTGGCTGATGTCATCTGAGCGGGTGAGTCCAGCCCACATGCATGTGAGCACAGCCCTGCATGTTGCAGAGGACTGTAGAGGTGTTTGCAGCAACCCAGTCCAGCAGCAAGAGGCAGGGCAGGGATGGGCAGGGCAGCGGCAAGGGGGGGCTGGGGCAGTAGCAGGGCAGGCAGGGCAGGATAGGGACAGAGCGAAGCATGGCTGGGCCAGGCAGGGCAGGGCAGGCAGGGCCAGAGTGAGCCATGGCTGAGTGAGGCAGGGCAGTGCAGGGTGGATGAGGGCAAGTCAGGGCTCGTATCCACCCACCTCATGAAGGCAGCGGAAAGGTCTGGCAGCTGCCGGAGGTAAGCAACAGACTGAGTGAAGGCTGTCAGCGTGACCTCACACTGTTGGGACTCCACCCCTTCCTGCCTGGAGGTGGGGAGGGGGCAAGAGGTCAGGCACAGCTGTGCAGCACACCCTGTAACAGTGCCTGCTGTCTTTGTCAAAACCACGCTGAAAATCTTTACTGCTAATTTCTGAAAAGTTGGACAACACACATAGGCACATAGATATTCCAATGTTGTTCACGAGAGTAAGAGTCGTGATTTTACACCAGCAGGGTCAGCTCAGCTATGAACAACTCCCAGCCCTGTGAGGCGGTGCTGGACCGCAGCAAGCCCACCAGGCCTGTAGGCTGGATGCCACAGCCAGGTCAGCCTGTTTTTGCGGCCAGCTTGGAGCAAGCGGTTCGAGGCGCCAGTGCGGGGCCTCATGTGGTGCCCCTGGTTGGACCAGGCTACCCCTAGGGACATTGGCAGATGTGTGCACTAGGCAATGTTTAAGCTGTTGCTTACATCAGAGCATGTGTTTCATGCCAACACCTATTGCCCCCACCCTGGTAAGCGGGTGGGGGCAGGAAGTAAGGCATTGGTGACGGCTGTTTTAGGTATAGGTACCGACAGTTCGGATTATATAGGTGTATATGTGCTGTCGTTGTCACCTTCGGTTAGCCCTCTTGATCCGAAACGCCAGGTTCTTATAGGCTGTATCATAGGAGATGTTTTTCATCAGGTTGCACAGAGCATTAGGGTCTTGCTCGTTGATCCTCTGGCTGGTGTACATAGTGTTCAGTGCCAAGTGTAACTCCTTCAGTGTGGTAGCACTCTGTGGCAGCAGGAACAAGGCTGCGGCTTAGTGTCGAGCTGCAACCTGCCCTGGTTCTAGCTGAGTGCCTCACCATGTCCTTTCCCAGGCCGCGTTGGGCATCATAATCTTCGCAAAGCTCGGTCAACATGCCGACCGCGGTGGGGATCGTTACACGGCCCATGTCCCAGCCTTTCGTCGGATGCTCCTTGCATAATGCTTCTAACATCCATCGCTGGGCATCCTTCTTCATGGCTGGGCCCTGTTTCCTTGCCGGGGCGTCGTCCGCACCGGCGAGGGGCCCGTCGTCAGGTTCGTCAGCACTGCGTTGCTGCTTTCTAGTCATGATACTGAGGACGCTGTGTAAACGCGTTCAATACCCCGCACGTGTAGATGTTTCTGTGATGCTGCGAATTCGGCGGAGATACATTGCGCTCCTCGGCTTTGAGCTTGTTTGGTCGCGGGTCCTGCCTGTGGAGTTGACCCGCGAGACATAGTTGTTTGACCGACATGGCATGATACTGCATGCAACGGCAAGGAAAGCGTGAGCACAGCTCGAGGGAATGAGAGGTAAGAGATACGCATTTGGTACCAGTGAGTAACGATACTGTATACCTTAGCACAGAGGTGTATGAGTTTGGACGGATCAATACAAACAACGAGAGGATCGGAGGGAAGGGTGGAAAACGAAGGGGCGCCAGGTGCGGGTCCGCCCCCGCCTTGTGTGTCCCCGCATTATGTGTCGACACCTTGTGTCTTATCCTAACACTAAGCTGTCTATTGTGCTAATTGTGCTTGCCTGTAAGTCATCGTTGCGTTGCGCTGCGGGAAGAGCATGGCGCACCTCCAGCAGCAGGCTGAGATACACTCCCACTTCGGGTTATCGCCTCGCTTTTTGTTCTGCGTATCTTTCTGACCTTCCTGGTGGGCAACCCCACCCCGAGGTTCCGCAGTCCCCCCACACCTCCAGCCGTGCAGCCCCTCCCCGCACCGGATTCACCCCCCCTTACACCCCTCCCTCCACGTGCCCCTGCCCAGCCAGCAACTGTTGACTGGGACTGTGGACCTGAACCTGATCCAGAGCCGCCGAGTCAGAGTGTGACTTTGAGCCGGAGTCACCGTCTGACTCGGAGCCTGACTCGGAGCCAGTCACGCAGCCCACCCCAAGGCGTTGCAACGCCCGTCTGGCAGCCCTTGCATTAGCAGCACCCACAGTCAGACCCTCCCAACTCTGATAAAACCTTTTACACAACCATGTCATGGACATTCCGGTGCCGAGACGTGTGCGATTAACGTAGCACCGTGCGGCATGCGATGACCGCTTAGTCTTCTATACGCCCGTAATGCCAGGAACCCCGTAAACGAAAAAGTGCGCCCACCAATCAGCCGGTCGCTCTCACCACATCGCGCAGCGCAAGTCAGCTGTGGGAGTGCTTCGCAATACCGTGGTTGCCTCCTAACGCTCTGAAGGCAAGTACAGCCGGCGCTTGTGATTCCTCCCGGCTCAATTAACCCGACAGTGTTTCCTGGATGTAGACGCGCGCCCAGTTCTACTTCTGTGGAGGCATACCCGTTGATGACCCTAAAGCTTAGATGTACCTTCCATTTCAAGGTGTGCAGCCTACACCAAGCTTGCTATGTTGCTGTTGATGGGTATGTCGTATGAAGCAGAATGACCCGCCCTTGCTACCGCTCTCAATGTAGACAAAGCATAAGTAAACAGGAAGTTATCCACTTCGTGCATAGCTACCCCCAACAACATCTTTGTCTACTGTTGCAGGAGCCCTCTTACCCAATCTCTGGCAACACCTCCACCACCACTACCACCACCACCACCACCTCCTAGCCTGCCACCACCACCCAGCCCAGCTCAGCCCAGCCCTCCTACGTTTCCCCTCCCCCTCCACCCCCCCCCCCTGACATTGCAGCCCTCTCCCTCCCCTACCCTGCAGCAAAGAGCAAGCCCCCTCTCCCTTCACCAACCTGCTGGTAAGTTACTGCCCAACCCTGCCCTACACCATGTGCCTACCACCACCCCCTCCTAATCTCTACACCCATGTTGGCATCCTCAGCCTTAAGTCCCCACCTTACAGTTACAGCCACCTTATGCATAGCTAACCCTCAACAACATGGTAGGCAACTTCGTGCATAGCTGACCCTCAACAGCATGGTTGGCAATTATTGCAGGAGCCCGCTTACCCAATCTCAGCCGCCACCACCACAACCACCACTACGACGATCACCACCACCTCCTAGCCCGGCTCCACCTACCGCCCACCCTAATCTGACCCAAGCTCAGCCAGCCACCCTATGGGTGGTCTCAGCAAACGCACCAAGGCTGGTAGGGCCAATCGTGCTCGCCAGCTTGCTCTTGTGGCAGCAGCTCAACAACAGCAAGTTCTTATGTCTGCTGCCACAGAGGCAGCTGCTGCCACAGAGTCAGCTGCTGCCACAGAGGCAACTGCTGCCACAGAGGCAGCTGCTGCCACAGAGGCAAAACTTGAAGAGGCCAGATCTCAGCTTCGCTCATGCCAGGGTGTCAACATGCGCACCGCCACCGACCTGCAAGTGTGCCAAGAGCGATTGCACCAGTCCCAGCAAGCGTTGCAGCAGTCTGAGAACGAGGTGCTTGCCTTGCAAGTGTCTTTGCATCGCTACCGATCAGAACTTTCAGCTTCAAAACAAGAGCTGGCAGCATGTAAGGGCAAGGTCAGGAGCATGGGGACCCAGCTGGCAGCCATGCGGGCCCAGCTAGCAACAGCGAAGAGGGCCATGCCCAGGGACGTGCGTGACAAAATGTCCTGGCTGCAACGCAATGAGGTGTCACTCTACACCTTGAAGCGCTGGCATGCCATGTGGGGTGCACCGCCATGCACACAAGCAGCCAGCCCAGCAACAGCCATGCAGGCCCCCCCCCCCCCCCCCCCTTGCCACAAGGAGCGTGATACTGTGACGGGAGCCTACACTGCAGCCTATGCATGCAGCAATGCGGCGCTGTTGACTTTGCCCAACGTGTCATGCCAGCAGCTTGGACCCCTACGCACAGCTGTGGCGGCTGCAGAGTTCCCTGATGCCCCACCTCAACCTCAAGCTGGGCCTTCCACAGTACGTCGCCACCAGCTGATGCTCACTTGCGACATCCAACGCACATTCGAGGGTGAGTACCATGGGGTGTTGCCATGTGGTGTTACCATGGGGTAGTTCCAGAGTAACCTTGCTGTTGTTCAATGTTGTTCATATTATACTCCTTTCATGGTGTTCCATTATGTCAAAGTTGAGGTGTAGTTGAGCTGAATTGTGTGTGTGTATGTGTGTGCACATGCGCAGGCCTATTGAGACAAGTCCCAGGCCCAGGGGGTGTTGCCTAAGGTCACTCTCCCTCTTTTTCTATTCTTATGTGATGCCTGGTGCTTGCTTGTGTAACCTGGTCAAGCTATGGCAGCCATGTGTCATACTGTGCCATGTTATGTTGCGCCATGAGGTGGTGCGGTTTGGTGGTACGGGGAGGGAGTGCAGTTGGACGTTGCAGTTGCATGGGAAGGGTGCTTGCAGTCTTGCTAGCTGTTTGCCATCAAGTATATGTTGCTCATCTATTGTACCCAACCAATGTGGTATGCACGTCGTGGCATGCATGACACAAGTTGTCGCTAAAGCAAAGGCTGAAGCAAGCTGCCTCCGCCTCTACTGCCTCTAACCATGCTAATACAGGGACGTCTGAATGAGAGGGCAAGGGCAGTGGCACCTAGGCCATGGCATCTTGGTAGAGGCAGCACATGCAAGTGGTCAATGTGGATGTGAATAGTGGTGTTGCTTGGGTGCTTTGCTATGAAGTCTAGAGGGGTGCGAGTCGGGCCAGGTGGGAGTGGGAATGCATTTGACAGTTGGTGTTAGCACCGTGGACCGAACCGGTGGTGATGACTGAAACCGCTTTAGCGACAGAACGAAGACTGCGCATCTGCACACATGCTCTGGCTACAACGAATACGGGGCGTAGACAGCGAAACGAGCAGAAAAGGCTTGAGTATGAAGAGTCCCGCGGTCAGTTTGACTATCAGGTCAGATAGTCTACTATAATCAAAGGTGAAGGGTGCACATAGTGTCTTGTTGAACCGCTAGAGCAGACAACTACTCCGTCTTCCGCGTGACAGCGCGAGCGACACAAATGACGAGTGAAAGCTAATCGATGCTAAGAAGTATGCAGCTGTCCTAATCGCAGCATTAGCAGTGGTGTGGGTGCGTTAAAGAAGCATTTCAGCTTCTTAGGTTTCAAACTCGCGGTTCCGGCCATCGCAACACAAAACACATACTTGCGTATGCGTCATCACGGCATCATTAGGAAGGTCGAGGGTGGAGGAGGCGTGCATGGTGATATCTGCCCACAAAATGTATGCCAGGTTCACGCCCAGGTAGCGCATCATGTATACATTTAATAGAGCTGAGGACAGGCATTCCGTGTAGCCAAGCGAGTCCTCTACACACTGGTGTGTTTCGATGCGCAATCGGCATCCTGAGCGAGAAATAAACCTCGTGTAAAGGACACACCCTCTTTTCAAGAGAGTTGGGAGGCTCTGACCCACAGAGCCTCCCTTGCCCCTTGACAGCGAAGAGCGAAGAGCTGAAAGATTTGTGCAAGTTCTTTGTAACCCCAATTGCAACCGTCTACAACCAGCTGCAGCGGCGGCTTATGCAGAAAAGGCAGCTCCGCCACCCCATGTTCATGCCAGTCTTTGAGGACCCCAGCAACCAGGCGCTGTTAGCCAAGCTGCAGGGGTGACAACAACACCATCGGAGCGCATTCCATGCAGCTGGCTGTCAACATGCAGCAACATTTCGCCGACCCAAGTGACCTGACCTGACCTGACCTGACCTGACCTGACTTGACTTGACCTGACCTGAACTGAACTGAACTGAACTGAACTGAACTGAACTGAGCTGAACTGACCTGACCTGACCTGACCTGACCTGACCTGACCTGACCTGACCTGACCTGACCTGACCTGACCTGACCTGACCTGACCTGACCTGACCTGACCTGACCTGACCTGACCTGACCTGACCTGACCTGCGCATAGTCAAGCTGTACGCCAAAGCTCCCCGCTCTTCCATGATGATAGCCACGGCCTTGGTGACGGGCCCAAGCACACGGGTAAGGGATAGGCAAGCTGTCACGAAGCTGCCCCACCGGGTAAGGGTAGGGAAGCTGGGCTTGGACCACCCCCCCATATTGGGCAGTCCATCCCAATGCCCCATGATGAGGCTGCAAAGCCGCTCAATGCTAAAGCCCATGCTGTCAGGCCCTGGTGCAAAACATTGTGGTAGAGATGGCTGAGGCAAGGCCAGAACATGATTAGGGCCAGGCCTTCACGCCTGCGGGAAACGTTGACGAGGGCGACAAGGCCACCCGTGCGCCCAACATTGCTTGCAGCACTGTCCACTGTGACACTAGCCAGCAACTCCCACAGGTTGGCCTCCCACAACTCCCACAACAACCTCAACAACCTCAACAACTCCCACAACTCCCACAACAACCTCACCACAACAACCCATAACAACACCCCATGGTAACACCCCATGGTAACACTCTAGTAACATTCCATGGTACTCACTTTTGAATGTGCCTTGGATTTTACGAGTGAGCATCTGCTGGTGCCGGCGCACTGTGGAAGGCCCAGCTTGAGGTTGAGGTGGAGCATCCGGAAACTCTGCCGCCGCCACAGCTGTGCGCAGCGGGCCTAGCTGCTGGCATGACACGTCGGGCAAAGTTAACAACGCCGCATTGCTGCATGCATAGGCTGCAGTGTAGGCTCCTGTCAGGGTGTCACGCTCCTTGTGGCGGGGGGGAGGGGGGGCCTTAAAGGCTGCTGCTGGGTTGGCTGCTTGGGTGCACGGTGGTGCACCCCGCATGCCATGCCAACGCTTCAAGGTGTTAAGTGACACCCGAGTGCGGTGCAGCCAAGACATCTTGTCTCGCACGTCCTTGGGCATGTCCTTCCTAGCTGCTGCTTGCTGTGCCTGCGTGATCGCCAGCTGGGTTCCCATGCTCCTGACCTTGCTCTTACATGCTGCCAGCTCTTGTTTTGCAGCTAAAAGTTCTGCTCGGCAGCGATGCAAAGACACTTGCAAGGCAAGCACCTCACTCTCAGACTGCTGCAACGCTTGCTGGGACTGGTGCAATTGCTCTCGGCACTCTTGCAGGTCTGTGGCGGTGCGCATGTTGACACTCTGGCATGAGCGAAGCTGAGATCTGGCCTCTTCAAGTTCTGCCTCGCACACTTGCAAGGCAGCGGCAGATCTGGCCCCTTCTGCCTCTATGGCAGCTGTTGCTGTTGATGCTGCTGCTGTTGCTGCTGCTGCTGCTGCTGCTGCTGCTGCCGCTGTTGTTGCTGCCACTGCTGCATGCCCACGAGCAAGATTGGCCCTGTTGGCCTTGGTGCGTTGCTGAGACGACCCATAGGGTGGCTGCTGAGTAGGGTGGTTGCTGAGGTGCAAAGCCACAGAGCGACACAAGATGGGCTGGGCTGGGCTGGGCTGGGCTGGGCTGGGGGTAGGGCTGGGGGCAGGGCTGGGCTGACACAAGATGGGCTGGGCTGGGCTGGGCTGGGCTGGGCTGGGCTGGGCTGGGCTGGGCTGGGCTGGGCTGGGCTGGGCTGGGCTGGGCTGGGCTGGGCTGGGCTGGGCTGGGCTGGGCTGGGCTGGGCTGGGCTGGGCTGGGCTGGGCTGGGCTGGGCTGGGCTGGGCTGGGCTGGGGGCAGGGCTGGGGCCAGGGCTGGGGGCAGGGCTGGGGGCAGGGCTGGGGGCAGGGCTGGGGGTAGGCTAGGAGGTGGTGGTGATGGTGGTGGTGGTGGTGGCGGCCAGATCCTGCAACAATTGTCAAGCATTGTGTTGTTGAGTACTAGTATGCACGAGGTCAATTACGTTCTGATAACATATGCTTTCCCTACATTGACAGCGGCACCAAGGGCGGGTCATTCTGCTCTATGCAATGTGTTCTTCACAAGCAACATAGCAAGCTTCGTGCACATGTACATGTCAGTCCTTACCTCGCACTGAGAGGTGCGATGCTGATTTTGTACTATCTCAGACCATGCCCTCACAGATGTAAGACTATGAGCGCGCTTACATTAAGGAAACAGTGTCGGGTTAGTTGAGCTGGGAGGAATTAGGATTGCCGGCTGTACTTGCCCTTAAAGCGTTAGGAGTCCACCACGCCATTGCGAAGCACTCCCATAGCTGACTTGCGCTGCGCGATGTGGTGAGAGCGACCGGCTGATTGGTGGGCGCACTTTTTTCGTTTCGGGGTTCCTGGCATTACGGGCGTATAGCAGACTAAGCGGTCATCGCATGCCGCACGGTGCTACGCCAATCGCACACGTCTCGGCACCGGGACATGCATGACAAGGTTGTGTACATGGCTTTCTCAGAGTTGGGAGGGTCTGACCTTGAGCACTCTGCTGTCCAGCTTGATGAAGTGCATCCCTACCCTGGCATGGGGGTGAGGGTGAAGGGGGGTGTGCAGGTCAGGGTCCGGGGACCACCCCTGCGCCCGCCGCGCTGTGGCTGCCCTGGCACAGGTGGGGTGGGGGGCTGCTGCCACTGCTCTAGACACCGGCGGACATGCACTGCATGGCGCATGCGGCAGGGCAGGGGCAGGGTGTCCTGCAGGGAGCCTTCCTTCTTCATGCCCAGTAGGCGACGGTGCTTGTTGGCCTCCTCTATCAGGTCCGCCACATGGCCCTTGTCCAGTGTGGCGGCCTTCAGCTCCGAGCTCTTGGCGTTGATGCCATACCCGCACGCCATCCTGATGAACAGCTGCGCCTCCTCCCCGCTCCAGCCTAGCTGGGCCCTGGCAGCCTTGGCGTACAGCTTGACTATGCGCAGGTCAGGTCAGGTCAGGTCAGGTCAGGTCAGGTCAGGTCAGGTCATGTCAGGTCAGGTCAGGTCAGGTCAGGTCAGGTCAGGTCAGGTCAGTTCAGCTCAGTTCAGTTCAGTTCAGTTCAGTTCAGTTCAGTTCAGGTCAGGTCAAGTCAAGTCAGGTCAGGTCAGGTCAGGTCAGGTCAGGTCACTTGGGTCGGCGAAATGTTGCTGCATGTTGACAGCCAGCTGCATGGAATGCGCTCCGATGGTGTTGTTGTCACCCCTGCAGCTTGGCTAACAGCGCCTGGTTGCTGGGGTCCTCAAAGACTGGCATGAACATGGGGTGGCGGAGCTGCCTTTTCTGCATAAGCCGCCGCTGCAGCTGGTTGTAGACGGTTGCAATTGGGGTTACAAAGAACTTGCACAAATCTTTCAGCTCTTCGCTCTTCGCTGTCAAGGGGCAAGGGAGGCTCTGTGGGTGCTGCTAATGCAAGGGCTGCCAGACGGGCGTTGCAACGCCTTGGGGTGGGCTGCGTGACTGGCTCCGAGTCAGGCTCCGAGTCAGACGGTGACTCCGGCTCAAAGTCACACTCTGACTCGGCGGCTCTGGATCAGGTTCAGGTCCACAGTCCCAGTCAACAGTTGCTGGCTGGGCAGGGGCACGTGGAGGGAGGGGTGTAAGGGGGCACGTGGAGGGAGGGGTGTAAACGTTAGCAGCCCTATCCTTGAAACGTTTAATACGCGGCCCCTCCCCTATTAACAGCCACAAACCAAACTTGTGGCTGTTAGTAGGGGAGGGGACTTGTTTGTGGCTGTTAGTAGCGGAGGGGACTTGTAAACAAGGCAACCACCGTCGCGATCACAGTCTTCGTCATCGAAGTCAGATGCAGGCGAGATGTGCTCGGACATCGAACAAAGACAGCAGGGAATAGATGCGCGGCGGTCAGCATCACACATGTCACACCAGATGTGGGAGACAGAGCCAGCGCGGCTCCGCCGCGCTGGCTAAAGCTTGAACGCTTTGAAAACGCCACTACACTAGATAGCGACAAAACCGCTGCGTGCTAAAGGTTTAAACACGCTCGGCCTCGCACCGGCGCTAAACAGCTCTCGACCTCAGCCAGCGGCCGCGTCGCTACGCTCCGCGGCCGCTGGCTTCGGTCTCGAGCTGTTTAGCGCCGGTGCTCGGCCTCGCGTGTTTAAACCCTTTAGCACTGGCGGTTTTGTCGTTATCTACTACATATGACAAGTCCCGCGGTCACTTTGACTACCTGGCCACATAGTCTACTGTAATGTGAAGGGTGCACATGGTGAAGGGTGCACATAGTGTCTTAATGAACCGCTAGAGTATAGAGCCGCTCCGTCTCTCGCTTGAGAGCGCGAGCGACGCAAATAACGAGTGCGAGCTAATCGATGCTAAGATGTGTGCCGTTGTCCTAAGTGAGGCATCAGCAATGGTATGAGTGCGTTAGACGGGCATTTCGGCTTTTTAGGTTCAAATCTCGCGATTGCGGCCGTCGCAACACAATGCGCGCGGGCATACATTGCTTTGTTAGCTACATCACGGCAATGTCTAGAAGCTCGAGGGTGAAGGAGGCGTGCATGGGGATATCTGCCCACAAAATGTAGGCCAGGTTCACGCCTAGGTTGGGCATCATGTGTACAGTCATTGAAGCTCGGGACGCCCATTACGTGTAGCTTAGTGAGTTCTCTACATCCTGATGTGCTTCGATCATCAGTCCGCTAGGTGAGCGAGAAATAAACCCAGTGTACGGGATCCCCCCCCTATTCAAGGCAGTTGGGAGGGACTGACTCAAGGGGTGGTGCAAGCAGCTAGGGCTGACAAAGGAGACAGACTCTGGTGACACTGCGATTGCGATTGCGACCTGGCGAGATATTACGATTGCGGCCCAATGGCCCTAGCTCACAGGTTGCGGCCCAATGGCCCTAGCTCTGAGCCCTAGTAATGATGTATTGTGTAATGGATATCACTCCCGCCTCATTCCGGTGGCCGGCACTCTGATTGGATGGCGACCTGATGCACCACCCCGCACGGCCACTGCGCTTGGATAATGATGCTGAATCCCTCGATTGTCGCGGAATAAGAAACGCAAGCGCCCCGCACAGAGTGCAGCGGGTAAGCCGCAAAGCTTGACGAAAGACTAGGCCCCCCTGACGAACAACAGGCAAGAAGCCTTCACCACAGAGCCAGATCAAAGCAAGCACTGGGACAGGTGGTGGACAGGTGGTCAGCACAGGCAAGCTGGCTAGCAAGGGGTTCGAGTTTGAGAGGACGGTGGAGACGGACGGTGTCAGTGTGTGTGTGCACAACACACGCCCCTCCCCCCTCCTCACGCCCCACCCCCAGCAGCAGGTCCCTCTAGCAGCAACATCAGCCCAGCGGAATCCCCTGGTGAAGCAGCTGCGGTCCATGTGCTTGGACTCCGCATCGGCAAGCGCATAGCTGAGCACCAGGCAGTCTGTGCACCCAGGCAGTCAGTACAGCCTCAGGGGTATGGGACCAGGAGTGGTAGCAGACCAGCTCCGCCGGTGGAAGCTGACCAAGGGCCAGGTGAAGCAGGCCAGTGGCCTGAACAATGCCCGCCGCACCACCCAGCGGTGG
This sequence comes from Haematococcus lacustris, assembly GCA_030144725.1. NCBI lineage: Eukaryota > Viridiplantae > Chlorophyta > Chlorophyceae > Chlamydomonadales > Haematococcaceae > Haematococcus > Haematococcus lacustris. The sequence continues at coordinate 4,631,198 of JASKMD010000006.1, forward strand.
CTGGCTCCAATCCAGCCCCCCCTCCAGCACCTGGCAGCAGCCAGCTCAGCCGGCACTTCCCTGGAGGCCAACCTGAAGCACATCAGCGTCACACTGGCCACCTGGGACGCGGTGTGGGAGGTGAACCTTGACCCCAGGTGGGCACGGCAGCGGCTGCGGCTGTACGCAGGCCAGGACCGGGCGCTGGAGCAGTTCGTCAAGAAGGCGAGGGTGTATGGGTGGGAGGGTAAGGAACTGAGAGGTGGTGGGTTGGGCATGAAGTGAAAGAGTGGTTTACTGTGCCATGCCTAACCTGGTACCACCATGCCAGCCTCCCTTTTTGCCTTGTGTGCATGGCTGCAGTTGGAAGAGGAGGTAGCGGAGTTGTGCATGGAATGTCATGGGCGTGCCAAGCAGCTGGTGGTCTTCTTTGGAGCAGCTGGCATTGGCACTGGTGGAGGCTGGGGTGCTGATGCGGTGTTGCTGATGCGGTGTTGCGGTGATGCGGTGATGCGGTGATGCGGTGTTGCTGATGCGGTGTTGCAGGGCCAGGGGCACAGACCAGCGGCGGGGCAGGGTGGTGCTTGTGGATGAGCACTGTACCACCCAGGTCAGTTCAGCAGTGAATGGCCAGCAGCCCTGTGAGGAGGAGCTGGACCATGAGCAGCCCACCAGGCCTGCAGGCTGGAAGCCCCCAGCAGGGCAGGTGAAGCACCGCCTGCTGCTCTCAGCCTGGAGCCAGCAGCGTGACCAGCCAGTGCGGGGCCCGGTAGTGGCCCCACGCACTGGTGCCCGGTAGTGGCCCCACGCAAGCCCCCACAGGCCCCATGCAGCAGCCAGGCAGCTACACAGCCAGCAGCCTCAGAGCCTGGGCCCAGCACTACCCCGCCAGCCAAGCGCAGCAAGTGCACCAAGGCTGAGCAGGCAGCTGAGCTCACCCAGCCCATCAAGGGCAAAGGCAATGCCCAGGGCAAGGCTGCCAAAGGCAAGCCAGCACCACAGCCAGGCAGGTGGCTGGACAGGGACTGCAATGCAGCGCTGAACATGCAGCGCGTTGGGGAAAGCAGGTGGCGACTGGAGCTGTGCTGGTGGCCAGAGCAGGCACCTCTGCCAGCCAAGGGCAAGGAGTACCCTGGCCTGGGCTACAAACGAGACCGCCCACCCAAAGCCCAGCAGCAGCAGCAGCAGCAGCAGCCTGTTGTGGCACAGTAGTGTGCGCTTCCCCATTTGAGCTGACATCAGCTTACATTAGTGCAACAGCGGTCCTGTGTCATGCCAAATCCAGTCCAACAAAACTCATTCAACAAGGAACAACATGTTGGACTGTGGGTAATCTCATTCACCTACTACAAACATGTTGTAACATCCCCGGTCGCACCCTTGATGACTACCAACCCCACACCGGTGGCACTCTTTCCTGGGGCTAATCCCCCTTGACCACTGGGCACCTCACCAAAAGTAATAGCTTAATGCTTTGTCAGGCTAATCCAGCTGCCTCCCCAGCTGCCAGCCCAGCTGCCTCCCCCGTACAGCTCAACATCTGGGACCCTTCTGGGAGTCACAACTAACAGCTGTGTTGCCTGTCTGGCCACTAGGGGTGGTGTTTAGTCCACATGGGGCCCTGGTCCTAAGCCCTGGCCCTGGTCCTAAGCCTAGCTCCAAATGTGCCAAATCCATAGTGGAAGCAGCCGTCTCACGATATGGCCTTTTATATCCGCTCACTTGCAGGTTGAAGCAGGTGAGGAACATGGAGTAGCTTGCATGGCGCCTGCAGTCGAGTCAGACGAGCTATCTCAGCCTCTACACCCTTGTCTGCTGTGCGCCAAACAACAGTGCAGCAGCTGTCCCACCCCTTGAGGGCCAGCGCTAGGCAGGCGTGCAGCTGGCTAGTGGTGGTGCTGGACCCCCCAGCCCACTTCCTCACCATTCTGACAGCAGGCTCATGCCCACAGGTAGCCGCCCTGTCTGCAAGCAGCGCCAACAGCACATGCGCAGAGGTCAGGGAGCACCTCCGCACTGCAGCTTGGGCCTCCCGCATGTGTGTGTGGCCCCCCTATCTTGAGCTGTCAACATGCCAACTCCAGACTATAGCCCTCAGGGGTCAGGCAATAGTGTAGGTGGCAGGCACTGATGCACCATGTCTATGTGCATTGGGTATACTCCACGCAGCCCAGTAACACCCTTTGGTTGGTCCCGCTTTTGATCGCTAGTGGTCCCTAGTGATGCGACTTGAATGGAGGCCTAGTGAGGGACGAGGGGGCCGTGGACGTCAATGTGGGGGGGGTGGAGCTCGAGAGCTGCAGAGCTTCCAGCAGAAGTTCGTACAGGCATGACCATGCTCTGATTGGTATATGGCGGTTTGGGGGTAGGCAAAGCTCAATGTGAGGGGGTTGCTTCTATCGACTGCAAATGCACAGGATGCACTGAGGGGTTCCAGCAGAGTCGTTGAGTTACGTACAATAAAATGACTCGAAACTCTAGAAATCACAGTGGCCAGCTCACAACATGCCGATTTGTGCAATTTGTGCCAGCTCACAACATGCCGATTTGTCCTTTACTGTGTGACTGGCTAGAGAGGAACGCACCTCCCACACAACCCTGCGCGTTTGATGCAATGTCGAGTCATTTCTAGCCCAACGATGGTCCTCCGACACCGCCTGCAAAGGGTCGCGGAGTTCTTACGGCTCGATGCCAAGCACAGTTCGCTCGTTGATGCCGCTACTCACCACTAGAACAATCGATAGTGAGCAGCTGAGGTGTGTCCGCGATCGCTTGCGCCGGCATGGCCTCACTCGCAAGAGTAAACGCGCCGCTTGCCAGTGAATGTGCACTACTTTGCAGCTGCTAATGTGACAAACGCTATCAAGAACGGTGCAGTATTGAGCGAGAATATGCAAGAAGATTACCAACCCCATGGGGATGGGAACGGGCTGTTAGGGGCTGGGTCAGGCGTTCCCAACTACCTGAAAACCACCCCCCTGTGATACGAAGCCCGTATCTCCGCAGCCACTAAGTCAAAAATATATGTAAGAATTCTCTAAGACCAGTATGATTTTATCAGGGGTGCGGCCAATGGCGGGGGTGACCATCAAGCTTCTGTCGACTGCAAATGCACAGGATGCACTGAGGGGTAGTCGATGATGCCATGCATATCATCTTTGAGTGCGAGCTCCGTCAGGGAGCAGCCGGAGTGTCTCGTGACTATCCAGAACAGTAATGATAACCTGTATGCCTTCGTTTTAAGCCCATGTGCCCCTGGCTCTGGTGGCAGACTGACTTCGACGAATGATGTTCCTGACCTTTGTTGAAAGTCCTGTACCCCTAGAGAGTGAGGCTGACGGCTTCAGCGGTGTAAGCCATCATCATCATTGAAGGCATTGATTGTTGAGTTGCATGCCCTGGTCTATGTTCGATTGGTTATCGAGTGCGCGACACCCTCGTAGCAATGACTTCCAAACTACCTGTCAATCCGGAACTTGTGTCAGGTTCGGTAATGTCATCATCATCAGCAGCAGCACCTTGAGCGCTCAAGGCAGGAACCCTCACACCTCACAGCCCGGCAGCACGTCAGCCTCACAGCAGCAACTACAACAAACCAGGACCGCAACAAATATGCAGGCACACCTCCACAGCCGAGTCCGAGACGTCAGGGGCAGCCCTGCGTAGCTGGCCTGGCCCCACCCCTCCCCTCCCTTGCTTCCCTCCTCATGCCTAGCAGGTGCAGCTCACTGGTGAGACTTCGACCCATCCAGTCACACGGCGCAAGTCCCACCCCACCTGCTGTCCGCCACCCCACACCAGCTGCTGGCACCCTCCCTGCCACAGCATCTTGGCTGCCGGCACCACCCCTGCCCCTGTGCCCTTGGCTGCCCCTGCCAACCTTGCTCCAGCCTCCCTCCCCCTCGTACTTCTCTCGCCCCCTCCCCTCATTCTGTCTTGGTCACGCTCCCCTGCCCCTTGCCCTTGTCCTTGCCCTTGGCCTTGCCACCACCCAGCAGCAGCGGCCCCACAACCAGGTTCCCGACCAGCATGACCACGTGAGGCCAGTAGTACACGCCCTGGTAGACCGCCAGACTGCCCCTGGCCTCCAGCACCATGAAGGCGCTGGCCATGTAGTTCAGGGTGTAGTGCGTCCACAGCAGCTTCAGGGCCACCCAGGGCAGCGAGGTGGCTAGGGCACGGGGCAGGTAGCGCTGCTCCAGCTTCCACACCACGGTGCTGAAGTGGATCCACAGGGCACTGCCTGCAGGGGGCATGACAAGGAGAGCTGGGCTGAAGCTGGGCAGGAATTAGGCAGCAGCTGGGTTGGGTTGGGGTGGGGTGGGCTCCTTTTCCTGCGCACACCCTTCACACACCCTGACCCTAATGCACATGAGGGTGCATGCACATGGCCCAGAAGTGCGCGCATGGCGGCACCTGCCTGCAAAGAAGAGCATGTAGCCGGGGTACAGGCCGTGCCAGATGGCGCTGACCATCTGGGTGGCCAGCAGCTGCACGAAGCCTGGCTTGCGGCCGGCTGGGGTCAGGCGCTCGTACACATACCTGGGGTAGGGCAGCGCAGGGCAGGGCAGGGGTGGGGCGGCGGTTGAGGGCAGCTGTGGGCAGCAGCTGGGGGGTGGAACCGGGGCAGCAGCTGTGGGCAGCAGCTAAGGGGCGGAGCAGGGGCAGCAGCTGGGGGGGTCACCTGCGTAGGAACTGGCCAGTGCGTATGTTCCAGAAGCCGGGGATGAGGCGCGCTGAGTCGCTAGCCAGCAGCTGGAAGAAGTGCACGTTGCAGGCCCGGCCCCTGAACCAAAACCATCAGCAGCAAGAGTAGGGGAAGCAATCCCATGACACCATGACACTCCAGCTCCAGCCCAGCCCAGCCCAGCCCAGCCCAGCCCAGCCTGACGCATGGCACTCTAGGTACAGCACCTCCAGGCCCACCACTCACGACCCCCAGCCCCTGCCCCTCTTCACCCACCCATTCCCCAGCCCCTGCCCCTCGGCACCCCGACCCTGCCCCTCCCTCTCACCACACGGCCTTGCCGTCCTTCCACCCTTCAAAGTCAGCCCCTGCCAGCACCAGCCCCGCCTCGCTCAGCTTCCAGGCGAACGCATACTTCAGCTGGTTGACAATGCCGGCCATCAACTGCACCCAACCCCTGCGGCCATACACCATTATCATCAACATCATCCTTGCCACCATCATCAACATCATCAATATCATCATCCTTGCCATCGTCATCATCAACATCAGCAGCACATGGCGTTTGACGATATGCAGCATGGCACAGCCACTGCATGGAGCAGACAGCTGCTGTCGGGGTTATGGGGCGGTGACTGGGGTGCCACAAAAGATGGGGCAGGTGGTGGTGGCGCTGCTGCTGCTGCTGCTGTGATTTCTGCTGCTGCGGCGGCTGCCAATTTTGCTACTGCTAGCCTTCTCGCTGCTGCTGCTGCTGGCCCCAGCTTCCGCCTCACTTGAGGTATATAGGGGAGCTGAGGTAGGCCGGTGTGGAGAAGGTGTTGAGGTTGAAGCTGGGCAGCAGGGCCAGGTAGCTGGCCATGAACAGCATGCTCTCCCCGTACACCAACACTGCCCGGCCCAGGGGAGGGGCCTGGGGGAGGGAGTCAGACCATACCTGGGAGGTGGGCAGCAGCAGCAGCAGCAACCAGGACCATGCTGATTCACTGACACCATCACCACCGTCAACACGAACACCAACACTTTGGTGCGCCCACCAACACCAACACAGCAGCAGCAACAACACGGCCTTGCTCTCCCCTTTCCCCGCAACTAGTCGCGCCCCTCCCCAACCCCCAGCCCTCCCTGCCCCTGGCTTGCCCCACCCCTTGGCGCTCCACAAACTGCAGGTAGTCAGCAAACTCCAGGTAGGGGCCGGCCAGCAGGTTGCCCAGGGAGAACATGTAGCTGGCGTAGCTCAGGGGGCTGGGCAGCTTGGCCACCGCATGGGCGGCTTGGAACTCAGTCATGGCCTGCATGGGCGGGGGCAGGGGTGGCAGGCATCAGCGCATGGCCCAACCCCCTGGCTTGGAGTACACACTTCAGCAGGGGACGAGGCCTCCCCGCCCCTGATCCTGTCCCTCAACAACTCAATAGAGATACAGTGCCTGCCTCTTTCTATGGATAACAAAGCATGATATGACAAGGCATAGGGCCAAGGACAAGGGAAGAGATCGGAAAGGGGCTCGAGTATCAAGTCACTAGAAGGGGCTCAGAGAAAGCGTGGCAGCTGTAACTGTGGTGGCTGGCGGTGCATGCAACAGAGGAGCAGCAGGCAGTGGCATAGGCTGAGAGGGGTTTGGCTATGCGGAGGGCGCTAGCTGAGGAGACAAGCAGGAGCAGCAGGCAGTGGCTCCAACACGCTCGCAGGAGACAGACTTTTGCAGCCTGGCACTAGATAGCCCAGGCCCCTGCGGACTGCAAGCACTGGGTGAGCTGTTGCCGGCATATGAAAGTCGGTTGAGTTGGTTGCCTCTGGCTGCTGTAGGCCACATGCAACCCATGGCCTGCTGCTCCTCCCCTGCCTGACCTGCTTACCCTCACCCCACTGGTGCACCCCGCCCTTCCTCCAGTACTGCCACCTCAACCACCTCAACCGCCCCAGCCACTGCAACCTGCCCTCCTCTGCCTGCTGCTTGCCTGCCTGCATGTGTTTGCCTGACCTCCTTCTTCTTGGTGTGGTGGTCCTGGTAGGACATGGCCAGGCTAATGAGCTTCAGCACCAGGACCATGAGGCACCCTGCGCTAGCAGCACAGCAGGCAGCCACATCAGGCTCAAGCTGCACCAGGGGCGCTGCACCAACACCACTCTGTGTCAGCACCACGCCCAGCCGGACCAGCACCAAACCCAGCACCAGTAGCCAGCGGCAGCAGCAGCCACCTGGGGGGCGCTGCAGTGGGATGAGCCCTGGCCTGACCAGGAGGCTGATGGCGAAGTAACCAAGTCGGTGGGCAGGGCTTGCAGACCTCTGGCATGCAACCTCAACCAGTCATTGGCTCCATGTTGTTCCCCTTGCTGCTGCTGGACACGCTGCCACCAGCCCCATCGCCCCGCTGGCACACAGCATTGCGCCCTCTGGCACCCAGGGCAAGACAGGCTGGCAGGCTGAGGGAGGGAGTGAGGGAGTGAGGGAGTGAGGGAGAGGGAGGCCTGCGACAAGAGTGACCATGCCATACCCACCCCCAACCCCACCTCTGCTCCAGCCCAGCCCCAAGCCCACCCCTCTCCCACTGCCCCTGCCGACAGGGCTGCTGGGCTGGAGGCCGACAGGATCCTGAGCACAGCAGGGCAGACCCACTGACCTGTGAAGTCCATGTCCCCCTGCGCCCAGCTGTGGCCGCTGGCGTTGATCACGTGCCTGCACAGCACAGGCACTGGGGCCTGAGCAGCTGACTGAACCTCTGGCTGCACACCCCACCCCGACATTTCCCCTTATGGCCCTCACTTTGCCCTGTTCTGTTGCCCTGGGCAGCCTCTGACACCTGGGAGGGTAAGGCAGGGCCGGTCGGGGGCCTGCTGCCTGGAGGGTGGCTGCCTGCCACCCTGGCTCGCTGTGCCCTTGACAACCCGGGGGGCTGCCACTAAGTACTCCCAGGGCTCCTGGGTGCCACCTGCTGCTGCTGCTGCTGCTGCTGCTGTTGCTGCTGCTGCGCTGTACGAGATACACAGCCCTGTACCCCATCTGCCTTCCTCCTCCCCATAACAGCTTGGGCCATGCACAGCCAAGCTAGGTCCAAGCTGATTGTCCTAGTAGCTGGTAGTTGTAGCGAGGGGTGGGGCAGATTACACTCCAACTGCCCATGACCGCCTGTGGCTGTCCTCCACTTTCTTTTGTCTCCCCCCTCCCCCACAGCCCCACCCCTCACAAGTATATGAGGTAGGGCATGTTGACCGCCCAAGCAATCGCTCCACACTGGCGGGGCAGCGCAGCCATGGCCAGGTAGGTGAGAATCGCAGGCAGCAGGGCTTGACACACGCCTTGCCCGAATGGCCAGTAGACCAGCAGCAAGCCAGTGCTCAGGGAGTACAGGTGGCGGGCTGCGGGAGCACAGGAGGCGGACAGACCAGTGAGTCAAACTCACAGCTTTGACTGCTGTGCGAATCTACGCGCAGCTTGCCGCCGTCACGCACACCTGTAGGGGATTTGAATAGCCGCATGCCCAGGCCCGTGGGCACGGACAAGAACAGCGCTATCGCGAAACGAAGCTGATCTTTAGACATCCCGAGAGCAGTGCCAGCCTGCGTCTCCCAAGGCTGCACCGCGAAGACGTTATGCTTGCCCGACATTGCGCGCTGCGCCGCATCGCTGGCCTCTACCAGCGAGGCCCACAGACCCGCCATTGCAAGCCCAACACTGCAGCAGCCAGAGCGCGACGGGGAGCACTTTTCACTCGATGACGGCGTTATTGCTCACGGCTTGCACGGCCATGAAGGATTGCATGGTCTTGTTGCTTGCCTCGCATGATGAAGTCCCTGCAGGCCTGGTAGTAGCTGAGTGGCAGAGGGGGCTGGCTGCGGGCTGGCTGGTGCGCAGGTGGTACCCGGCCTGACCCATCAGCGTGCTGCCAGGGAAGCGATGAGCAGGGCGGCGTCTGGTGCCCAGGCCTGGTATAAGCAGGGGCGATGGCATAGCTAGGTGCAGTCCACTGCGGCATGCTTGCCGGAGGACCATTCTGGCCCCAAACGGCGGCACTGAAGCACCCATGTTTGTTTTAGGTTAAGTTTACGTCGCTTCCGTTTCCTTGTGCCTTGCGAAAGCAATCAAATAAGGTTCGTAAAATAGACTATAAATAGACTAGATATAGTACTAGTCGAAATAGTACTATTTTGACTAGAATAGAGATAGGGCGCGTTTCCAATGGACGGAGAAAAAGAGAAAAGAGATCGCCCATGTGCATGAATTCAAACGCGTTTCCAATGGACGGAGAAAAGAGAGAAGAGATGCATGGAGGCCACTTTCCAGCCGCCGCCTACGCCTTCATTGATCTACACACGAGCTACAGTGCTTCATTGATCTACACGAGCTACAGTGCTCGGCTGGTGTTTCACTATGATGTAAATGTGCTTGGAGCATGCCATGGCTGGTCGGCTGTAGCTTTGGGGGTTGGCTGTAGCTCTGGGGGCGATCTAACTGGGCTAGGCTGATGTAACTCTTATTGTTCTACCGTAGTGCAAGCCGCAAGCCGCAAGCCGCAAGCAGTAGTGCAAGCCGCAAGCCGCAAGCCGTGCAAGCCGTGCAAGCCGCAAGCCATAAGCCGCAAGCCGCATTTGCGGCGCCTCCAGCAGTTACCTGTGCTATTCAGCCCCGCGCCTGACATGGCCAAACCTACCCCCCTCAGCAACTCCTTCGCTGCCCTCGCCTCTTTCAGGCCTCGGTCTCACCCCCCCACAGAGCAGTCAGCGGCAACAGCAGCCCGGGGTGCCGACCACTTCACTCTGGAGGAGGCAGCTCGCATTGCTCTATCTGAGCAGCTCACAGAGCGTTTTCTCAACGAGCAGCGGGAGCAGCACCAGCGGCAGCAGCACCAGCAACAGCAGCAGCAGCAGCACCAACAGCAGCAACAGCAGCAGCAGCAGCAGCAGCAGCAGCAGGAGCAGCAGCAACAGCAGGAGCAGCAGCAGCCAACTGGGGCAGGGGCCTCACCAATAACTGAGGCCCGGCTCCAGGAGGTACTGGCGCGAACTCTGACACAGACTCTGACACAGACGCTGCAGCAGACAGTCATGCCGCAGCTAACTGCCATCAACAAATCTATCGAGACAGTCAAGAGCGAGTTGCAGATTGTTCAATATGACGTAGCCAAACTGAGTGTGGCGCACATTGAGCTAGAGGGAGAAACGAGGGAGGTGCGGGCAGAGATGGCCTCAGTGGAGCAGCGCTGCAGCGTGCAGCTGGCAGCAATGGCCTTCAACATCCAGCTAGCAACAGAGCAGCGCAGCAATGCGGGGGTGGTGGTCTTCTTTGCCCCCCGCCCTGATGAGGTAGCCATCAAGGCTCTGTGCACCAGCGTCGGCGTCACTGATGCCCGGGTGATGCACTCTAGCCCGACTATCGCTAAGGTCAGTGTCGGCTCCCATGCCTCAGCCCTCAGCGTTCTGGCTGCTGCCCAGCAGGCCGCACTCCCAGCAGACCTGGGGAAGGGTCCGCTACAGCGGGTCGTGTGGCCAGCTCGCCGTCAGCTGCAGGCAGTTGTAGATAAGAGCAGTGTGCGATCCCCTGTACATGGCATGCGCTTTGAGTGCAACAAATCACGCACAGCCATCATCACCACCTGGAAGGGGAAGCAGATTACCTACCCCCTGTATGTCCACCTCAGCAACCTCAGCAAGCCAGACCTGAAGAGCATGGATGAGTGCAGCATCGAGGCAGCCTGTGAGTATGCGGCTGCGGACCAGCCTGCAGCTTTTCTCCTACCAAGGTCCCTCGCCACCCATCAACAGCAGCAGCAGCATCAACAGCAGCAGCAGGGTGCGACAGCGGCTGCCGCAGCAATGGAAGAGGACAACCAGCCTGCAGATCCTAACCCTCCCCCGCCCCCCCCTAATCAGGCGCAGCGCAGGGCAGCAGCAGCAGCAGCAGGGGGTCCTGACCGGGCACCAGCCGGCAAGGCTGCAGGGAAGACAGCTGTGCCGGGCAGCCGCCCCGCCTCGCCTAACCAGGTGCAGCGCAATGCAGCAGCAGCAGCAGGGGGTCCTAATCGGGCACCAGCCGGCAAGGCTGCAGGGAAGACAGCTGTGCCGGGCAGCCGCCCCGCCTCGCCTAACCAGGTGCAGCGCAATGCAGCAACAGCAACAGCAGCAGCAGCAGGGGGATCGAACCAGGCACCAGCTGGCAAGGCTGCAGGGAAGACAGCTGCGCCGGGCAGCCGCCCCGCCTCGCCTAACCAGGTGCAGCGCAATGCAGCAGCTGCAGCAGCAGCAGCAGGCCCCAGCCAGACAACAACCAAGACTGTGGCACCAGGTCGCCCCACCCTGCCCAACCAGACACAGCGCAATGCAGCAGCAACAGCAGCAGCCCTCAGCCATCTGCCCCCCCCCCCGCCCTTCCCCCAAGGGGGGGGCGGCCACTCGGCCCCTGGCTCACCAACCAAGAGCCGCCCACTCTCTCCCCCTTTGGGGAATCACCGCACAAGACATCAAGCGGGGTTGGGTGCGTCTGGGGAGACTCCTACGGGTAAGCTCAGGGCGGTGGGGGCTCAGGGCGTGGGAGAGGGTCGGGGCTAGGGACTCGCCCCCCGAGAGCTCAGGTTAGCGGTCCACAATGTGAATGGCCTTAAGCATGACACTACCTCAGTCAAGTTCACAGCCATTAGGAGGCTGGTGGCCGAGCATGATGTCATCGCTCTGTGCGAGACACGCAGCAATAGGATAGCGGAGTTCATGCAGCATGCGCCCACCCATAGTGCCTTTCACACATCTGTTTCACGCCAGGGGGTGCCGGGTCAGGGGGTGGCCCTTCTGCTGCGCAAGGAGCTAGCCAGGCACGCCAGGCTCTGGCGCACCAGCAGTGCCATGCAACTGCTTTGGGTCAGGCTGGCAGGGTGTGTGTGTGTTCCACGAGTTCCATCAGGGAGCAGCCGGAGTTTGCCATGACTTTACAGAACAATAATGAGAACTTGCATGACTTCATGTTGAGCCCATGTGCACCTTTGTTTGTGCACCTTGCTATGAAATGCGTTACAGAAAGTCCCGAACCCCTAGAGGGGGAGGGCGGCCTAGCAGCCTAACGGCTGACGGCTTAAGCGGTGTAAGCCACATCATCATTGATCTACACGAGCTACAGTGCTCGGCTGGTGTTTCACTATGATGTAAATGTGCTTGGAGCATGCCATGGCTGGTCGGCTGTAGCTTTGGGGGTTGGCTGTAGCTCTGGGGGCGATCTTTTCATATGGTATGGGAACAAGGACGCAATTATCCCTATACATTACGGGAGAATAATTTATTGTTATTTTGTCGTAATTGTTGATTTATACGGTTATGTTGAACAGACTCGGACAATTACAGCAAGCACAGCAAAAGTCGGCCGGTAAAAGTTTTAGTTGCCGGCGCTCTACAGCCCGAACCATGTAATTATAGTAACCCTAGATAGCGGCAGCTGCCAGAAGCTTCATCTGCACAGCCTTGCCAGCTGCTTCGTGGGCGTGGAAGTGCTTGCGGATCAATCCATGGTGCATTGGGGATGCACGGCCAGGGAGCGGCAAGGGTACGAGCCGGCTGGGTGTCGCATAAGGGTTCCAAGGCCGCCATTTCCCGTAGCCAGGAGGAGCAGCAACATGCTGCCCGCTTGCCTTGCCGACCAGTTGAGCAGCCCCGGGCTGCCAAGGGTGGGCAGGGTGGCTGCTTGCATGCCAGCAGCCAAGGGCATCGACGCCTGGCCAACTGCTAGGGACACCGCCGCCAGGCCAGCAACAGCGGTAGTAGCAGCAGCAGCAGCAGCCGGGCAGTGGCAGCAGCATGGCAGCAGCAGCAGCAGCAGCATAGCGGCAGCAGCAGCGGCCGGACGGCAGCAGCAGCAGGGCGGCAGCAGCAGCAGCAGGGCGGCAGCAGCAGCAGCAGGGAAGCAGCAGCAGCAGCAGGGAAGCAGCAGCAGCGGGACAGCAACAGCAGCAGGAGGGCAACAACAGCAGCAGCAGCAACAGCTGGGCAGCAGCAGCAGCCGGGCAGCAACAACAGGGTAGCAACAGTTGGGCAGCAACAAGAGCAGGGCGGAAGCAGCAACAGCAGGGCAGCAGCAACAACAGCAGCAGGGTAGCAGCAACAGGAGCAGGGCAACTACAGCAACAACAAGGCAGCAGCAGCAGCAGCAGCATCAGCATGCTTGTTCACCACCTAAAGTATGAGGGTGACAAAGGCGGGATAGCAATGCAGGACATGACAAGGCATGCCAATGAAAAACATGAGGGCTTATTGGGGAGTTTACCACTGTCTAGAACAGACTCCAACATGCTGTAGCTAGTGTTCAGCTGACTCTGATTCTTGATCATGGTTGCCGGCGCTGCCTTGCAGCGGATTGTCAGGTCCACAATGTCCGTGTCTTTTAGAAACCTGTCAAGGACCTGCTCAGTGTCCTCGTTTGCCACTTGCGCCGTTTGCTGCTCGGCAGTCGCTGCGGGGCGGTGCAACACAATGGTTACGGTCCACGATTAGACAGTTGCAAGGGACGAGGATAAGATAGTTGCAAGGCAACCTTGGACCGAGGCTCCGTTGCCGCATCTGCAATGGCCGGTTTAAGCGGCGCAGCCACGCGATCTGCATCAGCCAAGCGAGCTCCTGCGACAGCTGCAACGGCGGTGTTGGGCTGCCCAGCCACTTTAAACTCCGGGGACCCTGTTGCGCAACAGACGTGGTGTTATTAGTCAAAAGATGCAAGTCAAAAGGGGTCAACGCTAAGGTCCGTCAACGCGTCTCACCGTCGAGCCTCGTAGCTGCCAAACGTGCTGTTGCGACCTCTAGCGGAGGCGGAAGAAGGTTATATGTTGGTATCTCGAAGTCGTTGTCACTGCCGCACTGGTCGTCTTCGGCGCCAATGCTGCCGCTGCTGACGGTGTAGGTGCTGTCTGGCATTTTAGCTGTTGGGCAGGCTGGTATGGGTGAGGCTGCGGATGGAAGTTTGTCCTAGAGTAAAGAGTGAAGAGGGGTTGACTTGCAAACAATTACAGGAAAAGTGCACGACTTGCACACATTTACGGGAAAAGTGCAGACATTTACTGAAAAAGTGCACGACTTGCACACATTTACGGGGAAAGCGCAGACATTTACAGCAAAAGTGCACAACCACCAAGAAAGAGCGTGGTATGCGCACTGGTTCTGCTGTCGTCTCCGACGCGTGGAGCACAGCCGCAACAGCAGCGAGGCTCCAAATCGTGTGCCCGTAATGTATAGGGATATCGCATAATGTCTCGGCCAGCGCTGTTCACGTCCAAATAACAGTCTCGGCCAGGTCTCAAGCTGCGTAAACGTCTCGGCTACGCCTCGACGTTTACTGCAACTTTCGACCCAGCCTCGACCGTTATTTTCCCGTAACAGCTCGGCCTCCGACATTATACTATACGTCCCGTTAGCTGGGATGGTGGCAGGTATGATGGGGTCAAGCATCGCAGGCGCAAGTGCACAAAGTGCGCCGTGCAAGTCAGTCGTGCAAGTCAGTGCAGTTGTGCAAGTCAGGCTGCGGGGCTTATCAGGCTAACTAGTCAAGCACTCTCCGCACTAGCGGGACTAGCTAAGTATGCGCCCTCAGCAACAATACGGACGAGGACCATCTCCTGGGCATTTGTCCTCTTCATCAGCTCCTGCGGCTTAGGTGGCGACGCAGAAGCGGCAACGGGACATTGGCAACGGGACGTCAAACAGCGATGCCCTGTAGAAACAGCCCAGCCTAACCCAGCTCTCGCTGCGGCTCCGGTGCAAAAGGTCACATCTCTCGGTCACATCTCTTTTTCTCCTGGGGGGGTCGGCCTGGAGGACCCTAGCGGAGAAAAAGAGATGAAATGGAGCTCAATCTAGGAGAGTTATTCGTCTCTATCTCCGCGCATTGGAAACGGGAGAAAAGAGATCCGGACCGTTGGCGGCAGTTAGAGGGACATGGGCTGGCGGCGATCTCTTTTTCTCTTTCTCTTTCTCTCTTTTTCTCTTTCTCTCTCCGATCTCTTTTCTCTTTCTCTCCGTGCATTGGAAACGCGCCCATAGTCTAGTCGCTCCATGCAAAAAAAAGGAAAACCTTGCCGTAGGCGGTTGCAGTGCTATTAGCAGTGTCAACGGGAGAACTCATTGTCATCATTGTTGCAGTTAACATTCACATGCATATAGAGTCATAGACACGGGCATTGACATCTTGACATGGACATCTGAAATAGGGGGTTTGCGGCCTCGGAGATGGTGGTCGTCTTACTCGCCCATCAGGGCAAGCAGCTCCGCGTCTGCTCCACCGTTGCACCCATAGCTGTCTGTTGAAGGGGAAGGGGATCTCTGCACCTATGAAGAACATCTGGAATCTCTGCCAGATTTGCTCCACAACACAGATTTGCTCCGTACCATTCCAGCACTTCGCGATTCGCTGGAAAGGCAGCTCTGCTGCTGCTGCTGCTGCTGCTGCTGCTGCTGCTGCTGCTGCTGCTGTCGTGTCAACACGCTGTCGCTTTGGCCTGCACTTGTGTTCATTTGTGGTAGTCATGTTCACGCAGCTGTAGGACTGGTCACAATCGCCGCAAACGGCTTTGCAAACGCTTTGTCCTTGAAACTCATAGACCTTAAGTGAGAAGCGCTTGCTGTAGATGCTAGCCCGATGGGCCAGCAGCTGCCGCCATCGGAGTTCGTCGACTACGGACGCGGGCAATCCTTTGGCCGGCATGTCAACGGAATTGCAACTGATACTGACTGCTCTTAAGACTAGCACGACGTGTCTGGCAGGCTGATGTACGCCCCATTGCGACTGAAACGAGTTGATTTGGTGACGAAATAGTCGACTAGACTACACTATTTACTATCTCTAGTCTATACTATTTACTACATGGACATAGAGATGTCTATTTGGGAACCTTACAATCAAAGGTGACAGGCCCAGGTGGCGCTGCCCTGCATACCCATGGGTCCACTCAGCTTACCTAGCATTTTCACGCAGAAAACCGCTGATTTACACACCGACACAGGTTGATGCATAGCCGTAATGTAAAGTCAATTTGCACCAAGGTCACTCCACGCTCCTATGTGCAACTGCACACACGCAAATCAGTGCTGAGTTTTTTTTGTAAATGGTTCGCCTCGGAATGAAACTGTCCTCATGGCGCAGTACTGCATTATACCTAATGCTGCAATACTGCACCAAACCTCATCGTGCAAAACTGCACCATATCTAGTCCAGAAGTATTATGAATCACAATTAATGATGAAAGAAGGTTATTGTGATGAATTAAGGTGGTTACCGTACTCTCTCTTTCGATTCGCGTCCGAATGTGATTTTTTACTGAATCGCGAAGTGGTCAAACAATTATTTGACCTGCGTAAATGGTGCTGCGATGGATCACTTTGTGGTCCGTGGCATCCCTGTTGACGACGCAGCCGAAAATATGCTACGCCAGGCTGACCAACACGATGAAATGCACTATCAGAGGGCTCTTGATCGTGATGCTCCCTGAAAGGGCTCTTGATCAGCCTGGTATGGGTTGTTACAGCCTAAAGCCTATCAGCCTGGTATGGGTTGTTGCAGCCCACCAGCACATCAGGAGGCATGAGTGACCTCGTCCTTGCATGGCGGCTGCAAGAATGCTAGCACTTTGCGTGCTTGTGATGACAGCTACGAGCGAGTCGCTATGACCCAGCAATAACACAAGCAGCGAGCAATGACCTGCCATGACCCCAACAACGACGATAGCAGTGCCAGCAGCGAGGGGCTGGCTGCACAAAGTCAGATTTTGGGGTGTTTGGTCAGGCTGGGGCAGCAGCTCGGGAGGCTAACCGCACAAAGTCAGCTATTGGGGTGCTTGCCTTGGCCAAGGCTGCGGGATGGGGTGATTGCTTGGGCAACTTTGAGTGTTCAGAGGAGGATGAAGAGTTATTTCAGTACTGCGAGCAGCCACAAGAGCACCATGACTCCATGGGGGAGGTTCAGTGCCCTATCTAGTGCAGAGTCCAGACGGTGACTTGTTGCATCGTGACAGTGCCCTTGCACAGTGGCTTTGACTTGGTGACCGGGTGGCTTGACTTGATGACCTGAGCAAGAATTATGTGAACAACGGAGGATTGACATGGTATGCAAGTGATGGCTGTCCAAAATATTTACAAGCACACCCACATCCTCAAAACTGTGTTTTGCTGCAATTGTTGCATCGGGGAAAAGTAAACAATGTTATTTTGGGGTCGGGAAAGAGTATTTAATTTTATTATTCGGGGCCTCGCGAATCGAAATAGATAGTACGGTATATTGGTAGGCTGGCCTAGAGGGTGGTTATGTTGCTTCTCATGGTGCAATACTGCACCTGTCTCTAGTGTACTACTACACCACACCGAGTGGTACAGTACAACACCTAGGCGATATCTCACCAGCGAGGCATATTTATGAACTAGCGTTTAACCCCATTGTAACAACAGCAACATTGGGCTATGTGGCAAATCTCAGGCCGAAACTCCCAAATTCACTGTTTGCCTAAGTATGGGGCAAGCGCCGCCAGTCTTTTGCATATGCGACACTGCCGCTGCCGCTGTCCACAGCAGAGTCATGGTGCCCGAGTCCCCTGCTGGCCTCTACGACCTCATGCCGCTCCTGCCCCTGCCCATGAGGCCCTGCTGCTGACCCTGCCCCTGCTCCTGCTGCCCCTGCCCTGAGGCCGATGCTACTGCTACCCCTGCACCTGCTGCCCCTGTCCCTGAGGCCCCTGCTGCTGCTGCCCCTGACGCCCCTGCTGCTGTCCCTGAGGCCCCTGCCCCTGCCCCAAGATGAGGTTGCTGTTCAGAACATGGACACGATGTAGTTCTTGTACACGCTCATGAACTTAGCCACGAAGGCCTCCAGGTGAAAGATGGCCTTCTGGCCCTCACACAGGCGGTGCTCGTAGAACGCGGCCCACAACACCAGCTCCTGCAGAGTGCAGCGTGGCAGCAGCGGCAGCCGACCCGCCAATGACGGCAGCGGCAGCATGGGCACAAGCAGTTGCGTTGGCAGCAGCAGCAGTGCTGGCAGCAGCAGCAGTGCTGGCAGCAGCAGTAGCGGTAGCAACGACAGCAGTAGCAGCGCTGGCATAACCAGCAGTGACGGCAGCAGTCGCGTTGGAGTAAGTAGCAGCAGTAGCACAACAACATGTGTAAGCCTTTGTGTGAGGAGTGTGGCGCTGCCCTCCTGTGACAGCCCCACCTGCCCCTGCCGGCCTCACCTGCTTCATCTCGTCATCTAGTTTCTTGAGCAGCTCAGCCAGCAGGCCCTTGAGGATGACATCAGGGGGGATGCAGTTGGCCAGCAGCTCGTACAGCTTGCCTCGCACCTGGTGCCAGGCAAGCGGGCAGGCAGGTAGGTGGGCAGGCAGGTGGGCAGGCAGGTGGGCAGGCAGGCAGGTAGGCAGGCAAGTGGTCAGGCAGGTGGGCAGGCAGAAAAACCGTCAGGCTGGTGAATAGCTGGGTCATGCCGCCAATTAATCCTCATTGTTAGGAGCAGGCAGCAGGGCAGCACCCCCAGTCCCACTCAACCTCCCCACCCTCCTTGCCCTCCCTTCTCTCCTCCTCCTTGGCCTCCCGCACCCCCTCCTGGCCCCTCCAGCTCACCAGGTACAGGCTCTTGGGCGACTGCTCCTTCATCATGTCTGCAGCCACCTCAGCCACATAGTTCTCCCAGTCCGCAGCAGCAACCTGCCATGGCCAGTGCCAGCGGCAACAGCAGCAGGTGGGTCCTGGGGCCCCCTGATCTTACACCTAATCCCAACCGAAACTTAAACCCTGACATGGTCCTGGCCTCCCTTCTTTACCCCCATCCAGCTTCCCCTGAAGACAGCAGCAGGTGGATCCCGGTACCCCCCTCACCCCCTGCCCTGCTCTCCCCGACCACTAGGACTGCACCTGGTTGCAGCTCAGCAGCTTAACGTATGTACCCCGCCACATACACTAACGCTTAAGCCCCTCGCTCACCCTTATACAGGGGTTCGCTCCCCTGCCCCTCTCCCCTGCCCCTCTCCCCTGCCCCTCTCCCCTGCCCCTCTCCCCCGCCCCTCTCCCCTGCCCCTCTCCTCCTGCCCCCCCTGCCCCCGCATGGCCCTGGGTGCTCTGCCCACCGGCTGGTTGTCAGTGAAGGGGTACTGCTGCACCTTGCACACCTCCAGCGCCAACAGCGCCCTGAACAGCCCAGCAGGGCCAGGCTCAGGCCAGCTTGCACAGTGCAGAAGGCAGGTCAGGTGGAGCCCCAACCACAGCCGTCCAGAAGGCCAGGCATGGAGCAGCTTGCCTAGCCAAGCAGGTCAGGCCTAACCAGAGCTAGTCCAGAGCCAGTTCAGAGCCAGTCCAGAGCAAGTTCAAAGCGAGTTCAAAGTTTAGAGCCAGTTTAGAGCAAGTCCGGAGCCCAGGGCTGCCACTGTGTCCAGCAGACAGTCCAGCTAGCTCTACGCACACTGGGCCGCTCCAGAGCAGCCCTGCCCCCTAACCCCTAACCCTGCCCCTGCCCCCAGGCCAGCCCACACCTGCGCAGGTTGCGCTGCGCGTATGCGGTCAGGCGGGCCGCCAGGGGCACCGGCAGATCCAGGTTCTCCTTCTTGGCCACTGTGTTCACCACCTCCATCACCTGACCACACCATGCCGGGCCAGCAGCAGGCAAGGCAGGGGCTGGGCAGGGGCCGGGCAGGGGCCGGGCAGGGGCCGGGGCCAAAATTCCACTTGCCTCTTCCCACCTGCTGCCTTCCCCCGCCTGCTGTATCAGCAGCCACAGGTACAGCAGTGCAGCATCCCCTCCCTGCTCCCCCAACTTGGCCAGCCTGTTTGTGCAGAGCTGAGCACACCCTCCAGCCAAGCACCTCCACCCCTCCCCTCCACCCCTACTCCTCCACTACTCACCTGCAAGTCGGAGGGCGCCGCAACTCGAATGGCCATGCACCTGCTCCTCACCGGGTCCATCACCTGCAGCCAGCCAGCCAGCCAGCCAGCCAGCCAGCCCCTTCAGCTCCGCCCCCTCAGCCCAGCCCCCTGCAGCCAGACCACCTTAGGCCCAGCATGGTGGGTTCAAGCCAGGTGCACCTGACAGCCCCCTTCACAGCCCAGATCAAGCCGCCAGACCACTGCATGACTGTGCCACACCAGCAGCCTCCAAGCAGGGCCTTCACACACAACCTGCATTGCACCCCAGGCTGGTGCACCTCAACCACCCCTGGCCCACCCGGCCCAGCCCCGGCTCACACCACTCTTCACACCCCGACCTGCCCGGTTGCCCTCTTCTCCGTCTTGGCACGCCCAGCTGCCATCTTCTCCACCCCGGCCTGCCCTGCTCCCCTCCGTCACCTTGGACACGTTGTTGCAGACCATGATTAGGCGGCAGGCCGCCCCGTACTTCTCCATGGTGCGCCTCAGTGACTGCTGCGCCTCACGGCTCAGCCGGTCCACCTCACTCAGCACCAACACCTTGAAGCCCTTGCTGCCTGAGGCCAGGGCCAGGATGGTCAGCTGGGCAGGGTCAGCTGGGCAGGGTCAGCTGGGCAGGGTCAGGGTGATGGTGTAAACATCAGATAAGAGCAGGGTGAGGCAGGGTTGTGATCAGGGACGAGGCCACGCCAGCGGTTTGGGTGGGAGCGCAGATGGTGTAAGGGGGTGCAGGTGCGTGGGGGTAAGAGCGCGGTGCCTTCTTGCCAGCGTGTCCCTAGGTCCCTAGGTGGGCTGTGCCCTGGCCTTACCTAGGCAATACAACCCTACCCCTTCAGCACCCCGTGCAGCCCCAAGGTG
>JASKMD010000006.1:4652084-4771927 GCA_030144725.1 Haematococcus lacustris
CCCGCTGCTGCTGCTGCTGCTGCTGCACTGCGCTGCACCTGGTTAGGCGAGGCGGGGCGACTGCCCGGCGCAGCTGTCTTCCCCGGAGCCTTGCCGGATGGTGCCTGGTTAGGCCCCCCTGCTGCTGCTGCTGCTGCTGCTGCTGCTGCTGCTGCACTGCGCTGCACCTGGTTAGGCGAGGCGGGGCGGCTGCCCGGTGCAGCTGTCTTCCCCGAAGCCTTGCCGGCTGGTGCCTGGTTAGGCCCCCCTGCTGCTGCTGCTGCTGCTGCTGCACTGCGCTGCGCTGCGCTGCGCTGCGCTGCGCTGCGCTGCGCTGCGCGGTTAGGATCTGCAGGCTGGTTGTCCTCTTCCATTGCTGCGGCAGCTGCTGCCGCACCCTGCTGCTGCTGTTGATGCTGCTGCTGCTGTTGACGGGTGGCGAGGGACCTTGGTAGGAGAAAAGCTGCAGGCTGGTCCGCAGCCGCATACTCACAGGCTGCCTCAATGCTGCACTCATCCATGCTCTTTAGGTCTGGCTTGCTGAGGTTGCTGAGGTGGACAAACAGGGGGTAGGTAATCTGCTTCCCCTTCCAGGTGGTGATGATGGCTGTGCGTGACTTGTTGCATTCAAAACGCATGCCATGCACAGGGGACCGCACACTGCTCTTATCCACAACTGCCTGCAGCTGCCGGCGAGCTGGCCACACGACCCGCTGTAGCGGACCCTTCCCCAGGTCTGCTGGGAGTGCGGCCTGCTGGGCAGCAGCCAGAACGCTGAGGGCTGAGGCATGGGAGCCGACACTGACCTTAGCGATGGTCGGGCTAGAGTGCATCACCCGGGCATCAGTGACGCCGACGCTGGTGCACAGAGCATTGATGGCTGCCTCATCAAGGCGGGGGGCAAAGAAGACCACCACCCCCGCATTGCTGCGCTGCTCTGTTGCTAGCTGGATGTTGAAGGCCATTGCTGCCAGCTGCACGCTGCAGCGCTGCTCCACTGAGGCCATCTCTGCACGCACCTCCCTCGTTTCTCCCTCTAGCTCAATGTGCCCCACACTGAGTTTGGCTACGTCGTATTGGACATTCTGCAACTCGCTCTTAACTGTCTCAATGGTTTGATTGATGGAGGTCAGTTGCGGCACGACTATCTGCTGCAGCGTCTGTGTCAGTGTTTGCGCTAGTACCTCCTGGAGCCGGGCCTCAGTTATTGGTGAGGCCCCAGCCGCAGTTGACTGCTGCTGCTGCTGCTGCTGCTGCTGCTGCTGCTGCTGCTGTTGCTGTTGCTGCTGCTGCTGCTGCCGCTGATGCTGCTCCCGCTGCTCGCTGAGAAAACGCTCTGTGAGCTGCTTGGATAGGGCAATGCGAGCTGCCTCCTCCAGAGTGAATTGGTCGGCACCCCGGGCTGCTGTTGCTGCTGACTGCTTTGTAGGGGGGTGAGACCGAGGCCTGCTCAGTGGGAAAGAGGCGAGGGCAGCAAAGGAGTTGCTGAGGGGGGTAGGTTTGGCCATGTCGGGCGCGGGACAGGACAGCACAGGAATCTGCTGGCGGCGCCGCAAATGGCGCGTATTAGCTGGGAGTGGCGCTCTCGCCGGAATAGCTGGGAGGGGCTTGCGGCTTGCGGCTTGTGGCTTACGGCTTGCGGCTTGCACGACTTGCACGGCTAGCGGCTAGTGGCTTACGGCTTCCGGCTTGTCAGTATCAGTATTTGGCACCTTCACTATAGGTACCATCCGTAGTCCAGCTGGCTGTGACACATTGGGCGTGGACCACCGCCTTGAGCACCCGCAGCAACAACAACAGCTGAACAGAACCACTAAACACTGTGCACAAGGACCATGCGTGACAGGCTTATCAGGTGCCAGCTGCAGGGGATTGCTGGACACCATTGTCAGGGTTTCTTGTAGGGGTGCAGTGGGTGCCGCCTACCAAGGGTGGGCCTTGGCCTAGACCGAGCACCCACGGCGGCTTATGCATGTCTAGGGTTGGCCAGATCCGTAGGTGGCGGCTAGAAAGACGGTATATACATACGTATTTGCTGTATTCGTAGTTCCGTAGTGTCTTCCGTAGGGGCAGGGTCGTCATTTTGCGAAAGTAAGTATGCAGTTTGGTGCACAACAACTAGAAAAACGCCCGCTAGGGGTAAGCATGTTCAAAATCTCAACCAATAGCAGTGTCGTGACACATCTAGCCAGCCATGCATGCTGTTAGCAATGTGCATGTGTCCAAACCCCTCGTGTGGCAGCCGTGGATGCAGCTATGTAGTCAGCCATGGGCTCCTACTCAACCAATCATGTGTGCCACGCATGTGTGGCCATGTGCTCCTACTCTGCCAACCATGTGTGCATGGTTTTAATCCCCCTCGTGCCAGCCTCCTTTACAACATCACCACCTCCTCCTCCTCCACCTCCAGGCATGCTTGTGACAGCACCACCTCCTCACAAGGATGGGGAGGTGTGTTCTTAAAGTGAGTGTTGCCGGTACGGGAGGGGTTGCTGGGCTTGAGCAACTTGCCACAACCTGGCAGCTTGCACTCCAGGTAACACAGCTCTGTGCCATCCTTCGACTTGCGCAGCACAGGCTGAAGCTTATCCCAGTAGCTGGCGGTGCCATTCGCCTTCAAGGCTATGAGCTCGGCTAGCAGCTCTTCGGGCGTCTTCTTCCCGGAGGGGCCTGGCTGCAGTATCCGGTCGCCACATCTCTCGTATGCACCATCCATCGCAATGAATGCCATCGGGTATCGCAGCGACTTATATTTGACCCGCGGTTACGGTCACACCCGCGGTTACGGTGACTTGTGCGTACTGCGTCCTTTGCAATCTCGCGATTTGGCCGTCGCGTGTACGGTTCAAGCGCGAAAACTACGGTCAAACCTACGGAATTCTACGGTCAACCGACGTACCTACGGCTGCCTACGGATACACGGTGGTCGGGGTACGCTACGTATATACTGTATATACGTACCTACGAAAGAAAGAAAGAAAGACTACGCCCTCTCCGTCGGGCGTGCATTAAGGGGGGAGAGTAGCCTCGGGGCGTGCCCTTGCTACCCTCCCACCAGAGACAGGGGGTGGGTGGGGGGGAGGCTTGCCAGGCTACCGGGCGCACCCAGATGCCATGTCAACATCCTCCCTCCCCCGCATAGCTCATCCAGTCGGTACCCTTGCCGTTCGTGTCCATTGTTTGCTTAGTTTTCCCATCTGTTTCGGCGGTTCAGCTTGTCGTCTCGCTGTAACAAGTGCATGTGCTGTTTGTATGGCATGGCGGTGAAGCCACTTTAGCAAGTTGTCGTTTGTGTCATTTACTCCTAGCTCTAGAAGTTGTTTTTGGGTGTGGTCCTTGTAAATTGTGCCACCCACTCCTAGCATGATGTTGATTTGTTTTGCGGAGGCACAATTGATGCCTGGATGGAGTGCTTGGAGCAAGTTGGCGTGCTGCGCGGTCGCTTTGTGTAGTTGCTCTGCTGGGTCGGTGTCCATGCAATACTTTATTTCTATCAGGGTCACATGCCTGTGCCTCGGCGGTATCTGCGTCGCTGGACCTTCATAGGGCCCAGTTGGGGAGACGAGTACCGCGTCCGGGTAGGTAATCCGTCCAGTAGTGGTGGGGCTTATGTCAAGTGCGCGTCGCAGATTTCGGCGTTTTACCTTGTTTGTGGCTGGTGAGGCAGTGTCGCTTTCCTCTTGTAGGTCGCCGACGTCGGTGAAGATCAGACCGGCGCCAAGGGCTCCATCCTGCACGGCTCGGAGGATGGCGCGGCCGGCCACATTGTGGCGGTGCGTTACGAGTTTGTTCGTAGCAGTGCAGCCGGACAGGATGTGTAGAGCGCTGTCCGGCTGGCCGCACAGAGGGCAGTTAGTGTTGTCGCTAAATCCAAAGCGGACTGCGTGTTTTTGGTTGTAGAGAGTGCCAGTTCTGTAGCGCAGAATGCACCTTTGTTGTGGCGTCGTAATGGCCCCATCGCGCCAAAGAAAGTTGCTCATCTTATGCGCTATGAGGGTGATAGACTGCCAGGCCTCATAGTAGATAGAGTCTTGATTGGCCAGTCCTAGTCTATGTCTGGTGTGCATGTGGGTTTTCAGGCAGCCCGCCAGGTCCCCTAGCGGCCGGGGGGGGTGGTCCTCCTTCCCAGGAGTTTGCAGCCAGTGGATGTTGTGGTAGGGATCCTTGCAGCCTGGGATGGTGATATCATGGTTATCCTGTTGTGCTGCCAGTTTGGCTGTTTGGTCGGCATACTCATTTCCAATAATGCCGTTGTGTGCTCTCACCTTAAAGAGATGTATTGTCGTAGGGCTAGCTTTGATTGTTTGTACTATGGTGGTAAGGATGTCCTTGTGCTTGTGCAGATGGAGACGCATGGGTTGGAGGACAGCCATCCTTATTTGAAACATGGCGGTGAGGCTGTCGGTGGCGATGTGTGTGTGCCCTTGGTCTAGTGCTGCCTTGATGGCTGCGAGCTCGGCTCTTGTGATAGTGTTGGTAGCCCCCTCTCCACTGGGGTTGATGGTTTGGTGTTGTTGTGTGCCCTGGGGGTGGTAGATGCCTGCTCCAATGCGTTGGAGTGCTCCTGGTGCTGTGGTGTAGCTGCCATCGGTGTATGTCCATGATTTCCAGTCCCCAACCTTTGATTGGAGGTGGGTGCCGCTCCAGTGGGTATCGGGGGTGTGAGAGGTGGGGGGGAGGGCTGTGGGGGGTGTTGGTGTATCTTGGGGTAGTTTCCTGTAGGTGCCAGCCCCTGTCAAGCTTGTGTGGGCCGGCGGTGGGGGGGGTTGGCGTGTGTTTAAGGGGGGTAGGAACTTCCTACCAGCGAGCTGACTCAAGGCGCCGCGCAAGCTGTCGAGCCATAGTGGGTTCCGTGCTTGCAGATGATGTATTGCGCTCGAGTTGTGAATAAGTACGAGCAGTGAGTGGTGTTTGTTGCTGCAGGTGTACGGTATGCCCCCAGTCCACGCTTGCGGCGGGTCTGGCTGCAGCGCATGGGGTGCGAAGGTGCCAACTTTGGTGCACAGGTGGGGGTGTTCAGTAATCCACCGCATGTATGTTGCGCCGATTGTGCGGCCTTTGTTAGGCAGGAGCATGGCAGTGAGGGATGGTATGTGTGTTGGGGCTTGCGCTGCGTGTAGGGCGTGTCGCACAGCCACTGTGATGTGTGTTTTGTTGGGTTGGGCGAATGACATGCCTTGGTGCTGGCAGAGTAAGGGGGGGCCCAGTGAGCCGAATAGCTTGTCTCTTTCGCATGGGCTGTAGTACTCTTCAATCAGTGGGCTGCAGTGGAGAGGGGTGGTGTAGCGTTCCTTGGTGATCTCCAGGTGTTGTCTCAGGACGTGGACGATTGGTGTGGGGGTTGTGTGTGTGGCATCAGCAGTTGCTTGGCCATGCCTTGCCAAGAGGCTGGCAAGCTCTGTGGCAAAGCTGGTGTTTAGGGGTGTGGGGGCGTTCTTCTGAGTTTCATTGTACCTAGACAGCAGGTTTGCTGCTCGGGCGGGTGTGATGACTCCCACGCATTTACCATCTGTGTTGTAGACGGCTACAACCTGTTGTGTGATTGGTTGGGGTAAGGCTTGTGTCAGGGCTGTGGTTTGTTGACAGGGGTAGAAGTCTGCATGTCGAAGCCACACTTCGCATCTTCCAGTTGGGCATATATCGAGCTGCGGGTTGGTGGGGAGGACATCGAATCTAACATTCGAGCGTAGCGGGTCGCCATGGCTGGACTGCCATTGTCCACGTGCAGTGTCACTCATGCTTTGTCGCACCAAATCATCGTCAATGTCGCCGTCCTTGCGTGTGCTTGTGAGTGCGTGTTGCCTGGCCTCTATCTCTGTTTTGTACTCCTCCATGTGCTCGCAGAAGTCTGTATGGTGTTTAAGCATGGTCAATGCCTCCGCGCTGGGTTCCCAATGAACCTCTACTATCTCCTCGTCCGCAGCAGCTTTGCGTGCCTCCTTCTCATGTGGGGCTAGCGGTGCGCACGAGGGACATTCCCATTCTGTGTTGTCATCACAGCCAGGTCGTTCGTTTGGCTTGGCGCAGTTGCAGTCAAGAAGGCACTGCCAGTGGTACGTGCGTTGGCATGTGTCACAGACATACATGTCTGCAGCACCTTCATCATTCTCCCTGCTGTTGGGTGACCAGCATAGCTCACAATCGCAATCGTCATCCTTGAGTTGGCTGCGTGGGTAGGGCTTCACGCTCTGCGGGTGGTAGCCATTCTTGGCGTAGAGGGGGAGGGCCCATTTCTCAACTCTGGACGGGTGCCACGTTACCCAGTGTTGCTGTTGCATGGTGACATCAGTTTCCTCTTTAAATTTCTGCTTTTGGTGCGTCCTTCTTGCAGCTTTAGGGGCGAAGTCCCGGCCAAGTGTGGTGTTAGTAATCTGCCAGCCAAAGACCTTCTTGATCTTCTCCCTGTGCCTGAACATCTGGTTTAGCATCAATTGGCTGTGGCTGGCTGTGCCCCTTGTGGCTTGGTCCTCCTTCCAAGTGTATAGCTGGGTCGGGTCCAGGTGTGGCAGAGGGATGTCGGTGGCATCAGGTAGGGCTACTCTGCCCATGCTCTTATTGTCGGAGAGTGGGTTTGGCGCTGGCCTCTTGTTGCTAGGTTTTTGTAGGTCGGCTATGGTTGCACCGGTGGGTTGTGTGTTTGTGGTGTGGGGTGGTGGGGCAGCTGTGGACTGTTTCTGAGGCTGATTGAAGAGGTCGGTAATGCGAATGACTTGGTTGGAGGCGATGGAGGCCTGCCAGTTCCACCCCGGTAGTGCGTATGTGCTTTTGTCAGTCCACTGGCAGGCTGTGAGGCCTCCCATGCTCTGGTGCGTCTGCCTGTGTTTCAGGTCAAGGTCAAGGTTGGTGTCCCGGTGGTTCATGATGGCTTGCAGCTGGTCTGGGGTGGGCTCCTCGCCGAGCTGGAGCAGCAGGCGCAGGCGGTTTAGGGCTACAATGTGTTTGTGTGTTGCCCTCCTGCCCCTTTGTTTGGCGAGGACCCTCAACTCCCTGCCTGATATGATGTTGGTGCCTTTCATTTCTAACAGCTGGTGGGGGCCAGAGAAGCCAAGTGCAATGAGGGGGCCCACTATGGCACGCATCACTCTAATGTGGTGTTTGTCTAGGGGTTGGGGCACTGATGCTGTGTGTATAGCTTGTAGCTGTGCCAACAGGGGGGGATTTATGGTGGTGCCTTTGTATGCCACTTGCAGGGAGCTGTTGTGGGCGCAGAGCAGCTGGCGAGTGCGCGAGCATTTCTGCAGCTCCTTCTGAGTCTGGTGTCTGGATGGCTTTTGGGCTAGCAGCTGCGAGAGGTATGTGATCTGCATGACAAGCATGGACCTGGTGACCTTGCCGTAGCGGCCCTCCGCTTGGAGTCCTTCCAATAGTGTCTTCACGCAGCGGCTGTTGTATTCCACTGCCAGTGAGGTGCATCCTAGGCCAAAGGTGTCTGTATCTTCACGGATCATGGCGCTAGGTGCGCTGACCCACAGACCAAACCTGCGTTTGATCATGGTGGTGATCATGCTGTCCCATGTTTCTAGGTCAGTGGGCGAGCATGGTGTCACTGGAAAAGCATAGGCTAAGCAGGTGGCCACCGCTGTCTTAACAATGTGGAGGGTCTGACGAGGTGAGGCGTATGATGTGCGGAGGCATTCAAGCCTGGAGCGGAGGGTGTCAGTCATGCGTCTATGCTGGTGCTTCCAGTCCAGGGTCATGGTGATGTTGACACCTAGGTACAGGAAGGGCTGGGTGGGGGAGAGGTACTGAGTGGCCTGCCCTTGCACCTCAATCTGGCCATGGAGTTGGGCTGCCACCTGGGCTGTAGGGTCATTTGTGCCATAGACTTTTGTCTTGGCCTTTTGGTGTAATATGCCTGTTACTTTGGTTTTGCTGCCTGATACTTGCAGGCTGCCCCAAGTGGAGAACTCTGTGAGCTTATGCGCCTGGATCTTAAGGTCGGAGAGACACGAGGTGAGAATGATGAGGTCGTCCGCAAAGGCTAGGCTGCTCAGTTTGTTTTGATGTCGTAGAGTGTTGTCCTGCTGCTGGGTTGCATCGAGGCAGCCGTGCTCATACCCTCTGCCTCCAACATGCAGCCATCGCAAGAGCGGCTCCATGTAGATTAGGAATAGTAGAGGGGAGAGAGAGTCTCCTTGGATAGTGCCTCGTGTGATAGGAACAGGTTGGCCTTTCAGTTGTGGTGTGAGCTGTACTGTGCTGCTCGCCCCGGTGTAGAGATCTTTTACTGCCTCGATGGCGTCCGTGGGAAAGCCTAGGTCATACATGATCCAGAGTGTCTTATCCTGATCGGTGGTGTTAAAGGCAGAGGTGAAGTCTACGATGAGTGCGTAGATGTCTTGTTGGCTTATCTTGGCGTCTTCAAGGGCCATGACTAGGCTTTGCAGCTGGGTCATAGTGTCTTGGTGCCTGCGGAAGCCTGCCTGGCAGCTACTAAGGACGTTGTGTTGTTCGGCATACTCGTATATTGCCACTGTGATCATACGTGTCCATAGTTTGTAAAGGGTGTTGGCAAGGCCGATGGGTCTGTAGTTGGCTAGGTCAGTCTCGGACCCCTTGTTTTTGTAGATGAGCACAGTGTTGCTAGTCTTCCACCCGATGGGGGTGAGGCCTGTCGCCCATAGGACTGTGAACATGTCGTGTATGGCGGTCGTGATTTCGCCCGGTAGCATTTTCAGTAGCTCGTTAGGTATATCGTCTGGTCCTGGTGCTTTTCCGTTGCTGAGCTGTTTTAGGCAGGTGTGGAAGGTGGCGGTGTCCTGGATCGTGGAGTTAAGCCATGCCCTTTTTGCTCTGTTGCCTTCCAGGTCTGGCTCTTCTCGCTGGGTGGCGCCCGTCTTGAGTGTGAAGCGGTCAATGGCATTGGGCTGCTCCCAAGGTGCCTTTCTAGGGCAGTGTTCTGGTAGGTATGTCCCTGTTTTGCTACCTGTGGCGGCCCAAGTTCGTGTAAAGTAGCGGTCAGCTACCTGCACCAGTTGTGTGGGGTCTGTTGCCAGCGCACCAGTTCTGTCATCGTGGAGGGCTGTGATGGTGTGGCGTTTGTTCGATGGTTGGAAGATGGCCTTGTTTGCTAGCCTTGGTTTGGTGTGAATGAGCTTCTGGGCAGCTGCTCGGTGTCTGTCAGCATGGATAGCTGACTGCTCTTTGTCGTAGGATTGTAGGTCTGTTTTTGTGTGTTTGTAGGCTAGTTTTAGGGCAGTGTGGAAAGGGGTACCGTCTTTGTGGTACATCCGTATGATGTCTAGTGCTGTCTGCTTGGCCGCTGTAGGTATTTTGCAGGAGGGGAGGGGAGGCACATGTGTTAGTGCGTCGGTGATGGTGCTCCCCTTGTAGTCACTCAAGTGGTGCTGTGCATGCTTGATCCATAGGTGGGTGTGCCGCTTGTGGCTTCTAAGTTTGTTGCAGCCTCGCAGCCGGTAGTGCTGTCCTGTGGCATTATGGGTTTTGGTTTGGCAGTTTTCTATTGCCACCTTTAGGCATCTGTCCAGGAGATTGTGCATATGGGTGGCCAGCTCATTCACAAATGTTGGTGCACTGATTCCCTCGATGTGGGTTAATTGGTGGATAGATTTGGCGCAGCTGTTGGTGATGGCTGCATAGTGTGCTTGTGCCGCTGCTTTAGCAGGTCTCAGGGTCAATTGCAGGCTTGCTAGGAGCTGTGGAATGTTGTTGTTCGTGTCTTGGCAGGCTTGCTTGAACTTCTCCTGGTCTTCTTTGCTGACGGGAGTTGTGAGCGCTTTTTTGCAGGTCTGTCTTAGGGTCGGCATTGTGGGTATGGCAGGTATGTGGAGGCCAGTGGACGTGATATCTAGGGCCATAGTAAGGGGTAGGTGGTCACTGAGCCCGCCTCCCCATTTGCTTGCGCAGGCTAGCAGCCGTGGTTTTGCGGGGCTGTTGCGTGTGAGGATGTCGTCAATGCGGCTGTCAGTGCTTTGTGGCTTGCCTGTTTCGTCTGCCTCCTTCCATTGCCTGTGTGTGGCTTTTCTATCTTCTTGTTGCACTGGCTGCAGGTTCTGGGAGTGCAAGAAGGCCCTGTACTCCAAGTCCTGCGGGTAGGTGGTGTTGCTGCTCCTGTCATTGGGCCGCCAGGTGGCATTCATGTCTCCTATCATTAGGGGGAGGTGTGATGTGTGTGCGGTTAGGAGTGTTGTTATGGTGTCTTGCATGGCGTGGCGGGCTGAGGACGCTGCTGCGCTGTGTCCTGATGGCCAGTAGGTACCTATCAGGATGACTGGCGTGGAGTTTATGGGCTGCAGGGTGGCTGTGACCAGTCTCCCAGCAGTGTCAGCGGTGCCTGCTTTGGCTGTGGCTGCCACAGCTATAGAGCGCTTGACAGCTAGGATAGTTCCTGCGGTGTGGTGGTGGCTGTGCCACCAAGTGTAGTCGCGTAGCATTGTTTGCAGCCATCTTGGGGCCATCTTGCTCTTCCTGCCTATCTTGGTCTCTGTGAGTACTAGGATGTCTGGGTTGTCGTCCAGAATCAGCTCTATGACGTCTTGTCTCTTTGTGTAGAGGCCTTGTGTGTTGAGTGTGCTGATTGTGAGGTTGCTGAGGATGGGTATGGGTTTGGGGTCAAGTGTGGTTGTTGGTTCCGTTGTAATGGCAGGCTGGCCTATACAAGCATTGTTGTGGGGGTTGGTGCTGGGCATGGGACCTGGCTCGGAGGGAGTCTTCGGGGAGAGGAAGTTGGTGATGCGGGTTTGGCGCTTGGTGCTGTGGTCGTGGGTGGTAACTCTGATTGGGCGGCGCTTCTTTGTCATGGGGGGCACTTGCTGCATGGGCCTGCTGGGGGGGTTGGGCTCTGTTGCCAGGGGTGGGGATGGGTTGAGGCCAAGGGGTGGGGTTGGGGTTGGGGTTGGGGCTGGGGCTGGGACTGGGGCTGGGGCTGGAGCTGGGGGTGGGGGTGCCTGTCTGCGTTTGGTATGTTTGGTTGTAACGCTCGCGGGGTTGGTTCTCTCGGATCTATGGTTCAGGGCGGTTGTTGGAGCAGGCATTGCTCTGGTCTGGTGTGCTTCTGTGGGGTCTGTGGGGTCTGTGAGGTCTATAGGGGTCGTGTGATCGGCAAGGTGTGCGGCTAGGTCTTGAGGTGTGTAGCCTGTCTGGGGGTCTGCTAGCCATATCTCTCTACGGACGAATGTTGTGTGCTCTACGTTGCCTGCAGTGATGGTCAGCAGGCTGCCCTGTAGGCGGTGCCAGTCAAGGGGCGTGTTGAGTGGTTGTGGTGCGTGGCGTAGCGAGTCAAGCCAGAGCCATCCTTGTGAGGTGTGCCTTATAGCAGTCGCATGGCCGATGTCTTTGCCATTGCTACATGAGAGGAGGATGATTGCGCTTGTGCATGTTGCACCTGTGCCTGTTATTGCACTAAGGATCTTACCGGGTGTGATGCTGCCTCGGGGGAGGGGTTGGGTGGCGGGGTGTAGATAGGTATTATGATGTGTGCGGTGGAGGTAGTGGTTGAGTGTGTCTAATGAGAACTTGCCTTCTTTGTCGTAGATATGGTTTGTGTGCAATGCTCTCACTGCAAGCCCCATGTCCCGGGCTTGTTGTGCTAGTTGTTGCAAGTGGTCCGTCAGGTTCTTACAATGCCTAATGACTGCTTGATGGTCTATCAGCTTGACTCCCATGGCCATGTTGAAGGCATGTACGAGGCAGCAGTGATCATGCTGGCACTCCATGTATGGGGGAAGGAGGGGTTGGGGTGGGTTTGGCAATGTGTACCTGGGTATGTTGTCTTCCTTATGACTTATGATGTGGCATATACCTTCTCGTCTTAGGGCTATGGTTCGTGTTGGTGTAGCTGCTGGGTCTGGTTCAATGACGAATATCTCGTGGAAGGTTGTTTTGTAGAGAGGCGACAGCTCGTGAATTGGTATAGCTGCTTTTCTGGGGCTGTCGGAGTCTAGGAGCTTCCAATGGCCGCCAAGTTTTCTAATGGCCATGCTGTGACCGTCCGTTTTACATAAGAAGTTAAGGTTGGCGTACATTATCGCCAATGCGTCAAACTTGTCGTCGCTCCAGTCCTCTGCGGTGTGAAGTTGGGCGACGCTTGTAAGAGTGAGGCCGAAGTGTGTCTGAAGATAGAGGTGGATGACCTCGTCGCTAAGTGCACCTCCGTCGCCACGTGCAATCGTCCACGCCTTCCTGTCGCCTTCGTCGTAAAGTCTGTCTCGCCAGGCTTTCCAAAAAGTGTGAAGGTCATCAGGTTTCACCCAATGCTTGCCAGCTGCATTGTTAAGGGAGTGGGCTTGACAGTTGCGACCTATTTGTACTTCGAAATAAAGGGGGTTAGGGTTGGCTCCTGAGTGATGCTCCTCACAGTGGGCTGGGCCGGGGTTAGCTTCAACGTCCCCAGCGGCTAGCAAGAGCCAAGCCACGTAGACAGCCCGGGCGGCAGAGAAGGGGTTCATGGTGCATGGGGTATTATCTGTTTCTTTGCTATTCACTGCAACCTGGTAGGTGCAATAGACATGCAGGGTGCTGTTAAACTGGCTGACTGTGTAAGGGTGGCTGCTATTGGCTCCGTGCGTGGAGAGGTGAAACTTGTTGGCCAGCTTGCAGATTACACAAGAGGATGCATGGGTGCCGTCTATCCCTGTCATGAGGTTGTAGCAGGTGGCTCTAACCGTCGCTCTAATACGGGCGATTAGTTTCTTGTGTTTTTTAAAGCAACGTTTGGAATCCTTGATTGAGGGCTGCAAGGGGTGGCTTATGCGTTGGTAGAGTGTGTTCAGCGGGTGCGTGCATATAACAAAGAGCATGAGCATGTTCATTAGCCTGTTATGTTGTTTAATGGTTGTCCCAATGTGTGTGGGTTGTGGTTGTTGGTGAACAGAGGGTTGTGGTTCTTGGTGATGTGGGTTGTGGTTGTGGTGATGTGGGTTGTGGTTGTTGGTGATGTGGGTTGTGGTTGTTGGTGAACAAAGGGTATTGGGTATGACAGTCAGAGCTGGCAGGTGGTGGTAAGGCTTTGCAGCATTGCCCTCCATGTCAGCCTCCATATCAGCATCAAAAGCTTGCATCTTAGTTACAGCTAGCTGGTCGTACCAGGCTGCAACAGTCAGGGCTGGCAGGTGGTAGTAAAGCTGGGCTACATGTCTCTTTCCAGACTGCATGTCAACATGAATGGCTTGCATCCCTGTGTCAAACAGCTGGTTGTGCCTGACTGGCAGGTCATTGTGGATAGCAGTTGTGTTTGTAGCAGCCGGGGCTGGTAGCTCAAGGTGCTTAAGGTCCTCAAAGTGGGCGTCCTGGGCCACACAGGCGCCCATGCTGGATGCCGTATTGTTGTTGGCTTTCTTGAGGGTGTATTTTGGCAGCGGTGTGCCTGCAGGTGGTGTGAAAATGTCCGCGAGGGATAGGTTGGTGCCCGCAAGGGCTTGAAGATTAGCGTTGTATTGGGCCAGTGGCCTGGTCGTGACCCTGATTGCGTAGCTACCGTGAGGTTTCCCTCGCACGGTGCCTGGGCGGTCTGACAAGCGGCGGCAAGGGTGGCTGTTGCCACCGATGCTCGCACCGCCCCAGCACCGCCCAGCGCAAATCAGTAGGAATAGCAGAACTAGAGCTAGCTTGCGCCTGCCATCTAGCTCCATCGCTCTGGCTCCAACGACGGCAGTCAACGAGGTCAACTTAGGTGATTCGAAGCTCATTCCAAAGCTCTAAGCTTGCTCTATCACGTCCTATCAACAGGAGAGGGAGAGCTAGCTAGGGGGCTCCGGAAATCGACGACAAAAATTCAAACCAAAAGTTATTAGCTCTACGTACCTACGTATATACACCGCTACGGTTCTGGCCAACCCTATGCATGTCCCCTTCGAAGAAGCAATGAAGTAGCCCCGGTGCACATCTTGTTGTGAAAGCTTGCCACAAGCAAGGGGAGGAGCATGTGTATGTTGACTCCCTCCACAAATGTGCATGCATGCTTAAGCAAAGTTGCTGGGACTCCCTCGGGCGCCCCCAACTAACAGAAAACTTACCCCTGGTAGTAGGACGGCTGTAACTTTGCACTCACTACGCCAAATGTTATGCTAGTTGATTCACAATGTAGCCAACCCAGCCAGCTACCTGTCACTCACTTTATATAATGATACACTGGGTAGGCCGTGCAAATTTAAGCCGTTGCGGAGCATGCAGTCATCGCTGCGACCGCCCGCGTCGCTTAGGCTGCTCTACACGAGCACGCGCATCAGCAGCAGCAGTCGGATCGGAAAGCGGTTGCGGCAATGTGGCAATGAGCCCACCTCCCCCCCATACCTAGAGGGCAATGCCACAGCTCGACCATTTGGACTTACAACATGCTAACTACTAGGTTAAGCTCCTGTAAGACAGTGTTACAAACGCTCATACTCAGCTAAGCCAAAAGCTCACTTTGGCCGGTGACCCCCAACTCCCTTAGCCGATCTCAGGGTCAGGGCCATGCAGTCAGTGACACAACTCCACACCACGACCGAATCTGGACTCGTCTCCTCTGAGAGTTATACTCCCCTACATGCCATCCACCTGCGTGCAAAGTTTCATAGCTCAACAGCCACCCCACAGCCCCGCGGCCCTGATTCTGCTTGGAGAACATGATGTCATTTTGAAGATGTCAAACTGATAGAGGCCTGGGTCGTTTGATGTGCGGTTTGTTTCAATAGATGCGCCAATGGGTCAAGAACAAACATTTCATGTCGCTTTTCCTCTAGGTGCAACGGGTGCAGCACAGTGGAGGACACAGTGGAGGAGGGGGGGGGTAACCCGGTTATACCTTAGTGTGCGCCGACCTATATGATGTATTCGGCGAGAAGCGAACATGAGTATAGGCTTCCATCACCCCGTCTAGGTGCCCTGCACGCCCGGCAGACATCGCGTTGGGTGTTGGCCGGACATTCCATTTGTGCACAACCAGCTCACTACGCTAGGTAGATGGGGTCTTAGCGAGGTGGCTCACCGTGCCAAGGAGACCCGCCTCGCCGATGTGACTTGTTCGCGGGCACATGTGGCAGTACGCGAGCAAAGACTCCAATGGCTAGCGCTGATGGTCAGATGACGCGGACTATACCGCCAATGCCAATGTGATAAACGCTATCGAAAACAGTGCAGTATTGGGAGAGTAATTGCATGCATATCACCAACCCCATGTTGGGGGCGCCTGAGACTCCCAGCTCCCAATGGGAGCCCATCCAGGCCTGGTGCTTGTTCAATACAGGAGATGTTGTCGAGGTGGGGCGGCAGATGGATGTGCTGTGGCAGGGGCAGAGGCGGGGGCAACGTGTAGTCTGCCCTCCCCAAGAGCGACAGCTTCCAGACGAGCAGGCACAGCCTGCCTAGTCCAAGCTAGCTCAGGCGCTATGTCAGGTGCTCCAGGTGCCTGCAAGTTTTGGGTCAATTATGCCTACAGATGCTGAGTGCTAGGATATCTTTTGGGTATGCCCAGGGTTTTGCTTAAGCATGTCTAAGAGCATGGCAGCTCTGGCGAGGAGGGGCGGGGGACACCAACAGGAAGGTGTGGCACAAACACGTGGCAGTGCATGGACATCCATGCCGAAAGCTGGGGCTATGTTTAAGATGAGAGGCAGGGAGCACAAGGTCTTGGTAACTCCAGAGTATAACTATTTGTTTTCCTCACAAAAAAGAGAAAACAATGAAAAGGAAAGGTATTCATAGGGGTCAGGACTGCAACCTCGTTTGCACTCTGGACTGAACATTGCAAGTGCAAACAAGCTACCGGCACCTACCAAAAATAGGGCGAGGAGCAGTGACGATTACAAATGCATGTAGGGAGATTTGCTTTGTCTCACCACCACTAGCCACCCACTGGGACCGCGTCGCAATGACATTGACAAAGCCCGACAACACGACACCATTGGCAAGTACAACAGCGCATCATAGTGGCAAAGCACGCCTAATCAAGGTTTGGGGAAAAAGAATGTGCGACACAGCCGGGTCACAGCGAGCGATACGCAGTGAGCAGCCACAGCAGCCCTTTGCACTGCAGCTCGTCAGCTCATCACTGGCTGGAGCTACGGCTTGCATCATCTCCTAGCAGGCATATGAAGCAACAACTCACCAGGCTTGTGCCCCCTGCTGTGCCCCTTCAGCCATTCGCAAGCCAATACAAGCATAAATCATTGCCATTCCAAACCCCACCCCGGTTCCTCGGAGTGCTGCTCTCACTCTGTTCACACCCACTGCATGCATGGGCTCACCCATGGGCTGTACTTGCACCTTACCACACACAACTCGCACCCCCTAGTCTCACAGGTTGCTGCTCCTCCTACACACCCACACACCCTGGGTGCTGGCGTCAGCACTTGGTGCTGGAGCCGCTACACCTCAGCCCCCTCCACCCCACTGGCGCCAGGGTCCTCCACCCGCACCCCACCTCTCCTCCCAGCACCTCAGCCCACCTCCACCCTTCACACTGCTGGTGCCTGAGGCACCTCAGCTCACCTCCAATAGCTCAGCACCTCAGCATCTCAGCTCAGCACCTCACCACCTTAGCTGCCCTACGCCCTCTTGCCCGCTGATGCCTGGGGCACTTGTCTCCCATCAAGATCTAGCCCAGCCCGGCACAGCTCAGCCCAGCTTGACCTTGGCCACTGCTGCCTTGACTGGCCCGTGTGCTTCGTCCCAATAGTGACGACCGACCTGTAGGACCGACCAGCAGGGTGGGCAGGGCACGACAGGGCCCGACCGGCTTTAGCAGGGACCCTCCTCCCAAGCAGGCTATGACGAAGAGCTGGGTGGCAAGGCATTCCTGGAAGGGCCACCAGCCTGCTGACCTGCTGTCGTTCCCCTCCTCGCATGCAACCCAGACTGTCTTGCCAGCCCTTCCCTCCCCCTTGGCTTACATAAGCTGCCCCACCTGCCCTTCACCCCGTTGGCCCACCCAGGCTGCAAGCTCTGCCTCTCACCTCATCCAGGTTTCCCAGCATCTTGGACCAGGCGCCGGCATATGAGACGCACTGGTAGTCTAGGCCCCAGCGCTTGGCCAGCCCCTGCAGCTCGCGGCTCACGACTGGGTTCCTGAACTGAGGCATGGTCGGGAACATGTGGTGGATGACCTGCAGCCGGGCAGCGGGCAGCAGGCGGCACAAACAGGTCAGTTGGCTGCTGGCAGCTCGCAGGGCTTAGGAGGCATGCAAGCCTGGTTGGACCCATGTGAAATGAGAGGAGGGCGGCAGGCAGGAGGCTGGGGTGGTGCACAGCACTGGCAGGGGGAGGGTACAGAGTGCGCTAGGGTAGGGTGGTGTGGTGGCAGCTCAGGCGCTGCAGGATGAGGCCAGGGGGCGGTGAAGCGGCAAAGCCTGCCACCACCACCCTCGTGGCCCTGGCCCCCTCCTCTCATCCAACCTCCTGCCCCTGGCCCCCTGGCGCCCCCTGCCCTATGCCCCTAGCTCCTCATCAGCTAGCCAGGGAGGGTCCAGGTGAGCGCAGCCAGAGCCCCTCCAGGCAGCAGCCTCTCAGGTTCAGCTGCAGGTGGGGAGGCAGCCCAGCCACCCTGCTGCTGCCGGCCCAGGCGCAGGGGAGATGGTTGGGTGGTTGGTCGAGGCACCTGGTAGTTGAGGTAGCCCATGGCCCAGTCCACCAGGGCGTTGCCTGGGCTGATGTCAACGGTGTGCTCCATAGCAAACCGCACCCTGCAGCAGCAGCAGGAGCAGCAGCAGTAGGGGCAGCAGCAGGAGCAGCAGGAGAAGCAGTAGGAGCAGCTGCAGCCATTCTTGCCGTCAGGAACCCCTGCTGCCACGAATACCATAAAATCAAGAAGGGATGAGATTGATATCGGCAATGCGTGATGGCGACAGGTCCAGTGTGATGGCGAAGTGCTGTGGCGAAGGTGGTGGTGTGTGGGCAGCCGAGGAGCACAATGACATGGAGCTAAGCCACAGCAGACAAGGAGGATGCCAGCAGACAGGGCCAAGGTGGAAGCCCACTGCTGCACACTGACACGCCTATGGCTGGCTGGCTGGCTGGCTGGCTGGCTGGCTGGCTGGCTGGCTGGCTGGCTGGCTGGCTGGCTGGCTGGCTGGCTGACTGACTGGCTGGCTGGGAGGAGGTGCAGGGGTGCAGCTGGCGATCCCTGGGTGTACTGACCATGACTTGTGGTCAGTGTCCTCCACCACGGGGGTGAAGGAGTGAGACAGCGAGAAGTGGCCGAACAGGTACATGCCTGCAACCAGACGCGCAGCTTGGCTGGTCTGGTGGCACTGGTTGGCATGGGCTGGGGGTGCCGGGCTGTGGTGAAGCACAGGTACGACTGCCAGCCTGCTGCTACAACTCCCAGGATGTGTCAGGGGTGGGACTGGGTGCAGAGTCCAGGGTCAGGGCAAGGGTAGAGTCAGACTCACAGTCAGGGTGCAAGGTCAGGGTGCTGCAGGGCTGAAGTGATCCCTTTGCAACATGAGAAATTTGCAGTTTGTTCCATCACCACAATGGTCAGGATGCCGGACATCTGAGGGTGTGGGTCACTCACCAGTCAGCCAGTATGTGAGGAGGAACAGGCCGTAGCCTGCAGCCAGCAGGCCACACAGCACACAGCCAGGGGGCAGCTCAGGACACTGCTGGCATGGCGGCGCGGCAGAAACACCCAGGATGCATGGTCCAACCCCTGGCCCTGCCCCTGCCCCTGGCCCTGGCCCTGGCCCTGGCCCTGGCCCTGGCCCTGCCCCTGGCCCTGCCCCTGGCCCTGCCCCTGCCCCTGGCCCTGGCCCTGGCCCTGGCCCTGGCCCTGGCCCTGGCCCTGGCCCTGGCCCTGGCCCTGGCCCTGGCCCTGCCCTGGCCCTGGCCCTGGCCCTGGCCCTGGCCCTGGCCCTGGCCCTGCCCCTGGCCCTGGCCCTGGCCCTGCCCCTCCTCCCCTTGAAGACCCATTGCCTGTCTGTGCTGCAGCCGGCCTGCACACCTCCCCCTGCCCAGGTCCCTGACCTTGCAGCCACGTGGTCCCCCCAAACACCACGAACAGAGCGGGCTTCACCACATGCGACAGCAGCATGAAGGCCAGGCTCTTCCAGTCGTGCTGCAGGGCGGCCCTCAAGTGCAGGCTGTACACCCAGTACATCCACCTGGGCCACCAGGCACAAGGGGCAACGGCTGCGGCTGGTAGGCTGGGCACCAAGCGGGTGTACGCCACCAGGTACAAGGAGCGGGATGAGTGAGCTCGGGTGCAAGGGGCAATGGCCATGAGGGGAGCCAGGGGCGGGAGGGGGTGGGAGGGGGTGGGTGCTCAGGGAGGGCAAAGGGGCAGCGGGCAGGTGTAACCGGGCTTAGCAGGAGTGGGGGCTGTGGAGGCAGGACCTGACAGGGCTGTGGCTGCTGCTGGAGGCAGTGAGGAGGTGGAAATGGAGGGCTGTGGGTCAAGGGCTGCAGTCGTGAGGGGCCGTGTGAGTCAGGAGGTGGTGTGGGGCGTCACTCACAACACAGCACCGCACACCACTGGGATGAAGGTCCAGGCCTGCAGGGGCCAAGGCAGGGGCACAGGCTGCTGAGAGCTGTCCAGGCCCTGGGCCCTGAGGCCCTCCCCTCAGGTCCCCTGCCTGTCCCCTGCCCTCATCTGCCACAGCACTACTGGCGCTTAGGTGGGGGTCTTCAGGCTGTGACAGGTCGACACCTACAGCCACCCACCAGCTTTCCATAGACAACCCCACACCCGTCCCACCCCCCCCACACACACCTATCCTGGCTTGACATGAGTGCGGTTACTGTGCTGTCAGCTGTCAGCTGCTGGCCGCCCTGCTGCCCCTGCTGCCGCCCCCTGCTGCTGCCCCTGCTGCCGCCCCCTGCTGCTGCCCCTACTGCCGCCCCCTGCTGCTGCCCCTGCTGCTGCCCCCCCTATTGCCCCCCCTGCTGCCTGGCACTGACCTGCAGGCGCAGCCACAGGCGCGACACCGGGATGCCCAGGCTCATGCGGGTCTTCTCCAAGCAGCCCTGGAAGAAGCCCACCAGGGGCAGCGTGTCCAGGTCCATCTGCACACCGCCACCACCCCCCGCACTATAGGAACACACTACTCAGCAGGGGCACAGCTCACAGCTCACTCTGGCAGGCGTGAGGGGAGCATGCTGTGCACCACAACTGTAACGCCTTGCCAGCAGCCTGTGGCCAGCCGGGCTGTAGCTGCTGCTGCCTGCTGCTGCTGCCTGCAACGGAAAGGGGCCGCAGCCATGGCTGTCACCCGCCCTCTCATCCTGGCTGGACAAGGCGTGGGCTGCCCTGCTCTCCCTGCTGCCCCAGGTGTGCCCCACTGCAGGCTGGCAGCACGGATGAGTCACCCACGTCATGATTGATCTTCTGGGGAGTGGCATGATGGCGATTGTGCATGCGGTTCCTGCACCATGACGCACACTTCACTGTGTGATGTGAGAAGGAGGTGAGCAGGAGGTGATGATGGGGAATCGGTTGGCCGACTGGCATGAGGGGGGAAGAGGGGCTGAATGTGTTGCCTTATGAGGCCCTGACGCCCCTCAGCCTCCATCACCATGTCACACAAAGCCTTCAGCAGCAGCCTGCACTGACAGGCATGCAGAGTTGACATACAAGCTGACGATGGCCCAAACCCCACACCTACCCTTTACTGCCCTCGCCGCTAAACCTTTGCCCCCATGCCCACACCCTGGCCACTGTTCCCTCACCATTGCCAGCCGCACGTCGACAGGCCCAGCCCAATGGCCACCGCCTGGATGACCTTGTCCACCTGCGGCAAGAGGCAGAAGGCGAGGACGCACTGCTGCACCATGTCTCACGGCACGTGCCTGCATGGCCTTACATGGTCAGCTATTGCTTACCACCACAGAGGAGGACGCTGAGCCCACCACTGGCCCCACACGGCCCTAACCCTGACCCCGACCTAGCTGCTGTAAGGGCCACCCTGGAGCACGACTGGACCACCCTTCGAGGTGCCCTTTGTGTATGTTCCCTTTGGAGGTGCCCTTTGGAGGTGAGAGAGTGAGTGACACATGGGTGGGTAAGTAGGTATGAGCAGATATGAGAAGGTATAAGCCTAGTTGCGAAATGCCTCCGAGGAAGCGGCCCAGTGCCGCAGCCACAGCAGCCAGGAAGCCACGCCGGCAGCAGCCTCAGAGCCAGGGCCCAGCACTCCCCCGCCAGCCAAGCGCAGCAAGCGCACCAAGGCTGAGCAGGCAGCTGAGCCCACCCAGCCCACCAAGGGCAAAGGCAAGGCCCAGGGCAAGGCTGTCAAAGGCAAGCCAGCACCACAGCCAGGCAGGTGGCTGGACAGGGACTGCAATGCAGCGTTGAACATGCAGCGCATTGGGGAGAGCAGGTGGCGCCCACTGGAGCTGTGCTGGTGGCCAAAGCAGGGGAAGCTGCCCGCCAAGGGCAAGGAGTACCCAGGCCTGGGCTACAAGCGGCTGCGAGACAAGCCACCCAAGGCCCAGCAGCAGCAGCCCGCTGTGGCACAGTAGTGTGTGGCCCCCTATCTTGAGCTGTCATCAGCTTACACTTAGTGCATGCAAGACATGCCAACTCTACATCATAGCCCTCAGGGGTCAGGCAATAGTGTAGGTGGTAGGCAACCATAACCATGTGCATGCCATGTATGAGCCATGTGCATGCCATGAGCATGGGAACTATACACAGACAAAACACTGTTTTGTAGGGGTCCACACTGAGTGTTCCACTAGAATGAAGGCTCAAGGTTGAGGGCCAAGGGGCTGTAACGGCCACCCGCTCCCTCCCCAGGGGCTACACAGCCTAACAGCACTCAGCCTACCCAGTGGAGCTAGATCCAGGGGCAGCCGCCCAGTCAGTACAGCAGGCAAGGCCAGGTCTGCTGCTGTCTGGCGGTTGGACCCGGCAGCAGGGAAAGGCCTGCAGCCTGGCCTGACCTGGAATGGGGTAGTTGCCAGCTGCTACGCCCCTTCTTCCTGACACCTACAGGCTGTTGTGGGAAGCCCTGAGAAGCAAGGGAGGGGGTGTACCTTGGGGTTGGTAGTCAGGCTGGTGTGCCCGCCTTCATGTTGGATCCACCCGCACTTGACATTCGCCATGGCTATCTGCAGGGGTATGGGCATCCAGGCAGCAGGAACATTTGAAGCCAGGCCTATAAGTAGGTGTGCCAGTGATAGCTGGTAGCATAGTGCTTGAATAAGCACGTTGGCTGGAGCACTGACCAGAGGCAGGGCCAGCAACAGCCCAGTAGCTCCAGGCAGCTGCGCCATGAGCAGACATGCGGCGGCCACCATCACCAGGGGCTCCAGACATTGAAGCCCGATGCGGGTAAAGGACGGTTTGAAGAAGCTGCATTGTGGGAGCGGGCTTGCATTTACACCACATGGATCGTGGCGGTCCTGGTGCCTGCGCTGCCCGTGTTCACTTGCTTACCCACGGTCCTGCAAAGACTGTTGCCAAGCCCGAAACTCGGCGTCCACGTCGATGGACTCGGGACTTGGTTTTTGAGCCGGCTCAACGGGTTTGCGCGGCAGCTTCTCTAGCCACTTGCGCGCTCTGCATCGCCCCAGTTCCGGAGGGTCATGTGGTCTGCTGTTCTACCTCGAAGTGGACTTTGGGCACGAACCTTGGCGCGTTGCGATGGAAGTTATGGAAGGCATCAGTGGCGTCTTGGCCATAATAGAAGCGTATCACGCTGCCTCCCGGGTGTTTCCGCGCAAACTCGGCGACGTCGTATTGCCAGCCATCAATGACCAGCGTAGCACCTGCGTCCTCTGTTTTCACCATGATCGGGGGTAGGGATCGGGGGTCCGACACTGACGACGAATATAATCGGGAAAACATACCCGCCATGCAGGGCGATGTAACTGTACATTATGTGCGACATACCCAGCCGATTGGACATGCGAACTAATCACAATACGCATACAGCGCATGTCAAACGCAGCGGTGGATGAAGGCCAGGTCACTTCCTCACACAGTCTCCAGCCCTGCACATATTCCCCTACTACTATGAGATGCGTTATCTTAAACCCAAACTGGCGGTACTTACACTCAGACCCTTCCAACTCTGAAAAAGCCATGTACACTACCTTGTCATGGATATCTCAACTCCTGAACCCCACAGCCCTCATGCTACACCAAAGTAAAGCATGAGTTGGAATCGAACCGGGCTGCGAGCTCATCATTGTGAAGGCTACCGACAGTGTGCCTAATGCCCACTTCAGCTCAGCCTTCTGGTGTGTGTGCCTGTGCCAGTGCCTGTGCCTGCGCCACACACATCCCCTTTGTGAGGGGTTCATTGTTGTTTGGGGGGGGGGATTGTCTTGAGCTGTAGCTGGCTATTGCTGCAGCTGGCGCTGCCACTTGCGCAACAGGGGCTTGTCGGCTATCTCCGGGCGCTGCCACTTGCGCAACAGGGGCTTGTCGGCTATCTCCGGGCGCTGCCACTTGCGCAACAGGGGCTTGTCGGCTATCTCCGGGCGCTGCCACTTGCGCAACAGGGGCTTGTCGGCTATCTCCGGGCGCTGCCACTTGCGCAACAGGGGCTTGTCGGCTATCTCCGGGCGCTGCCACTTGCGCAACAGGGGCTTGTCGGCTATCTAGATATCTCAATGCCGGAACGTGTGCACTGCGCGGCATGCGATGGCCGCTCAGTCTGCTATACGCCCATTATGCCACGAACCC
This sequence comes from Haematococcus lacustris, assembly GCA_030144725.1. NCBI lineage: Eukaryota > Viridiplantae > Chlorophyta > Chlorophyceae > Chlamydomonadales > Haematococcaceae > Haematococcus > Haematococcus lacustris. The sequence goes on from JASKMD010000006.1 coordinate 4,675,630, forward strand.
AGTAAACAAAAAAGAGTGCGGCAACCGATCAGCCGCTCGCTCTCACAACATCGCGCAGCGCAGGTGCTGCTGCGGGAGTGCTTAGCAATGACATGATGGCCTCCTGACCCTCTAAGGGCAAGTACATGAGTGGAGGCTTACTCGTGGCTGGCCCTATACCTCTCATTCTCACACCACCACAACCACCACCACCTCCTAGCCTACCACCACCTCCTCACCCCACCCCACCCCACCCCACCCCACCCCACCCCACCCCACCCCACCCCACCCCACCCCACCCCACCCCACCCCACCCCACCCCACCCCACCCCACCCCACCCCACCCCACCCCACCCCACCCCACCCCACCCCACCCCACCCCACCCCACCCCACCCCACCCCACCCCACCCCACCCCACCCCACCCCACCCCACCCCACCCCACCCCACCCCACCCCACCCCACCCCACCCCACCCCACCCCACCCCACCCCACCCCACCCCACCCCACCCCACCCCACCCCACCCCACCCCACCCCACCCCACCCCACCCCACCCCACCCCACCCCACCCCACCCCACCCCACCCCACCCCACCCCACCCCACCCCACCCCACCCCACCCCACCCCACCCCACCCCACCCCACCCCACCCCACCCTACTACCCACCTACTTCTCCCTCCACCACCTACATCATTGCCTGACCCCTGAGGGCTATTGTGTAGAGTTGGCATGTCTTGCATGCACTAAGTGTAAGCTGATGACAGCTCAAGATAGGGGGGCCACACACTACTGTGCCACAGCGGGCTGGGTCTTGGGTGGCTTGTCTCGCAGCCGCTTGTAGCCCAGGCCTGGGTACTCCTTGCCCTTGGCGGGCAGCTTTCCCTGCTCTGGCCACCAGCACAGCTCCAGTGGGCGCCACCTGCTCTCCCCAATGCGCTGCATGTTCAACGCTGCATTGCAGTCCCTGTCCAGCCACCTGCCTGGCTGTGGTGCTGGCTTGCCTTTGACAGCCTTGCCCTGGGCCTTGCCTTTGCCCTTGGTGGGCTGGGTGGGCTCAGCTGCCTGCTCAGCCTTGGTGCGCTTGCTGCGCTTGGCTGGCGGGGTAGTGCTGGGACCTGGCTCTGAGGCTGCTGCCGGTGTGGCTCCCTGGCTGCTGCGTGGGGCCATTTGTCAGGGCTTGATTGTCACTTTGTTGTTGTGATCAGCGGTTACAGCAGGGGCTGAAGGAGCAGGGGCAGCGACCTGCAACACACACAGAGTAGTGCTGCCAGCCAGGTGCTCAATAGGTAGGTAGGTAGATAGGTAGGTAGGGAGCAATGGGGCACCAGGGGCACCAGGGGTGGTGACGGCCATGGGGGTTTTAATGAGGTTGTGGTGCGGCAGAGGTCCAGCGCCTGCAGACCAGCTATGTGTGAGGTGTGGTGGCTGTAGCATGTCTCTCGCATGCCCAACTCCGGTATTGTGAAGCAGCCATTGTTTGCTACGGGACCCAGCTGGCCAGGCAGGGCAGGCAGTTAGGGTACCGCGCAGGCCCACTTGACCGTCAATGATAGGTATGGGTTGTGCCCGTGAGGCCTGGCGTGCCCCCATCAAGCAAGCCTGCTCTTCTGTTTTCTGTGCTGGTTAGTTTATAACCCCAACCCCAACCCGCTCTGTTCGCTCTGTTCAAGACGGTTACAACCAAATCACTTTGTGATCAAAACCACACGCTGCAACAAGCTACAACCTTGCAGGTCTCCAGACGGACAGCGGCGGCAGCAACCGTGGTCTAGCAGCATGCCCCCCGGATGGTCAAGGACAGGTTTGCACTACATGCATACATAAAGCTAAGGACCCTAGCGGCTTGCAGTGACCTGTCACATTCCTTGCTGGCGCATCTTTATCAGGCGCTTCACAGCAGACAGCCAGTACCCACACTCGTCCCAGTCAGTAGTAGTCATCTGGACCTGCGCGAGCACGAGCAGAAGCGCAGCAGTAGCAGAGGTTCAGCTATTGCCGACATTTCTACGAAGAACACTGTGCCATCAGCAGCATGAACCCTGTACAAACACGTGCACACAACATGAACGCTTGAACACAACATACGCACGTCAGCACATGAACACTGCATTGACACTGTTTGAACACATGCCCACTGTGCACCCCTCACAGTCGCCCCACCTGAATGTGGTTGGCTGTGTGCCACTCTGCTGCGTCAATTGCCTGGCAGAGCTGCAGCAGCTTGGGCAGCACACCAGCTGACACATCTCCCGCATTGAGCCGCCAGAACAGCTGTCCCAGCTTCTTGGAGTTGTCGTCCATTTCCCTCTTCTTGGCTGCAGCACCCACAGCAGCACCCAGCACACAGCACAACTGACACTGCACCCACAACCAGCTGCGACAGGCAAGCACGCCAAGCTCCCATCACCATGGCATGAACTGATCACAGCACCAGCAGCAGGTGCCTGCTGAGGCCCGGCCAATGGTCTGACCAGGCACCCCGGCCTGGTGAGGCATTCCTGGTGAGGCATTCTTGACTGGGATGTCTGTGCAGCCGGCCATACAATTACCCTAGTATGAGCTGGCAGTAAAGCTTGGGCCAGGCTTACATCTCAGCTGCTGGACACGCACCTGGGTTGGTGGCCAGCGGCATGCAAGAGTTAAACAGGTTTGTCAGGGAGGTCACCGCCCCACGCTGCTCTGCCGGCACAGCTGACGTGTCTGCAGTCGCCACTGTGATGTTGGGTGGCGGCCCAGTGGGGGCTGCCGGGGGGGCGGCCCGCTGGGAGGTGGGTGCAGGGGGAGCCATGCCCTGGCCGCCAAGCGCCGCCCCACCTGCTGACCCTGTGCCCTGCAGCTGTTGCGGCATGTTGCTGGCGGGTGTATTAGTGGGCATGAAGTAGGTGGGCTGCGGCTGCTGGGAGGGTTGTGGAGCAGGCTGCTGGGGCTGGGCTGGAGACGCCCCATAGCTGGAGGTAGGCGCCAGCCCAGGGCTTGGTTGAGGTTGAGCCCCGTACCCTGATGCAGGGGTGGCGGCAGGGGTGGAGGCTGCAGGTGCCCGGTTGACTTGGTACACTGGAGCGGTGGGCTCTGAGTAGGAAGGGGCAGCTGCCTGAGCAGGGGCATGGTAAGGGTTGTGCTGAGGGGGTGGTGGGGCAGCTGAGTGGTACTGCTGCCCGCTATTGCTTGCATAGGTTGATGTGTTGTAGTTGGAGGGCCCCTGAGCAGGGGGCGCTGGCTGCTGTGGAGGCTGGCTAGTAGGAGGGTTGGCGTGCTGCTGCTGGGCTGCAAAGCTGGAGGCCGCAGCAGTGGTGGTGGGGGCGAACTGGCTGCCAGTGTAGGCGGCTGCGTAGGACGAAGAGGGAGCAGGTGAGTAGCTGGGTGCAGCAGGGGGCGGATGGGAAGATGTCCCGTAGGCTGGTTGGGTGGCATACACTGGCTGGGAGGGCACTGCAGGCTGTGGCGCTGGCTGGCCATAGGATGACGCCGGGTAGGCTGGCTGGCTGCTGTATTCCGAGCCATACACCGTCTGCTGTGGCTGCTGTGGGGTGCTGGCGCTGTACATTGACTGGTGCTGCCCGTACTGTGTGCCAGTGGCAGCGGCATGGTAAGCAGGCTGGGCAGGCTGCGGCTGATGGCTGCTTGCATGCCCGTATCCACTGGCATAGCCACCGAACGCTGATGCAGCTGGAGCTGCAGCAGGGGCTGCAGGAGCAGGGGCAGCGACCTGCAACACACACATAGACAGCAGCAGACAGCCTGGAGCTTCACTGCAGAGGCCATTGTGAGGTCACTGTCACTCCTCTCTTTTGTGTGCCCTGCCCAACCCATTTCCACCATGGCAACCATAAACCAGGTTTCAGCTTCAAGATTGCTCCCTATCCCATTCCCATGATCTGTCCCTCAGTTGCCGCTGTTGCACAAGCTGGCCTGCAGGCCGCTTGAGGCCCTTCAGCATGCACCTCACCCTTGCCACCCCCCTCACCTTGGCAGGCTGCTGAGCAGCAGGAGCTGCGGCTGGCCTTACTTCCTCTTGGATGAAGGGGAAGGGCGGGGGGTGGCCACGGTAGCTGCCTGCATTGCCCTGCGCCACCACCCCTGTGCTGGCAGCCGTGCCTGAGCGATAGATGCGGTCCTTGAGCACAGCCACAGCAGTGGAGGCCTCTCCTGGGACATAGTCCAGGTAGTCCAGCGCAGTGGCCATGCAGCCCTGTGCCCAGCGCGTCACATCCGGTGCACACCAGCAGCAGCAGCAACATGAGCAATCAGTTCACTTGGGAGGTGCGAGCAGCAACACAGGAGACAGGTGGGTGATCAAACCATGGCAACAGTGGCAGACCAGAGCTAGGGTCAAAGACAACGGCAAGGTGAGGGAAGCCTGAGTCGCAGGTGCGGGTAGGCTTGGCATGCAGCAGCTGCTGTGCCTTACCTGTGCTGCCAGTGTGGATGCGTAGCGGGTCACCAGGTCTGCCAGCGCCCCGCTGGCCTTCTTGTTGCCAGTCGCCAGGCCCATGACCACCGCCTTCTCTATGCAGCCCTGCAGCTCCTCCAGCTGCGCCTGGCTGGCAGTGGCAGCGGCAGCACGGGAGGCAGCGCTGGAGTCGGTGTTGGATCGTGAGGCGGCGGCTGCAGTTGGGAGCAGGGATGGAAAAGGCAGGGGCCACAACAGGAGTGGGAGGAAGGCACTAACATTGCTGGTGGAGATGAAAGGGGGCGGGAGAAGGAGAGCATGGTGGGATGGGGTGCTATGGGGTGGGTATATCTTTACCAATGACAAGGCAAAGCAGGAGTGGCTGTGTAGCGAGAGAGCAGGCTGACCTGCCAGGCTTCGTGCCCAGTAGGCCACCACTGCCTCCACATTGCCTGCACAGATGTAGCACAGGGAGGCGGCATGGTGCTGCCCTGCAAGGCTCAGCCGGCTGGCCAGCAGGTCACACAGCCGGGTCCAGTCCTCCTGCAGCACAGCCACAGCCACAGGGGGTGGGGCTGAGGGGAGGAGTCCTGGCAACTGTGTCACACACACAAACTGACATTGACTCGACACGAGCTTGGAGCATGGAACACGAGCAGCATGTATGCATGTTAGCCTGTGACACATTATATACAACACGATGCGCAACAGAGCACTGACAAGATGAATTGGTTGCAGGTAGGGCTGCATAAGGCTGATGCTTGTGAGCTGAGACCAGGTAAGGGAGGCAAACCGTGCATGGTTGGTGATGTGCATTTAGTCAAGGGCAGCATGTGCAGGCTGCATCACAAGCTAAACCTGACCATGTACTCACCTGCTGGGTGTATGTGGCCAGCAGCGCCAGCGTCTCACGCCACTGCCCCACGGGTCGGCTGCGCACCAGGGCCTCAAAGTCGCCCTCCACATTGGCACGCACAATTTGCATGAAGGGCTTGGGGCAGCGCTTCATGTAGCGATGCATGGTGCGCTTGTAGAGGTCACTGCTGCAGCAAGGTCCGCAGGAGAGGGTGAGCCCTAGAACCTAGATCAGCATGCTGACCGGCACTAATGAGCTACATTGATTTGACAACAATGTCAAGCTTGTGCGCTGTAAGAAAGCAGTCCCTCCCCTTCCTATGAGATAGAGGGGTCAATTCAGAACCTCTCAATGAGCAAGAATGGTATCCTTGGTGTTGCAAGGGTGCGCACTGAGCCTGTAGCCTCTCTGCTGCAGTACAGGCTGTCAGGCCCCCTCAACCAGCCTTTTACAACTCGTTAGGTCTTGCCACCCTGTCAGCCATCCACAGATAGCTTGCCAGCAGTGGGTAGCAAACGTTCATCATGGGGTCCGCAACCGCTAGCAATGCTCCAGGCCCTGCTGCTACTGCCTTTGCACATCCACTGACCTGTTGAAGATGTTGGCAATGAGCAGTGCATCTGCCAGCCGGTTGGCCTTGAAGCAGCTCTCCACCGCTGTCTCATAGTTGCCTGAATGCAGGCACAGGCACACACTATTGCCATGTGCACACCCTGGCCCTTGCATCACCATCTGCGCGCCACCTACCCTTCCCCTTCTCTCCTCCCCACTGCCTGGCACCCACTCCCCACCCACCCTTGATCTGCCTGCCCATGGCCCTGGTCCTACCCTGTCCCCCATTGCGCCTGCACACCTGCGATGAGCGCGCGCTGGATCTCGTCCTCCATCTCCATGGACATGTCTGGCAGGGAGCTGAGTTGAGGCATGAGGGCTCCTGCTCCACTGCCACGCTCGCTCTCGCCTGTACACAAAACCCCATGAAAGGCTTCCAGGCCCGGCCACCTCTGCTCTGCTGCTTCTAGCACCTGGCGCATCGAGCCTGACCTGCACAGCTGGCCCACTCCATGCCTGCCCTGACATTGAGCCTTGCACACAACTGCTGAAGTTGCAGTCTGTGGTAACTCACCTGCAGCAGCTGGCTTGGTGCCAGCATGTGCCGTGTCTGCACCTCCAGCTGAGCGGCGGAGTGGAGTAGCTGGGGCACTGGTTCCGTTAGGCATGAGGCCCTGCAGGCCACATGAGCAGCAGCAGCCTGGCACTTGGCACCACTTGGCAGTTCCACCTGCACAGCCCTGCCTGGCCTGGAGGGCATGTGTGTAGCTGCAAGGCTGCATGTGTGTGTGTCACACAACAGCAGCTGCAGGGAAAGGCATGCCCATCTTATGTGCTCGCTGCTTCAGCCAAACTCTCAGGCCTGTCAAGCTCTTGGTCCTGTCACTCCTGCTGAGGGTAGAAGTGCATAGCGTTGCTGTGCTGTCACGGCGGCGCACCTCGTCAGGCAACTTGTCAAAGAAGTCGGGGTCATCATCCTGCCCCGCAAAGAAGCTGGTGGCTGAGCCGCCATCTGTGCCTGAGGCGCCATGCAGGCGAGTGGGGGAGGTGGTGCTTGAGCCTACAGAGTCATTCGAGCACAGCGTGAAAGCAGAACAAGGTGCAGGTTGAACATGATGGAGCAGCCCGGGCCAGACAGGCAGGCAAGCTGGTGTCAAGTTACACTGTCCACTTACCCGCAAGGTTTAGAGCACCCATGCCAGCAGCCACCCCTGCTGCTGACCCATTGGCTCCAGCATGAGCTCCAGCTGCCTCATCTGATGCACATGCTGCTTGCACAGCTGCAGCAGCAGCGGCCTGCTCAGCCGCAGCCAGCATGTCCTGGAAGCCAAGCTGTCGCAGCAACTCTCTCCGGGCGTCGTTCTGTACACGACACACACCCACAGGGCAAGCTTATGGCCAACACGTCAGATAGCTCCTCATGGCCAAGGGTGACAAGGGTCAGCTAGTTCCTGCTGGCACCATAGATGTGGGAACCTTGAGCAAGACAGCAGCCAGCCAAAAGGGACAGGCGGCAAGGAGAGGGGCACAAACAACCTTGGCGCATGTCACTGTAGTAACAGCAGCGGGGTCATGTCCTGCATTCTTTCCCATGTCTGCGTCTCACCTCAAAGAGCAGTGACAGGAAGGCCCAGGTCTCCCCATCCTCTTGGCTGCCGCTGGCACCTGGCTGCATGCTGCTGACGTCAGCTGCCTTGCCAGCCTTGGCCTTGACCTCGCAGTAGGACAGCAAAGTGGTCTTGTCTCCGCCTGCAGGCATGTAGGCAGGGTCTGCCGCTGAGGTGCCCGCACCAGTGGTGCTGCGGCCATGGGGCTGCCTGGCGGTGCTGCTACTGCTGCCCGCTGCTGCCTGCTGCTGCCTGCTGCTGCCTGCTGCTGCCTGCTGCTGCCTGCTGCTGCCTGCTGCTGCCTGCTGCTGCCTGCTGCTGCCTGCTGCTGCCTGCTGCTGCCTGCTGCTGCCTGCTGCTGCCTGCTGCTGCCTGCTGCTGCCTGCTGCTGCCTGCTGCTGCTTGCTGCTGCCTGCTGCTGCTGCCTGGTGCTGCTGCCTGGCGCGGCTGCTGGTAAAGATGCAAGTGTGAAGCAAGAGGAGTGAACCAAAGGATACATTTAAAGATGCGTCACTTGCATCGCCACGCCCCACAAGCAAACAGGCAGGGAGGAGTGAGACAGGTCTGACACGCTGCAGGTGCAGGACGGCTGAGGTGGGCTGCTCACTAACCTGCGATGGCTGCTTCAAAGGCTTCAGACCGCGCTACTAGCTCCCTCTCAGTCACAACCTGCATCATGACCACCCTCAAGGACCTGACTGCCTGTAGATCATGTGTCGGTGGAGTTAGCAAAGTACACATGCTTGTAAGAATGGCATGCTACATCATGCTATGGCAAGAGCTATGGCCAATCATGTGTACCATGTGCAGGCCGTAGGTGCCATAGGTCAATCAAATGCTGTGCACCTGTCAATGCTCGGCCGCCATTCACTTCAAAATCACAATCTGCCTTAACAAATACCCAGCCGACTTACAACTGAAGCCTGTGTACAGCGTATGCCACCCCAATGCACCCAATGCATCCTGGGTGCCTTCAAGCTTTAGTCGTCCCACTGGGCACACCACAGCCCAGACAGGCTGCTGACAGGCCCCTTGCAGGGTGAAGTGGGCCCTGCACAGCTCCACTGCTGCCCGACACTCCCCCCACGGTCTCTTTCCTCCTGACCAGGAGTAGCACCCACCTGGGACAGCGTGACAAAACCCTGATCACGCTGCACCTGCTGCCCGCTGGCATCCATGGCAGTGACGCGGTGGTTGGCAAAGGTGACCAGGCGGCCCCCAAAGCCAAAGGTGGCCCCACAGGGGCGTTTCATCCATACAGGTGCCTTCTTCAGTGGCACCGTCTCACCTGCATCCCAGCCCAGCGACGGTACACAGTCCCCTTCCTGAGGCTGGGGACTGCACCTGTGTGCCTGAAGCATGGCCATGATAGCTGGCACACTACCCCAGTGCACTTTTACATGATTATTTGAGCCTGAGTAATGGATGTGAATGTTGCAGCAGCGCACAGGTGATTACATGTGAAGATAATGATGATCATGATGATGATGGTGATGATGATGATGGTGGTGAACCTATCCTGAGTCCTCACCCTGCAGCAGACACTTACCCTAGAGGCTGCAGGCCCCCTCTCTTTTGCTCCCCTGCGTTCCCCGTCCATCACCTACCACTGGCCTGGTGGGTCACTGACAGGTCAGCGTTGACCCTCTCTGTGATCTTGGGCAGGGTGCAGGCGTGGAGGCTGTGCACCGCCACATGGCCGTCAAAGGAAGAGGTGGAGAACACGCCAGGGATGGTGGGGCACCACTGGACATCAAAGTTCCAGTTGTTGCTGGGTGGCAGTTCACACAGGATGTCGGTGCTGTGCACATCCCAGCAGATGTTCCGGTTGTCCTTGGCACTGGACAGCAGCAGGCTGGAGTCGTGTGGGGACCACGCCATGCCCAGGACACCCTGCATAGGGCAGGGGTAGCATAGCAATGGCTGCTAAGCTGATCTGCTCCATAGATCCCGGGTGGGTTGTCTGCAGCTGACTAAAGGAGCAACAGGACATAACGCGATAGCTGTGCGCGTCTGGGATGTGATCTGCTGCCTTCCTCTCCTGCCTTGTACTTTGTGTGCAACTGCTTTCAGTCCCCTCCCATCCTTGATGAGAGGGGCCACTGCTGCATTCCTTCATCCAGCAGGGTTACTGCTGCTGGCCAGCTGTCTCCTGTTCCCTGTACTGATCAATAGCTTGCACAGCGGCCTGTGCGTGCTGCCAGCCAGAGGCCCGGCTGCTGTGCCTGCTCTGTCATTGAAGGCTGGACAGGCTGAGCACCTCAATTGCAGCCCTGCGGGCATCCAGCTGGCTGCTGTCCCAAACACTTTGGTCATGCTGTAGCAGTTGCTCACAGAGCCTCCCTGCAGCCTGGATCATGTTCACAGCCACTGTAGGTGCTGCTGCACCCATTGCAGCACTGCTCCTTGTGGTAAGTGACCCAGACACCTGCACCTGCAGGCTTAGCTGGCCAGCATTGTGCGGCAAGCACCAGGTTCAGGCACTACGCAGTTCCATGACAACCATCAATGCAAAAACGACATTTGCCTGCTCCAGCTGTTGCTGAACACCTTATTGATGCAAAACTGTGCATGCCCAGGGAGGTAGCATGCACCGCATGGTTTTCCTGCCCCGGCCGATTGGCCATGCTGGCTGTGTGACGCCTGCCGGTTGGCTGCATTGCTGCTGAGGAAGCACATGGGGGGCCCATTTGCAGCACTCCAAGTGCATGGGGTCTGCTGCTAAATCAGAGTGTCCTGGCAAAGGACAGCATTGCTGCCAGCCATGCCAGGACCATGAGCTCAGCAAATGCTGCTCCCGCTTCACCCACTTTGGTGTGCCCCACAAACTCCTTCAGCGGTGACACACTGTTGCGCAGATCCCACATCTGCAGGGTAGGTGATCTGTCGTCGTCTGACGCCACTACCAGCTGGGTAGCCACTTCTGGGTTCCATTGCAGCACACTGGCACGTCGCTGACTGCACAGGGAAAAGAGGCATGCAGCCATGCATGTACAGCTTTTATGACACTAAGCAGCTTACAAGGCTTGCATGCAGGAATTTAGGGAGACGGCTTTGGATTGATGTAGCACCTGTTTGGATCCCGGAAGCTGATGACTGGCTTCTGACGCTTCAGGTCCCACACCACAGTGGTGCCATTGGTTGAGGAGGACGCCAAAATGTGCTGCACCTTGCGGTTCCAGGCAATGAATGTTATCTCGTTTGAAGCCAAGCCCGGGCCGTTAGCCGAGGAACCCTACATTAGCATTGAGTGCGCAGCATCATTAGGGCGGGCGCGGCAGGCGGGCGGGCAGGCGGGCGGGGGCAGGCGGGCGGTAGGGCGGTAGGGCGGGCGATCAGGGCAACGGTCTATGTCCGCCGGTGGCAGGCGGGGTTATGCACCTTCAGCGCGGGATATAGCGAAGGAGTGGCTGGCTTGGCCAAGTCCCAGATGCACAAGTCGCTGTCCGCGGCCCCCGATGCCAGGAGGTTGGGGCTGAATGTGTTGAACTCTAGACCTTTGACCTGCCAGAATAACACCGCGGTGTCAGTGCCGCAGAGCGAACGGACTGGGCATTCAAGCAGTCATGGGCTTGACTCACTGCGCCAGTGTGCTTCTGCATCTTGGCCAGCAGTGGTTGGCGACCATCGGACTTTGAAGCGATAAGAGCGGGGTCCCACAGACAGACAGAGCCGTCTGCCAGCCCACCAGCCAGTAGGCCCATCTGCACGGTTCACGAGGCGTGTTACGCGTGCGTCTCTTCAGCATCGCCACTTGGCTTGTAAAAGCAGCACCGCTGGCCACTCACCGATGGGAAGGAGGCATCGGAGCTGAGGCGCTGACCCCAAGCAAGCCTGTTGAACCTGTCTGGCGCTTGCACGCTTCCTACGACGCTGGGCAGCTCAGAGCCGTTGGCAAAGTCGAGTGAGCAGATCTGCAAGGACCAAAACAGATCGGTCCGACAGCTGTCTCTAATCCAATGTCTCGCGCGCTTGATCTCATAGGCACAATGCTGCGTCAGGCATATACCTCCAGAACTGAGTTGGTGCTAAAGGTCATGTCCACAGCTCCCGCCACGGTACCAGCGGCAATCAAGGTTGGTACATTGCCAGGCAGCTTCTCTGGGCAAAATGCCAGAGTCGCAGAACGGTCCAGCTGCTTCAGGTGCGGCATAGTGGCTACCTGCACCCAGGGCTATGGTGCTACTCTGAGCTTGCGCCAACAGGTTTGAGGGCAGCCAGGCGCCGGCAAAACCCGGTGGCAGCAGCCAACGTCGAGGACGGACGAGCAGAGACTCTGCGTCGCGAGAAATGCATGGGACAAAATGTTTGCCACTTTTACCGTCAGGGTTGTCAGTAGCAGTGCAACCGCTGCTAGCCCAGCAAATTGAGGCAACTTGTCCCACATTGAGGCAGATTTAAAGTCTTACGCTGAGGTTAGCCGCTTTATTGCCCTGTCTTGATACGACTGGACTCCATAGCCTATGGCTTAGGAATTGCAGCCCCCTTGTCCCTCACTAGGGCCTCCATTTGAGCCGGACCAGTAGTGGCCACTAGCAGCCACTAGGGCGCGACCAAAATATGATTTTCCTGAGGAAACGCCGATATGACTGAATATGATTGGAATATGATTTTCACCGTTTGTATGGCGGTGGAGAAGAGTTGAGACTTAGCGAGCGGAGAGTAGGCTAGCGGAGACCCTTAGCTATGTATGGATCACTAAGCCACGGCCATATCTGCCAAGGGCGGCCCACAAGGCAGTTGACATGTCCATGCTGAAATATGATCAAAAATGATATGGTCGCGCCCTAGCAGCCACTAGCGAGAATATACTAGTGGGCAATAGTGGCCCCACTCAAACGGTGTTATTGGGCTGTGTGGAGTAACCCAGTGCACATGGCACATGAGCGCCTACCACCTGGTCACCCCCGCCATTGGCTGCACCCCCGTGGCTCAAGAGATACCTTTCTTACTCATTTCTGCACGGATGAGGCCGCCGATTGGTGCGATGAGCTGCTTATGGCCTAACTAGAGTGCAGCCAGCCCCAACGATTTGCCGGGTGGCTGGCACCAATTTTCAGGTCAGCACGCGACAGTGCTGCTGCGTCCCAGCACGCATCGATACCATTTCCCAAGCTGGGGGCGTGACCGCGACGGCGGATTGCTGATGAACCTGTGCCATGTGCAAGTTGCTGCCAAGTTGCGAAATTGCAGGTTGCAGGATGCTCTGATCATTGATGCCTGTGACTTCCGAGCAACCACGCGCAGCAAGAATTGGTCAAAAACATGTAGAAACTGAGCTGGGAAAAAAGGTGACCGCCCACTCATGAAACGGCCCAAACATGATGACATCGCGCTTCTGTCCTGATTAGACGTTTGAAGCCCACACAATGAGCAGCACAGAACTGGCAGTTTATCATTTGACGTCCTGGCTGGACTCTGAAAAATTGTCAAGAAAGTAAAAAAACATAAAAAACTGACATGGGGTGACGCGACACGAGTTGCACGTTGTTGTGGTGCAAGGACAGCCCAGAAGCAATATCAGCACTCTCAAGCATATCAACAACACTAGAACACATGTCAAAGGGGGGTCCTGCGCCCGACAGAAATTCAAATAATTTAGCCCGTCCATGCCGCAGGGCCGCTGAGCGCGATAGCTGTTCTCTGACCACAGCCCCACTAAGCAGGCCATTCCCGGCACAACGCGACCCTATCTCCCAGCACCCCCGCCCGCCCCGGCACAGGTGCACGTCTGCCCGAGCAGCCCGCTAGCTTCGCTTCGGTGAGCTGCACGGGACTGCGCAAAATTCGCTAAAAAACTCTTAAAGATTAGTCAGATAGTTATCAGGGGTGCAGCCAATGGCGGGGGTGACCACCTACACTATTACCTGACCCGTTAGGGCTATTGTGTAGAGTTGGGATGACAAAACATGCGCTAATGTAAGCTGATGACAGCTCAAATGGGGGGGCACACACTACTGTGCCCCAGCAGGCTGCTGCTCCTGGGCCTTGGGTGGCTTGTCTCGCAGCCGCTTGTACCCCAGGCCTCCTTGCCCTTGGCTGGCAGAGCTCCCTGCTCTGGCCAGTAACACAGCTCCAGCGGACGCCACCTGCTCTTCACAGCCTGGACCCAGCACCTGTCCACCAACCTCTTAAAAGCAAACTCTTTGTTGCGAAGCCTGTTGGTGTTGAACCACCTGGCCCAGACCTAACTAGCAGCTAAGGACGTGTCCTCAAATGCAACGGCTGTCAAAGGACGCACAGTGTGACAGCGGACAGTATAAAAAGGCTGCCTTTGCCTCACTTCGGTCTCTTACTCGGCGCAGGCAGGGCCAGCGCTGAGTACTGGTCGGCTTGACCCCAAGCTTTCGTACCGGTGTGGCGGAATGCTATACAATCACCCAAGGTAAGCACCAGCAGCAGCCCCGCACCAGCAGCAGCCCCGCACCAGCAGCAGCCCCGCACCACACTCGCGCCGATTAAGGCCGGAAGTCGCCTACGTCATTTCCTCCCGGGAGGCATACTGCAGATAGCCCCAGGAAAGGCCGACTCATCGCCGTTGTAATCATTGAAAAACTCCAAGTTGTTGCGATGTTATAACTATTTGAAAAGTTACCTAACCCTGTACAGGGTCCTACCGACCCTGTACAGGGTCCTAGGCCACAGGGTTCTGCCGCACGGCTACAGGGTCCTGCGACATTAGGCTACAGGGTTCTGCCGCACGGCTACAGGGTCGTACGACATTAGTCTACAGGGTCCTGCCGCACGCCTACAGGGTCCTGCGACGTATGTCTACAGGGTCCTGCCGCACGCCTACAGGGTCCTGCTACATTAGGCTACAGGGTTCTGCCGCACGCCTACAGGGTCCTGCTACATTAGGCTACAGGGTTCTGCCGCACGCCTACAGGGTCCTACGACATATTCTCACAGGGTCCTGCCGCACGGCTACAGGGTCCTACGACACAGTTTTACAGGGTCCTGCCGCACGGCTACAGGGTTCTGCGACACATTCTCACAGGGTTGTGCCGCACGGCTACAGGGTCGTACGATACACGTCTACAGGGTTCTGCCGCACGGCTACAGGGTCCTACGACACACGTTCACAGGGTTCTGCCGCACGGCTACAGGGTCTTACATTAAAGTTTCACAGGGTCCTGCCGCACGGCTACAGGGTTCTGCAACACATTCTCACAGGGTTCTGCCGCACGGCTACAGGGTCCTGCCACAACGTATGCAACGACGCCCGAACACCTCGCAACACCACAACAAACGGCATGTATTGCTGGTGCTAAGCACATGCATTGATGCAAGGTGACAACACCACACAACAACACCACACAACATCACTACAACAACAACACAACGACTCATGCATTGCTCACCACCTATGCCATGTGCACAACCACAAGGACTGGCTGCACCTCATTGCTATGGGCTAACACCTCATCACGGGACTGTTAAGCACTTTGCCTTGCTGTCTATGCCCCATGGCACCAAATCAGGCTGGGCTAGGCTAGGCTGGGCTAGCCTGGGGTAGGCTAGGCTAGGGTAGGCTAGGGTAGGCTAGCCTAGGCAAGGCTAGCCTGGGGTAGTCTAGGCTAGGCTAGGCTGGGGTAGGCTAGGCTAGGCTAGGCTGGGGTAGGCTGGGCTAGGCTTGGCTCCAGGTTGCCCACTCCAGGTTGCCCGCTCCAGGCTGCCCGCTTCAGGCTGCCCGCTCCAGGCTGCCCGCTCCATGCTGCCCACTCCGGGCTGCCCGCTCCAGGCTGCCCGCTCCATGCTGCTACGCCAAGGGCTGCTGGGTGCCATTAGGTGGGGGAGAGGGGAGGAGGGGAGTAGGGGAGGAGGGGAGGTAGGTGGCAGACGCGGAAGTGGTGGTGGTGGGCTTGGGCAGGGAAGGGGGAAGGGGGAAGGGGGCAAGGGGCAGCAGTGTGACCATCAGACCTGCGGCAGCAAGAGGCATCCTTGCATTTAGGCTTGGCATTGGGGACCACTCATGTGCAGGGACTGGCCACTTACAGTTATGCTCCCTGTCACGCCGCCGGGGGAGGGTACGGGGTACGGGGAGGGTACGGTACTTGCTGGCTCCTTGTTGGTTGCTGCTCTACCGCCATGCTTGCAATCAACCCGGCCATGCTACACCTGCCATGCTCCAGCTGTCGAGAACTGCAAGAAAACATCAGCCAGCAAGCAGATGAATTAGGACATGCATGACCAGAACTGGGCAGGCTAGGCTGACACCTCCCAAGCATGTGCACTCACCGGAAGTCCTGGCTGCCGCTCCAAGCGCCTCCTACCTGCTGCTCTTGGCTGCTACTCTTGCTTTCTGCTCATGGCTGCAGGGGATGGGATGGGATGGGATGGGATGGGATGGGATGGGATGGGATGGGATGGGATGGGATGGGATGGGATGGGATGGGATGGGATGGGATGGGATGGGATGGGATGGGATGGGATGGGATGGGATGGGATGGGATGGGATGGGATGGGATGGGATGGGATGGGATGGGATGGGATGGGATGGGATGGGATGGGATGGGATGGAGGATGGGATGGGATGGGATGGGATGGGATGGGATGGGATGGGATGGGATGGGATGGGATGGGATGGGATGGGATGGGAGGGGAGGGGAGGGGAGGGGAGGGGAGGGGAGGGGAGGGGAGGGGAGGGGAGGGGAGGGGAGGGGAGGGGAGGGGAGGGGAGGGGAGGGGAGAGGGAGGGGAGGGGAGGGGAGGGGAGGGGAGGGGAGGGGAGGGGAGGGGAGGGGAGGGGAGGGGAGGGGAGGGGAGGGGAGGGGAGGGGAGGGGAGGGGAGGGGAGGGGAGGGGAGGGGAGGGGAGGGGAGGGGAGGGGAGGGGAGGGGAGGGGAGGGGAGGGGAGGGGAGGGGAGGGGAGGGGAGGGGAGGGGAGGGGAGGGGAGGGGAGGGGAGGGGAGGGGAGGGGAGGGGAGGGGAGGGGAGGGGAGGGGAGGGGAGGGGAGGGGAGGGGAGGGGAGGGGAGGGGAGGGGAGGGGAGGGGAGGGGAGGGGAGGGGAGGGGAGGGGAGGGGAGGGGAGGGGAGGGGAGGGGAGGGGAGGGGAGGGGAGGGGCACTCACTGTTATCTCCATGTGCCATTGCTGACTCCTTGCTGCCTCCTTGTTGGCTGCTGCTCCTCCCTCCTGGCTTTGCCTCCTGGCTGTGGGGGGCATGGGCCTCTTGGCTTTGGCCAACCACTTGCCTTGCCCATGCCTCCTGGCTGCCACTCCTGGCTGCCAGTCCTAGCTGCTGCTCCTGGCTGCCGCTCCTGGCTGCTCCTCTTGGCTGCTCCTCTTGGTTGCGCCTCCTGGGGAGTGGTGGGTCTGCCACCAAGGGTGAGGGTGAGGGTGAGGATGACAACCACCAAGGGTGAGGGTAAGGATGAGGAGGAGGTGAGGAGGGGGTGGAGCGATGGTCGCACGATGAGCGCACAAGGGGGAGCCAAGGGGTTCAGCATGGCAGTAACACAGTCCTTACCTCCATGTTCCTCCTGGCCTGGGTAAGGGTGAGGGAGAGGAGGAGGAGGGGAGTGTGAGGGAAGGAGGTGAGGGGGAGGAGGTGGGTGAAGAGGCATGGGAAAGGAGAGTGGAGTGGAGGGGAGGGGGAGGGGAGGGGGCCTGTTGCTCCTTGTTGCCGCTCTGGCTGCTGAGCTGACCATTAGACCTGCAGCAAACAAGGGGCATGCTAGCGGTTAGGCTGGGTACAAGGGGTCACTTATGTGCGTGGGGCTAGCCACTCACTGCTTGCTCCATGCGGTCCCTTGATCATTCCTTAGGGGGAGGGAGAGGGGGAGTCTGGCAGGTGGTGGTGAGCAGTGTGGTAGGGAGAAGGGAGGCGGGAAGAGGGAGGAGGGAAGAGGGAGGGAGGAGGATACGCTTTTGCTCTTGTCCGCCGCCCTGGCTGCCGCTAGTTGTTGCTGTTGTGGTTGCTGCTTCTGGCTGATGGAAGGTGCCACTGCGAACTTGGCACCGAACCTGCTCAAGCAACACATGGCACATGACATATGCCACGCTCCACCTCGCGGTCGCACCTCAGAGTCGCATCTATGCATCGCACCTTTGCAAGCTACCTTTGTGCCGTTCGCCCTCAACTCTGTGCTTGATCACAAATACTCTATTCCTTTCGCTGATCGCTAATGGCTGCGAAACCGAGCTGCATGCTGGCCTCTTGGCTGATGACTGATGGCTGCGAAGGCTAGCTGGCCCGCATTTCATGGCCGGCTGCGAGGCTGCGCATTTGGGCGATGTCGATGTCGCTGCTGCTGAGTTTGGGATGGACGTGTCGCGTGTTGCGTGTTGCTGCATTACTGCGGGCTTTGCGAGGTCGACATGGTTTCCTCTCATGGCGCCTCGCGACCTCATGGCACACCAGCGGCATGCTTGGTGGCAGCTAGCGCAGATCCCAATACCAAACCCGTCAGTTTTCGCGCTCATGCATGCAAGTCACATGCACAAAGCTTTGACTTTGCACATACTACCTACTAGGTTGTGCTTCTATTCTGATGCCTGACAACTCCTCATACTCAGGAAATTTTATAAAGTCACTTCAGTCAGTTAGCACCATCTCCCTTAGCCAAATTCCTGTGGTATGGTGCCAGGACCCTGTGGGAGTGCAGCAGGACTCTGTGGGCCAGGACCCTGTAGTGTGGTGCCAGGACCCTGTGGTGTGGTGCCGCGACCCTGGGGTGAGGTGCGAGGACCCTGTGTGCCAGGACCCTGTGGTGTGGTACCAGGACCCTGTTGGCCAGGACCCTGTGGTGTGGTGCCAGGACCCTGTGGTGAGGTGCCAGGACCCTGTGATATCAGGACCCTGTGGTGTGGTACCAGGACCCTGTGGGCCAGGACCCTGTGGTGAGGTGCCAGGACCCTGTGGTGAGGAGCCAGGACCCTGTGGTGCCAGGACCCTGTGGTGTGGTGCCGGGACCCTGTGTGCCAGGACCCTGTGGTGAGGGACCAGGACCCTGTGGTTCCAGGACCCTGTGGTGTGGCAGCAGGACCCTGTGGTGGGTGCCAGGACCCTGTAGTGTGGTGCCAGGACCCTGTGGGGTGGTGCCGGGACCCTGTGTGCCAGGACCCTGTGGTGAGGGACCAGGACCCTGTGGTTCCAGGACCCTGTCATGTGGTACCAGGACCCTGTTGGCCAGGACCCTGTGGTGTGGTGCCAGGACCCTGTGGTGAGGTGCCAGGACCCTGTGGTGCCAGGACCCTGTGGTGAGGTGCCAGGACCCTGTGGGCCAGGACCCTGTAGGTGTGCAGCAGGACCCTGTGGTATGGTGCCAGGACCCTGTGGTGCTAGAACCCTGTGGTGTGGTGCCAGGACCCTGTGTGCCAGAACCCTGTGGTCAGGTGCCAGGACCCTGTAGGTGTGCAGCAGGACCCTGTGGTGAGGTACCAGGACCCTGTGGTGCCAGAACCCTGTGGTATGGTGCCAGGACCCTGTGAGCCAGAACCCTGTGGTGTGGTGCCAGGACCCTGTGTGGAAAGGCACTCATCGTAGGACCCTGTACAGGGTCCTGGCACACATGGTCAAAAGCATCCAAACGGGGTCAACAGGACCAACCACAAGCTATGTAGGAATCCTAACATGGTTCTATCACATAGGGATGCAAGGAATGATTAAAACATCTACACTCATCATGTACACAGGACCCTGTACCGGGTCCTACGACCATGGTGACTCTAGGACCCTGTACAGGGTCCTAGGACACGGGCCATAGCTCATCGCTGGCTTGGACGTTTTGCATGCCACCTACTAGGTTGGGCAGCTGTAACCACCCTTTACAACCTCTTATACTCACATCTCATGACAAGTCACTTTGGTCACACGGTGCCAACTCCCTTAGCCAAAATCAGGGTCTCAGCCCCATACCTGGCCCAGCAACTCGACACCGAGTGAGAATTACACTTTGGCCCAAGAGAGTCTTGTCATCCTCTAGGTCACAGCAACCTACATACCAAGTTTCAGACCTCAACTCTCAGGTTTTTCAAGCCAGCCAGGCCTTAATTTGCACGAGTGCAGCAGCAGCCCCGCACCAGCAGCAGCCCCGCACCAACAACAACCCGTGTGCTTGTGCTTGTGCTCGCAGTGCACAAGATGGGAAGGTGGCCTCGCAATACGGCATCAATTGCCACGGGCCTTGCCAGAGCCCTCAGCCTTCTAAAGGTAAACCCCTTGCCCTTGGTAGCCCCGCCCTTGTTAGCCCCGCACTTGTTGCCCTTGTTAGCCCCGCACTTGTTGCCCCGCACATAGCCCCGCACTTGTTGCCCTTGTTAGCCCCGCACTTGTTGTCCAACACACCGTGCGCATTGTTGCCCCGCACATAGCCCCGCACATAGCCCCGCACTTGTTGTCCAACACACCGTGCGCATTGTTGCCCCGCACATAGCCCCGCACATAGCCCCGCACACTAAGCATATGTCGTGGCCCTATGTGCTTGCAGGTATCGCCAAAAGCAGCAGCGATTAATAAATTTGCAGCCACAATGGAGCTTCCTCGTGGAGCGTTCATCCCTACCCGAGCCCTAGAGCCATGGCACACTCTAGGGCTGTAGCTAGTTCACTAGTGTTCACTAGTGCAACGGGCTGGTAGCCATATAAGCATTAAAGCTGTTAGTTTTGATGAGGAGCCCAGTGGTCAAGGGGGATTAGCCCCTTGAACGAGTGCCACCGGAGTGGGGTTTGCAGTCACCAAGGGTGCGACCGAGGATGCTACAACTAGTAGCGGAGTGAGATTACCCACAGCCCAACATGTTGTTCCTGTAGCGTGCAAGACACCACGCTGACAACCGTTAACTACCTTCGTTCCCACAGCGTGACACGGCCAGGGTTTAGAACGTTTCCCCCGAGGAGTCGAAACCTCTGAAGCAGGTGTGCGCGAAGGCCCACCTGCCCCTTTCGCCCACCATGTCACACTGCAGTACAGAAGTACTCGGAGGCGAGCTAGGCTTCGAGGAGCCGTTCGCTACATTCCTCCCCCTCCAAAGAGGAAACGTTCCGCCCTCGTGAGAACACAAGGACTCGCAACACTAATTAGTGATGCTAGGACAAACCATGCACTGCATTATATGCAGTCAACACTTCCAGGCAGTTCACAAGGTTATTCCTTGGCTCCCATGTGTTGTAAGAGTCATCATAACCCTGCCACTTGACTAAGTAGCCTCGTGCTTTACCAGCACGCACGCCTCGATGGGCAAGCAACTTCTCCACCTCATACAGAGGCGCCTCATCCAACCACTCCACAGGAGGAGGCAAGTGAGGATGCTCACTGGTGTAGGGTCTCAGAAGAGACACATGGAACACAGGGTGCATGCGTGCCATGGCTTGTGGCAGGTCTAGGCGAACCGCAACAGGACCTACATGCTCTAGCACCTTGAAAGGTCCTATGAATCGAGGCAGCAGCTTCTTAGCCTTACCTGGCTTCATCCTGAGGTTCTTAGTGCTAAGAAGCACCAACTGACCAGTGTGGTACTCCACTTCCTTGCGTCCCTTGTTGGCCATATAGGCCTGCCGCCGCTGAGCCAGTTCCATGAAGTGGCGAGCCTGTTTGACATTGCTCTGCCACCACTCAGACAGTCTCCTGGCAGTGGGGCAGTACACCTCACCAGGCAGCTCGAGCAGGGCAGGTGTCAGAGGTGACTGGCCAGTGTTGACCAAGAAGGGCGTGGACTGGATGGACTCCTGCCAACTATTGTTGACAGCAAACTCAGCCAGAGATAGGAAGAAGGGCCAGTCAGACTGAGCGGGTGAGATATAATGGCGAAGCATTTCCTCTAGGGTACGATTGTACCTCTCAGTCTGACCATCAGACTGTGGATGATAGGCACTAGACTTACATTCCTTTACACCAAGAATGGTCATAATTGACGCCCAGAAATGATTAGTAAAATGGGAGCCCCTATCAGAGATGATTTCTCGGGGTACTCCATGGTGTTTAAACACATTGTCAATGAAGAGACGGGCAAAGCTCTCAGCATTCATAGACTCACGGCAAGGCACAAAGTGCACCATTTTAGATAGCCTGTCTACGAACACGGCAATGGCATCAAAGCCATGCTCACCAGGAGGTAGCTTGGTAATTAGGTCCATTGAAATAGACTCCCATCTATCATAGGGTATGGCCAGAGGCGTGAGCAGGCCTCCAGGTTTGGTATTAACAGATTTGTTACGCTGGCAAGCATCACAGTTGGCCACATAATGGCGTACCTCAGACCTCATGCGGGGCCACCAGAACATCCTGGAGATACGCTCCAGTGTTTTGGTGATGCCCACATG
The DNA here is from genome assembly GCA_030144725.1 of Haematococcus lacustris. Taxonomy (NCBI): domain Eukaryota; kingdom Viridiplantae; phylum Chlorophyta; class Chlorophyceae; order Chlamydomonadales; family Haematococcaceae; genus Haematococcus; species Haematococcus lacustris. The sequence goes on from JASKMD010000006.1 coordinate 4,697,275, forward strand.
ACCTGCAAACTGCGCATCATGCATCTCCACCAATACTCTGGTTTTGAGCTCTGGGCAGTTAGGGACCACTATCTGGTTCCTTTCTCTGGTGCGATACAGCCCATGCTTATCCTGATCATACTGATCCACCATGCTGGCAAAAGCCTCATCTGCTGCATACGCTGCCAGCAGCTGCTCTGTCATATTGACAGCATGCAGAGGGTGCAAAGGCACAGGGGGTGGGGGTAAAGGCTGCTCCAGCACCAACTGTGGCTGCGGCTGCTGCACAACTGGCTGCTGCTGCTGCACAGTAGCTTCCTCCCCCTCCAAAAGGCGCTTCCTGCTCCTGGTCATAACCATGACAGGGTTTGTGACAGGAGCATCAGGTATGCGTGACAGGGGGTCAGCAGGGTTAGTATCACCAGGCAGGTATTCTATGGTAAAATTATACCGTGAGAGAAACTCTAACCATCTGGTTTGTCGTCTTGACAAGACCTTCTGTGTTTTCAGAGCCACTAAGGGCTTGTGATCTGTATACAGAGTGAAAGGGACACCTTCCAGATAGCAACGCCACTCTTTACACGCAGTAATGATAGCAAGTAATTCCTGCTCTCCAGTGGTGTAATTCTTCTCAGCTGGAATCAGCTTTTTGCTTAAATAAGTCAGAGGGTAACCCTCTTGCATGAGCACAGCTCCAACGCCTTGCAAAGAGGTATCACAATATACCTGGAAAGGTTTAGTGATATCAGGTATTTAAAGTAGAGGTACTTTAGATATAGCATGCTTGAGAGCATCGAAAGCTTGTAATTTGTCATCAGGCCACTTATGCCAATTAAACTCAGTGCCTGCTTTGCCGGTCAGGTCAGTGAGTGGTGCTGCAAGAGCGCTAAAATTGTGTATAAACTTGCGCACAAAATTGGCTGCACCAAGAAATTGCTGCATGGCAGTTAAACTGCGTGGCACTGGCCAAGAGGTGATGGACTTCACCTTATCAGGGTCTACAGCAATACCCTGATCACTGACAATGTGACCCAGAAATTTCAGGGCAGTTTTGAGAAACTCACATTTTGACAGTTTGGCTTGGAACTGATGTTTCCTGAGCAGCTCCAAGACCCTCCTCAGATGATTGAAGTGATCTGGAACTGATTTGGACATGATGAGTATATCATCAATATACACCAGGGCACAGTCATTGATGACATCAGCAAAAGCATTATTCATAACACGCTGAAACGTGGCAGATGCATTGGTTAATCCAAAGCATAGCACCTTAAACTGGTACAAGCCAGTAGGTGTCCTGAAAGCTGTCTTGGGCACATCCTCGTCAGGGATCCTAATCTGGTGATAACCAGCCTGTAGATCAAGTGATGAGAACACCGTGCAACCAGCTAACCTGTCAAACAGGTCATCCACTCTAGGCAGTGGGTATTGATCCCTTAGGGTTATCTTATTGAGCTGGCGGTAATCTACACACATCCTTAACTCACCTGACTTCTTTTTAACAAAGAGGACAGGGGCTGCATAGGGTGAGGATGACGGCTCAATGATGCCCTGTTCCAGGAAGGCAGCAACCTGCTTCTTCATCTCCAGCAGCTCAGGTTGGCTCATCTTATAAGACGGCAGAGCTGGTGGCTTACAGCCAGGCTGGAGAGGGATGGTATGTCCCACTGGACGTTGGGGGGGCAGTTTGTTGAAGGGTGCGAAGACGTCCTCAAACTCAGATATGAGCGCTGTCAGCTGAGCTGCCACAGCATGGGGGATGTTGGTAGGGTAATTGATAGGTGTGTCAGGGGGTGAGGTTGTTGACTGAGTGTGAGGGACAGGGTCATTGGACAACAGATTTGCTGGAGAAGGGGTAGGGTGCACGGACAGCAGATTTGCTTGAGGGGGGGTAAGGTTGACGGGTTGAGAAGATATCAGAGCGACCAGAGATTGGCCTCCTTTTCTTAACCACTTGTAGGCAACCTTAGCTGACACTGTAGCATGACTATGCTTGGCCAGTATATGGGCACAGTGTGGGGCCAGAATTGGCGCTGCAGGCTCACACTTGAGCACGGTCTTGTTAGCTGACATCTGCAGTGTCACTGTACGGGCCAGGTAATCAAGCAAAGCACCGTTGGACTGCAACCAGTCGCTACCCATTAACACATCAAAAGCAGAGAACATCTCTGGCATAACTAACAAGTCTACTTGGCAGTTCAAAGACTGGACCTGCAGCTGTACAGTGCATGCATGTGTGCAGATGACAGGCTGGCCATTTGCAACCTGGAACTCCCTAGGCTGCTGCAGTCTGTAGCTACTCAGAGAGTACATCTCAACAGCTGCACAATTAATGAAACTTGCTGCTGCACCGCTATCAAAGAGCATGGTGCAGTCCCTACCATTCACCTTGCCAGAGAACGAGAAGTGTAACACACTGTCGTCTGCAGCACTGTCCCTTGGCAAACATGCCTGCTTAACTGGCACAGTCCCACAGGCACCAACACAGGCCTGGCGCACTGGTTGGGCAAAGCCTCAACGGCGCCAGTCACCCCTGGAGCCTTGCTGCTTCCAGCCACCCTTGCCAGGGGGGCTGCGGTCTCGCTTCTGAGGCCGGGGGGGAAGATCCCCAGGAGGGTTGGCATGGCGGGAAGGGGGGCCCAGGGAGGCAGGACGGGGGTAGCCGCTGACCCGGCGGGCCTCATCTGCTGGCAGGTGCTTCAGGTTGCAGTAGTCACGGAAGTGGTTGGGGTTCCAGCAGTGATGGCACGCATAGCCAGGATTTGGCAGGGTGGACCCGCCAGCAGCAGGTGCTGGGCACACAGGGGCCGTGGCAGGGGGAGCCTGGGCAGCACGGCCAGCATGGCGACCCCCACCTTGGCTGCTGTGGCGGCTGCCACGGTGACCTCCACTGCTGCTGCTGCTGGACACGTCCCAGTAAGGGCCACGAGGGGCAGGAGGGGGTGGTCCTCCAGCAAGGCCAGGAGGAGTCCTGATGCGGTTCATCTGCTTAGGGGGCACAAAGGCAGCCACATGGGGAGCAGGTGGGCGACGTCCCACATGGTTGGTGGCTACTGCAAACAGTACCTTCTGTGCATTCACAGCAGCCTGAATGGCATCGTTCAGGGTGGGGTCACGCATCAGGGCAAGATCATGCACCACCGAGGACTGCAGCTCAGACGTGAGCCCCCTAATGAAGGTGGCCACCAGCATAGCTGGTGCCATGCAGGTAGAACCTGCCACCGTCAGAGTGTTCCTGAAATCAGTGATATAAGCATTCAAAGTGGAACCAGCTGACATGCGCAAGGCATTGGGATCCAGGAGTTTCCTGCGGTGCACATCTTACTCATTGCGCAGGTCATCACCAGCCATTTCCTTAAAGGCAGCACGCAGGTGGACCCATGTTGGCCTAGAGCCATGGCCAAGAATGTGAGCATTCCTGGTTGCAGGGTACCACACCTCTCTGGCTTTGCCTGTCAAGAAATTGGGCAAGGCATCAGCAGGGTCTATGCGCAAATATGCGCAATGCACCTCAAGATCCTCACAGAAGATTTCTGCTACTCGGGAAGTGGCAAGGCACTGGTCCGTCCATTTGTCAGGACCTGGGATCTTAACCCTGGACATAGGGACTGGCGCAGCAAGTGTCGCATTGGCAGGAGGTGCAACCTGAGACAAAGGTGTCTGTCTGCCTGACAACGGGGCCACAGGTGCAACAGTGCCTGATAAGGCTGGCGCAGCACCAGGAGCAGGCAACGCAGCAGACGTGCCACTGCTTCTGTTCACAACAGGCCTGTCCGACTGGCTGCGAATGGCTGCAACACCTTGCTCTCCACTCACCACCACATTCTGGCGGTCCTGCAGGCTTTCCATCTCCGAGAGCTCAGCTCGCACGCGGACAGCCTCGTTCTGGGCAGCCTCCAGGTGCGCAGTGACCCCCACCAGCTGCTGGCGCAGGCGCTGAATCTCATCAGCTGCAGCTGCTGCGGCAGAAGTGCCGACTTCAGGGAGGATGGGCGCAGCTGTCAGGGCTCCCGCATACGAGAGAGGACCAACGCCAGCAGCAGTCGCAGGAGGAACAGGAGCAGCCTGAGGCTGAGCAGAAACGATGCTGTTCAGAGAAGTCAGAACAGATCTCAGCAAGTCCAGCGCCTGGGCGGGCTGCAGGCCTGTGATCTTCTCGACGTCTGCGAAAACAGGGGCTGCGGCAGAAAGAGAGGGCGTGTTGTTGGTAGCAGGTGCCGTGCCAGTAATTGGCGCCCCAGCCGCAACAGGGACTCCTGCTGGGGCTCCAGCGGCAGTGCTTGGAGTCGCTGGGGGCGGGGAGCCAGGAGTCTGGCCCCCTGGAGCGGGACGCTCAGCCCGTTTATCTCCGCCAGGCGGAGGTTCCTTGTTAGCAGTCATATTGCTTAGGGAAAGAAGGTAACGTTAATCAACATCGGTCGGAAACCAAAATGTAGCGTGCAAGACACCACGCTGACAACCGTTAACTACCTTCGTTCCCACAGCGTAACACGGCCAGGGTTTAGAACGTTTCCCCCGAGGAGTCGAAACCTCTGAAGCAGGTGTGCGCGAAGGCCCACCTGCCCCTTTCGCCCACCATGTCACACTGCAGTACAGAAGTACTCGGAGGCGAGCTAGGCTTCGAGGAGCCGTTCGCTACAGTTCCTTGTTGAATGAGTTTTGTTGGCCTGGACCCAGCACCTCACCTCCTGCGACCCACAGCCTTGGTGTAACAGTTCGCTGCGACCCACAGCCTTGGGCCCGCCAAGGCTATCCAGCCTGCCAAGGCTGAGTAGGGCAAACTGTCAAGGGCAAGCCAGCCTACTCCCCCCCCCCCGTGCTGGTGATCCACAGGCCCCCAGGCATACCAGTTGTTGAGCAAGCGCCTGTGTGACCAATTTCTCAGGATCAAGCTTAGTGTCATCACAGCCATGGTGGCTGTCGTAGCACTGCTGTTACAAGCTCCTGGTAACAGCGCTGCTGTCTTCGTCACCTGAAAATCTATACTTCAAGAATCTGGGTAGGTAGGAATGCCAAGGGTAGGGGGGGAGGGACAGGGCCAGAGGCTGATGACTGCCCCACATGTGACCTGCTAGGTGCCATGTCCCCAACCCTTACAAGGATGTCATGCGCATTGTGTGCATCGTGTGCCATGCAGCTGGAGGAGGAGGCAGCCATGGTGTCCCAACAGCGGTGGGGGACCCGCAAGCAGCTGGTGGTGTTCTGTGGCAACGCAGGCATTGGCACCCGGGGTGGGTGGGGTGCCAAGGCTGTGCTGCAGGCCTGCCGCAAGGTGGTGGAGAGGCCCAACAGCGGAAGGCCAACAGACAGGCTGCCAGGCAAGGTGGTGACTATGGATGAGTTCCGCACCAGCAGGGTCAGCTCAGCTATGAACAGCCCCCAGCCCTGTGAGGCGGAGCTGGACCGCAGCAAGCCCACCAGGCCTGTAGGCTGGATGCCCCAGCCAGGTCAGGTGCAGCATCACTTGTTGCGGTCAGCCTGGAGCAAGCGGTTTGAGGCGCCGGTGCGGGGCCGCATGTGGTGCCCTAAGCTGGACCAGGCTACCCCTGGGGACATTGGCAGATGGGTGGACAGGGACTGCAACGCAACCCTCAACCTCCAGCGGGCAGGGGAGAGCAAGTGGCGCCCACTGGAGCTGTGCAGGTGGCAACACCGAGGAGCGGCTCCTGCCAAGGGCAAGGAGTACCCAGCATTATGCTTCATGAAGCTGCGAGACCTAGCACCCAAGGCCCAAGCCCAGCTCCTGTAGCACAGTAGCATGTGTGTTCTAGGCGATGCTTCAGCTGTTGCTTACATCAGAGCTTTTGTTTCATGCCAACACATATCGGCCCACCCTCGTGAGTGAGTGGGGGTAGGAAATTAGGTATTGGTGCCGGCTGTCTTAGGTATAGTTCGGATGTTAGATAGCGCACTAGTAGTAGGAAAGTATGCGCTGTAACAAGCTGCAGCGCTGGAGCCCCAGTGGAGCCTGGTGAACGCAAGTAATTCGTCAGGCCTCAGCGTGAGGCTCACGTTAGTAGGGTCAGGCACAGCAGGTCTGCTGTGGGTTATGGTCCCACACCCCATCTACCTGTCCCCTTGAGAGGACCTGCATGTCTAGGCTCAAAGCTGGCAAGGTTGATACTTGGCTGTCTTCACGTGTGCGTAGGTTCTCCGCCCCTCAACTTGACATTGGCCTTCTACAATCTTGCGTCATGTCTGCAGCACTCAGCCGCCAGCCTGGTGTGGCACGGGGGGAGGTAGTCAGTTGGCGCACTCGGTTGGTTTACTTTCACTGTGTCGCACGAGAAGCGCGCGTGATCACATGCACGGCAAGAGCTAGCTGAACTAGCTCTTGCCGCGGTGAGCCAGATCCCGCACCTTTCCCTGCAATGTCCGGGGGAATGCAGCCCCCAGCTCAGCCGCAGCAGTACAGCAGCCTGGTAGTGCTGGGAGGAAGTCTGCTACTGAGCACCGCGGTTGCTTTGACGACTGCGTGGGGTGTGTCGAGGTATATGCGGGCACAAATGGAGGAGGCGCAACGGCAGGAGCGCGCGGAGCGCCGAGCCAGGTATTCTGTGATTGTGCGGCGGTGCATTGACCCGCGCTCGGCGGGCAGCCTAGGTTTGTATTCGCCTAGCGATGAGTTTGACATGAATGCCGTGTGCTGCATGTACGCAGGCGGAGCACGCAGCTGGGCCCGTGGGCTTATGTCCAGGTGCGAGCAAGCAAGCATGCAAGCCAGGCGTGCCTTTCCCCACTCGACCAGCTGACTGGACCATGGGTGCGCCCCATCCTCAGTCCCTGAACCTCTGCGCAGGGAACCCAGCCAAATGGCAGTCAGGCAGCAGATGCGCAGCAGCAGGCGCAGCCGCAAGCACCGCGAGGGAAAGGGAGCGAAGCAACAGGCGCCCGCAGCCCTTCACATGCAAGCTGGACCCTTCAGGCTCACAAGGTGCCTCCATGCCTCCCTGCCTGCCTCACGAGTCATAAGCTGCTGCTGCGAAAGGCGCTGTCACAGCCTCACTGGCTGACAGCGCGGATTGCAAGCACAGAAGGGGCAGCTGCTGATGCAAGGAGGTGCATGCAGGTGTCAGGAGGTAGTCAGGGCACGATGGGAGCACACTGCAGGCAGTTGTAGACCCACAGCACCACAGAGCCAGCAGCACCTGTGGGGCAAGTGACTGTGACAGCCGTTATGGCCCAGGGTCCAGCCGCTCAGGCCAGACCTAGCAGCCCAGCCCCCAGGACCCCCCAGGGCAGCTCAAGGGCCGCCCAGCCGCCCAACCCCCCCAGGCAGCCCCAGGCCCCCAGCCCTCCAAGGGGAGCCCAGCAGCCCCCCCCGCCCCCCAGGACCCCCCACGGCCTCACGGCCTTGGGACCACAACTGCAGGATCATACCAGCCGGCGCAGTGTTGCAGACTGTGTTGGGGACTGGCGCAGTAACGCATCACCTGCTGCACCTGCTGCTTCAATCTGGGTTGGAGCTGCAGCCCCTGCCGTGTTGGAGTGGCACCTGCAGTCGATGGCACAGCAGACTGTCCAGCCCCATCGCCTCACCTACCCGCTGCTCCCTTCAAGCCGCACCCTCCACCGCCTCATTCCATAACACTCTACTGCTTCTGCTCTAGCCGCAACCGTCGCAGAGGTTGCTGAGTGAGGTGCCGTGCAGCAGCAGGGACCCTGGCCTGTATGACCGACCCGACCTGACTGGGCCCTGGCTCCGCTATCCTTCTGGGTGGCCCCACAGCCAGGTGCCCTGCCCTCCGCCCTCCATGCTGTGTGCCACAGTGGTGGTCACACTCCACTGGCCTGGTCAACATACACACTAGGCAAGCCTGCCCCATCCTCTGACCTGGCTGTCGGGGACAATCACACCAGCACGCATGCTGCTACCTCACCCCACTGCCTGCTGCCCGCCCCCTCGCATCAGGCTATGGCCGCGCCGCCCGCTGCCAACGGTCAGCTTCATGCGGCTAACGGAAATTGCCAGCCGGTGAGGTGCCATGCTGCCCTGGTCACACTCCTGGTCACACCCTTAGTCACACCCCTGGCCACAGCCCCTGCCACAGTAGGGCGCATGGGCCGTGGCACTTGCACCAGCAACCACCCTCACTGGCATGGCATGGCATGGTGTTTTCCTTTAGGCCGGATAAGCCATTGACTAGGCAGGCATCACCCACCCTAGCTCTGGCCACAGTCGCCACCGCGACTGCCACACTCTGCAGCCCCTGCCCCTGACACTGTCATGTAACGTTGGCCCTGGGTGTAGCACTCTGGCGCTCGTGTTCGCCTGCCTGCTGCCTGCCTGCTGCCCGCCCGCTGCCTGCCTGTCCAGCTGGCTGCAGCAGGGCGGCAGCTGTGGTGCAGGCTAGGGTGCTCTGCCTGCTGCCATCTGCCTGCTGGCCCCTCATCACCAAAGTTCACAGCCAGTGCTATCTTGATGATGGTGCACATTGGCATGTACCTTGAGATGATGGCGGTTTGGGAGACCCACATTTTTTTCCACCCCCGGGGGGTCCCAAATCAGGGATTGGCCACTGCCGCTGCCACCGCCACTGCCTCTGCCTGGCACTCTGGTGGCGTCCTTAGGACTGAGGAGCAGCAGCCTACAGAGCAGCTGACAGTCGCCCTGCGTCATGCGCCCCACTGCCTTTGCTGTTTGCAGCTGCTGGCAGAGGTGGGACTCACAAACTCCGACCTCGCAGCCATGGCGCAAGCCGGTCACCTGCCCTCTGACAGCAGTCTGCGGCCCGTGGGGGGCCACAGCTGGCAGGGCCCTGCTGCCGCCACACCACAGGGGGCAGAGGGACGCAGCCATGTGCAGCACACTGCAGGCACCTCATCGCGAGATGCTGAGTTGCAGCAGGTCAGCCTCACAGGGCATGGGGCCAGGCACTGACACCTCTGGCCATGCAGCTGACCTCGGAGGTGCAATGCCTGTTTAGCTGGCTGTCAGTTAGTAATGACGTCACTGCCACCGCTGCCTTTGTCATCCCTGAGTGCGGCTTTGTGACTCATGGCCAGCTGTAGGCCTGTAGACATGTAGACATGCAGGGGGGCACTGTGGCTGCCTAGCTGTTGAGCTGCTTTGCCACTAACCCATCACACGCCTGTACAGAATGGGAGGTACCCTCCCTGGCTGCCCCTCCCTTGGCCTCAGTGCAATGCCTGCTCAGCTGCCTGCTAGCAACCAGCGGTGCCGCCACTGCCACAGTTGCCTTAGTCACCCTGACAGAGGCCCTCAGCCTCCACTCACCTTCTCTCCCTGCCCCTTGTGCTGACGGGCTGGCTCGCTTCAGGAGCTGGACGGGGAGTATGAGGAGGGGCTGCAGCCAGGTGGCCACAGCCGAAGAGAAACAGATGCGCTGAACGAGGTCAGTTCCACAGGGTGTGGGCCGGGCCAAGTCTAGGTGCCAGGTGGGGAGAGGTGCAGGGCAGGAGGGCTGAGGGGTGTGACAGGGTGCAGTGAGGCCTGCGTCTTGACCTCAGTGGAGCCCTGGCTGGCTACCCCCACCATTGTCCCCTTGACCCTCACCCTCACCCTCACCCTCACCCTCACCCTCACCCTCACCCTCACCCTCACCCTCACCCTCACCCTCACCCTCACCCTCACCCTCACCCTCACCCTCACCCTCACCCTCACCCTCACCCTCACCCTCACCCTCACCCTCACCCTCACCCTCACCCTCACCCTCACCCTCACCCACCCTGCCCCTGCCCCTGCCCCTGCGCCTGCCCCCCAGCAGGACCTGCACCCCATCCTATCCCAAGCCGGCCTGGCTGGCGCCGCCGCCATGGCAGTAGGCAGCCTGGGGCCAGCGCAGCACCCTGGCAGCGTGAGCGGGCCAGGGGCGATGCCCTTCTTTACATCCACAGTGCCGGCAGACAGGGCCAACAAGGTGGGCAGGAGGTGGCACAGGTGGGGGACCAGGGCTTGTGGGCAGCTGCAATGCGGCCTAGGGGGTTGCCAGTGATCTATGGAGATGGAGAGTATGAGCCAGGGAGGCACGGGAGGGGTTGGTGATTGAAAGTGGTTGGGGGTGGTTGGTTGTGCAAGGGTAGGGTGAGGTGGTGTGGCTGTGCAGGGGTGGTACTGTGGCGTGAGTATGGCGTAGAGGGAGCTGGGCAGGCTTGAGAGGGAGTGGGAGGGGCTGGTGGCGCTGGCAAGGGAGGAGGCTGAGTATGTTTCAGGCGTTGATGACGAGCCAGCAGGCCAGTAGGAGCCAGTGCCTGACTGCCCCTACCCCTGCCCCTGCCTCATCACCTGCCCCTCATGCTGGTGCCACTGATGCCTGTGGAGGATAGTGCTGATGCTGATGGGGATGCTGATTGACAGACCAGCACCATGTCCACCCCTGGCTAGTGCTCACAGCCAACTGCCATCGCCACTGCCACTGCCTCTGCTGCAGAAGCTGCCGCTGCAGCTGCTGTGTGTTCTGCTGGGCTGCAGGCCGCCCAGGACATGAGCCGTGCCACAGTGAAAGCCAGCAGCCACCTGCCTAAGAACGTGAGCAGCGGCAACCTGCAGGCCATGCTGGGCACTGCCATGGCTGCAAACACCCAGGCAGGGGCTGTGGCAGCAGCGGCAGCGGGCAACACATCAGGGGGTGGGGGGGTCCCAGCGCAGCAGCAGGCCCTGCCACCCCCCGGCAGCCTGGTGCAGGGCACAGCCCTGATGCCACCGCTGGTGGAGAAGGTGAGCGCTGGCGGGCTGGCCGCAACAGGTCTGGCCTGGAGAGGGGCAGGGGAGGTGGTCAGGGGTAGAGGGTGGTGGCTAGGGTCACGGTAGGGGTAGGGGTGGCAGGGAGTCCCAGGGGGTGTGGCTCAAGCAGAGGAGGGGCAGGTCGTGCCCTTACACCTGCACACCTGCACACCTTGCACCCTGAACCACAACTCCTCTTCTCTCGGTAACCCACTGCCCCTTGCCTCACGCTGCCTGTGCCTCCCTGTGCCTCCCCGTGCTGCTCAGCCGCCTCAGTCCAAGTTCGGTGACTTGGCAGTGGCCACCAGTGAGGACTACTGCCGTGTCATCACACCTGTGGGTCACACTGTCGACTTTCACACATCTGTCCTTTACCCTTTGGTCACCCCTCCCTGCTCCACACACCCTCACCACAATCAGACCTCCACACCTTGATCCTCACATGGCTTGGACCTGCATGGTGCCCCTGTCCCTCTCCTGCTCCCTCTCATAGCCAGCAGCCATGCCTGCATTGCCTAAGACGCTCTTGTAAGAAGACTACTCCGGCTGACCCAGTAAATACATCAGGGGAGGAGCTAGCGCCTGGGCTGTGGCCTGCTCACACCACCTACCCTAGAGGTGCCCAGCTCTGGCTTCCCTGCTCAGCCACCCTGCCCTTGTCCCCCTTGACTCAAACCCTACCCCAAACCCAGCTCTGCCTCACCTATGCTGCAAGCCTAGCCTCCTGCCACCCTGGGCCTCTACCTGACCAGGCACAAGCCAGGCTGAACCCGCACCCTGACCCTGACTCTGACCCTGACCGCCCTGACAGCCCACCCCAGGCCTACCCCAGACCTTGCATTCCTCCCACATGGCAAGGCGAGGACACAACCCATCCGACCCCTACCTGTTGACCCTGTTCTTGGCGCACCCTGCTTCTTTCTCGACTGGCCTGGCCCGATCAGGTCTGAGCACAGACCCAGCCTGGCCTGGCCTGCCCGGGGTGACAATGCAGGAGACAGCCATGACTGACGAGACAGAAGAAGCGTGTGCCATGCTGGTGGAGTGTATTGAGCTGCGCAAGAAATGGCTGTTTGAGGTGTGGCACAAGGGAGGAGGGTCGCAGGGGGCAGGGCTGAAAGGGTAGGGGCAAGGGCAGTGAATCCTCACCCTCACCCTCACCCTCACCCTCACCCTCACCTTTACCCTCACCTTTACCCTCACCCTCACCCTCACCCTCACCCTCACCCTCACCCTCACCCTCACCCTCACCCTCACCCTCACCCTCACCCTCACCCTCACCCTCACCCTCACCCTCACCCTCACCCTCACCCTGGCCCTCACCCTCACCCTCACCCTCACCCTCACCCTCACCCTCACCCTCACCCTCACCCTCACCCTCACCCTCACCCTCACCCTCACCCTCACCCTCACCCTCACCCTCACCCTCACCCTCACCCTCACCCTCACCCTCACCCTCACCCTCACCCTCACCCTCACCCTCACCCTCACCCTCACCCTCACCCTCACCCTCACCCTCACCCTGGCTCTGACCCTGGCTCTGACCCTGGCTCTGACCCTGGCTGCAGCCACTGCGGACGGCTGAGATGCGTGCATTAGAGCCCGAGGCAGCCATGCCCAGCGAGGTCAACCCTCAGCCGCTTAGCTACGCCCCACTGCCCCCCGTGCCCTTCAGCTTCGCCATGGTGGACGGCGTGATGCAGGTGAGGGGCAGCAGGGGCCAGGCAGTGCGTCAGGGGTCAGGGGTCCTGGGGGAAGCTGAGGGTGCAGGGGGCCAAGGGAGGAGCAGTAGGGGGAGCACAGCAGGGGCAGGAGGCAGCGGCTTTGCGACCTGGTGCTGCACAGTTGGCCGACCCTGCTTGGTCAAAAACAAAAAAAGTGTGCTTGCCTCATCTTTGCTGCCGTTGTGAGAGGCTGCTCGCCTGCTTAGTTTATAGTAGAGTCTGACAGCTGTGGGTCAGGGTCGGGTCAGGGTGTCCTCAGCCTGCTGCCACCGCGCTCTCCCTACTGCTGTCAACCTGTTCAGCGTGGAGTGCAGCCAGGCCTGCAGCCACAGCTGCCTCCCAGCTGCTGCTGCCCCACCCTGCCTGGCCTCCTGCTGGCGTCAGGTATACTCGGAGGCAGCGGGGGGGCCGCAAGCAGGCAGTGTGTTCCCGGTCCCGGGCACGGCTGCGGAGTTCTTCACCTCCATGCACCGCATGCTAAGATATGGTGCTCTGGGGCCCGTCAAGTCATTCTGCCACCACAGGTGATGAGGGGGCAGGCAGCAGGTGCTGCTGCTGCTGCTGCTGCTGCTGCTGCTGCTGTTGCACCAGAGCTGCGGGTACTGCCCATGTCTTCATCCTGTCTCCTGCCTCCTTTCCCAGCAATTAGCAAATCTGTTCTTCCACAGCAGCTCCCTTTGCAATCATGAAACCTCACCCCCACACCCGGTCGCCCATTTCTACACCTACGGCCCCTAGGCCCCTGCACCTGCGTACCCCTGCGTGGCCCCCCGCACCTGCCCCTGCCCCTACACCTACGGCACTTAGACCCCTGCACCTATGGCCCCACTTATGCACCTAGGCTCCTGTTGTCACCCACTCGCCCCTTTCCAGCCACCCCTTCCCCAGCCACCCCCAGCCACCCCTTCCCCAGTCACCCCTCATGTGCACATTGTTGTAGCTGCTGCTGCTGTCCTGCCACAGTCGCCGACGCTGCCCCTGTCCGCAGGCTGATGCTGTTGGAGCAAAAGTTCAACCTGCATGTCATGCTCAACGCCGACAAGGAGTTTCTCAGTCAGAAGGCGGCGCCACACCGCGACTTCTACAACGTACGCAAGGCAAGTCGGGCAGAGGGCAGCCACCAACACTGCGCACCCCTCGCGACGCTTCGCCACGCCCTGACTCATCCCCTTCCCTTACGTATCCCCAAGTCTGTCTCCCTACCCGCCCTCCCCACTCTCACAACCCTAACCCTGGCCTTGAACCTCATCCTAGCCACGTTCAGACCTGCCATTGGGGTTGCTTCTTAGCCTGCCACCTGACCTGCCTGCCAGCGAGCCACCATGGTCTTCCTGACTGCTCTCCGACTGGCCTGCCTGCCTGCCGCGCACCTGCCTGCTTGGCCCAGGGCTTCCACACCCACCCACTCCATCCTGCTCAGCCCCAAGCAGCCCTGCACTGCACCGCATGTGCCTGATGTCTGACCTGCCAGGCTAATCCCAGCACAGCCCCCCGCCCCTGCGCTGCTGCCTAATCCTCCCACCCTCCCCGCCCTACCGCTCTATCCCTGCCCTACCTACCCTCCAGCATGTGCTATGCTGCCTGATCTTCAACATCCCTCTCCAGCATCTCCAGCATCTCCAGCATCTCCAGCACAGTCAGCATAGTCAGCATGTTGGCATGTCTCGGCATCTTGGCTGTGTAACCGCCCAACATACCTGCTCAGGAACCCCTCCCTTGTGCTGTGCTGCCTGTTCATACCACCAAACCCACCCAGCCTTGCCTGACCATATCTCACATGGGTGTCATGCACGCCCCCTTGCAGGTGGACACCCATATTCATCACAGCGCCTGCATGCACCAGAAGCACCTGCTGCGCTTCATCAAGAGCAAGCTGCGCAAGGAACCTGACGAGGTCGTCATCTTCAGGGACGGAAAGTACCTGACGCTGAAGGAGGTCAGCCCCTGCCCCTGCCCCTGCCCCAGCCCCAGCCCCAGCCCCAGCCCCTGCCCCAGCCCCTGCCCCAGCCCCAGCCCCAGCCCCAGCCCCAGCCCCTGCCCCAGCCCCAGCCCCTGCCCCTGCCCCTGCCCCTGCCCCTGCCCCAGCCCCTGCCCCTGCCCCTGCCCCAGCCCCTGCCCCTGCCCCTGCCCCTGCCCCTGCCCCTGCCCCTGCCCCTGCCCCTACCCAAGCATATACCCTGCACCCCCCTGCTCCCCTCCTTTTGACCCGGCAGTGCCTCCACTATGCAAGCACCAAGGCTGCACCAAGGCATCACCCTTATCCCTTTGACTCCCTTCGACATGAATGTTAAAGTGTTCAGAGTTAACATTATCGCTTTATTTACATGTACTTGCACACTGCCCCCTCTGTTCCTGTGTTGACCTTGGCTTTGGAGCCACATGATGCGCCCCACCCCAAGCGCCTCACGCAAGGCTTGGCGCCGCCCCCTGCCCTTCCGCTGGGCTCCTTGCCTAGCCCAAGTCTGCTGGGCTGTTGGTGCCCTCCCTTCCCCACTGCCCACCTCAGGTGTTCGAGTCCCTCAACCTGACCGGCTATGACCTGAACGTAGACACCCTGGACATGCACGCCGACAAGTCGCTGTTCCACCGCTTTGACCGCTTCAACCTCAAGTCAGTGCTAGCACCGCCCACCCCACCTCTACTCCCCTTACCTCCCTCCTCCCCTGCTACCTCCCCTCCTACCTCTTCCTAGACTCTCTGACTCATCCCCCGCCCCCCTTCCACCCCATGTCCCTGACTTGGCCCTGCCCCCCTCGCCAGGTACAACCCATGTGGCCAGTCCCGGCTGCGGGAGATCTTCATCAAGCAGGACAACCTCATCCACGGCCGCTTCCTGGCTGAGGTCACCCAGGAGGTGAGGGGCAGGGGGCCAGGGGGGCAAGGGGCGAGTGGCGAGGGCGGGCAGCAGGGCCATGTGAGGGGAGGAGGGTGCTGTGTGTGTGTATGTGTGTGTATGAAGGGTGCAGGTGCTAGGTGCCAGCTGGGGCAGGTGAGACGCATCGCCCTCTTCCTCCCTGTTCTGCCGCTTGCCGCTCCCCCTGGTGTGCCCCTAGAAGGCCTTGAACTGCAGCTGCAGCTCTAATGCCATCCGCTGCTCTCGCCTGGCTTTCAAGTGCAGCTGCAGCTGCCCACTGCCCGCTGCCCTCGCCTGCCCTCGCCTGCCCTCGCCTGTTGGAGGCATGAGGCTGCAGCTGCAGCCGCCCACTGCTCACCGCCCGATGTTCTTGCCTGGCTCTAAACTCTGGTTGTACTGTGGCCTGGGGCGTCCTGCTGCCAGGTGTTCACGGACCTGGAAGCCAGCAAGTACCAGCACGCGGAGATGAGGGTCAGCATCTACGGCCGCAAGGCCATGGAGTGGGTGAGTGCATAGGCTGGGCAGAAAGTGTAGAGATCCCGCCTCGCCCCTCCCCTGTCCCCCTCGCCCAGCTTGGCCTATTAGGATCGCTGGCTGCTGAAAGGGCCTCCTTAACGAAATAACATAAGATGTGTTTTCACTCCCCCCCGTGACCCCCTCCACCAGCTGGGAGCCTACTGGCTTCTCAGAGGCTCGCAGAGGCTCTCTCAGAGGCTCTTCTCAGAGGCTCAGAGCTCCTCCACGTCCTACCTCCTTTGCCTGTACCTCCTGTACACCCTGGCCCTCCCTCCCTGCCCCTCACCTCCCCCACCCCCTCACCCCGACCCCCTGGCTGCAGGACATCCTTGCCTCCTGGGTGGTGGCCAACAACCTGTACAGCGACAACAACGTCTGGCTCATTCAGGTCAGCCCAGCCCAGCTCAGGTCAGGGCGAGCAGGCTAAGCGAAGCTGGACAAGCCAGCTCTGCACGCCTGGCCTGCACCTGCCGATGCCGCGCAAACATTTGCAAAGCAGGGAGGCCACCTAGCACCAGCACCAGCACCACACCGGCCCATGCTGTGCCCAAACACCAGGCGCTGCCCTGCATCAGCTGGCACTTGAACCCTTTGATGCCTGCCACCAGGCCCTGACGGCCATGCCCTTATGCCTGGTGCATCATGCTGCCATGTGGCTCCTGGCTGACCCCTCTGCCATTAGGATCTGATCTCATGTGCCGTGTTCATGCCAGGTGCGGGGCCTGGCTACCACAGCCACCAGCCGTGGCCCAGCCACCACAGCACACACAGCATACAGCTTGGCCAGGCTGCCTAAATGAAATAAGCTGCACATGCTACGTAGCAGTGGCACCACACAGCAGCAGTAGCAGCAGCAGCAGCAGCAGGGGAGGGGCGTGGGGGTGAGTTGTGCTGTGAGCATGATCTGGTGTGCGCTTTGCTTTCCCTCACGGTGAGTGTGGGCCTAGGCAACAGCAGCAGCAGCTGTGGGCGAGCTGTGGGCGTGGCAGCAAGGCTGGCATCAGGGAGGTGGTGTCAGCGGGGTGTGTGTAGCGCCATGGGTGTGAGCAGGTGGAGGTGTGTGTGCTGCCAAGCAGGTGCCACGACTATACAACATCTACAAGGAGACCGGCGTGATTGAGAACTTCCAGCAGGTCTGAGGAGGTCTGCATGCTGCCAAGCAAGCAGGGGGAAGGGAGCAGGAGGATGGGGGCGGGGCCAGGGGTGGAGGCGGAGGCGGGGGTGGGGGCGAGCATATGTTTTCTTACAGCTGGCAAGTATCACAAGTGAGGCTGTTGTGGGTGTGGGTGTGCATGCAGATGCTGGACAACATCTTTGGCCCGCTGTTTGAAGTGACGCAGGACCCAGCCAGCCACCCGCAGCTGCACGTCCTTCTGGCCCAGGTCAGGGTGGAAGCGTGGCAAGGGAAGGGAAGGGAAGGGGAAGGGCAGTCCAGGGGGCAAGGAAAGAGGACGCGATTGAGAAGTGTCAAGGAAGCCTGGATTAGATTATCCCGCTTGCAGCCGCCCACCTGCTGCCGCCCCCCACCTACGGATGTCATACAGGCGGTAGCCAAGCAGGTTGCTGCTGCAACAAACTATACAGCACACGCTCACAAGGCACTGCCAGTAAACAGGAGGAGCAACATCAGGCTCCTGGCAAGCTTGGCACGGCTGGCCAGGCCCCTGATGCCCGCCAGCCGGGTTGGCGCCCGGGCAGCACTGGCGGGTCCATTGCGACTGCAGGTGGTTGGCTTTGACATGGTGGATGATGAGAGCAAGCCTGAGCGGCGGCCCACCAAGCATTGCCCACCTCCTGCCGAGTGGAACAGCAAGCACAACTGCGCCTACTCCTACTACGCCTACTACATCTACGCAAACCTCTACGTCCTCAACAAGTTCAGGTGGGCAGGGCAGAGGCAGCACACTGTGCAGCTTAGCCTGAGGTGCTGCCAAGGGCTACCAAGGTCAGTCTGGGCATCACTCTCCGACATAAGGTGTTCTGCAGAGACCCTTGCGCGTCTCACACGCTCAGCAGTGCGAGATTGGCAACAGTCTACAAGCGGTCAGTCATTTCACGGCACTAGGAGCTGGGCTACACCAGCTTTCGCAATCGCGCATTTCTCCATCAAGCCTTGCTTAAGAGCAGGCCGCGGCAAAACTGCAGAGCCTGGCACTAATCAGAATGTGGGTCTTTTGATTTGGTGGGACTCATTATAGCAGGACAGTGACGCCAGCACCCCACCAGCTACCTGCCAGCAGCGCCCTCTCCTGGTCATGGGTCTGGCCGCATGCTGACCCTTGGGCGCCCTTGGGGGTGTCCTGTGCCCGCCAAGGCTTTGCTACCATGCCCTCATGCCTGCCTTCCCCCCTCATGCCCACATGCCAGACACACTTCCGTCACACACCTGGAGCCCGCAGGGAGTCCCGCGGTTTGAACACCTTTGCCTTCCGGCCCCATGCGGGGGAGGCCGGCGATATCGACCACCTGGCCGCCTCCTTCATGCTGTGTGAGAACATCGCACACGGCATCAACCTGCGCAAGAGCCCCCTGCTCCAGGTGTGGAAGAGTGAGGGAGAGGTGTGAGGGAATGTGCGAGGGGCCTGGGTAAGAGTGTGACCACATTCTAGGTCATACATACGCGCTGTGTGCGCACATGCTGTGGGAACTCCTGTTCTGGTGTCGAAGGCGGCGGGCCCCTGATGGTGGAGCGCCCCAAGAGCCCCGCCCCACACCTGCTCCCCCCAGGCCCGGCACTGCCTGCTTCCCCACACCCCACACTGCCTGCGTACCAGGGGATCTGACCAGCTGAATTCCTATACGCTGATCCAGATCATCCCCACCATCGGGCCCATACATTCCCTGGCCATGTGCCGGGAGGACCCTGCCCCTGCCCTGCATTCGCCTCTGGCCCAACCCCTTAAAGCCTCGGCTCTATCAGTTCAACCACCCCTGATGCCAGGCAGGCACAGTGGATACACCACACCGCTGGGATTACAATGTGGTTGCCCCTGACAGCAGTGGCTCCACCATTTTGCCCCACTGGCCCCTGGCCCACTGCCCCGCCCTGCTGCCCCTGACCTGCAGTACCTCTACTACCTAGCGCAGATTGGGCTGTGCATGTCGCCGCTGTCCAACAACTCCCTGTTCCTCGACTACCACCGCAACCCCTTCCCCACCTTCTTTGCTCGGGGCCTGTCCGTCTCATTGTCTACGGACGACCCACTGCAGGTGTGACCTATCACACTCTCACCCTCACCCCACTGTCCTCAACCCACAGGCCCTGCCCCTGGCCCTGATGCCCCAGCCCCTGGCCCTGCTGCCCGCAGATCCATCTCACCAAGGAGCCCTTGGTGGAGGAGTACTCTGTGGCAGCCCAGGTGCGGCTCCCCACCCCACCTCCTGACCCCACCCCTGGCCCTGCCACCTGACATAGGCATGGTGTAGTGGCGGCAGCACTGGCGGCAGTGAAGCGATGCAACCCTGGTGGCTGGCTGACCCGCACTCCCCTTGCACCTGAACACACAACAGTGATCACTGCCGGTCTGTCTCCGGCTGCCTGCTGGGGCAACGCCTCCGGGTCACTGCCATCACCTCTCTGCCCTCTTCCACACCTGGCGGGTGGTGCCTAGCACCACGATCTGTGCAGAGCTTCGTGGCTGGTGTATTGGCGGGGCGGCAGGCAGTTGGTGCATGGTGGTGTGCTGGACAGCAGACAGGGTGCCAGGTGGTGGGTGGTGGGTGCAGGTGTGGAAGATGAGCAGCGCTGACCTGTGCGAGATTGCGCGTAATGGGGTGCTGCACTCCGGCTTCCCGCACGCCTGCAAGAAGCACTGGGTGGCGGGGGAGTACTGGCGGCCAGGGCCAGACGGCAACGACATACACAAGACCAACGTGCCCAACCTGCGCTTGCGATTCAGGCAAGGGCTGGGGTGGGCGGGCAGGGGGACAGAGGCTGGGCTACCTCTGGCTACCAGCCTTCCCGTGCCTTGCCTGCCGGCCCCTCACCTGTGGGTCTCACTCTGCCTGCCCACTCTTGCCTGCCCCTTGCGTGCTCCATGTGTTAGTGCATGGCGACAGGGACTTGGCAGGGCGTGCTGTGGGGTGAAAAGTGGTAGGGGGTGAAGGGCAGGCCAAAGGAAGAGGCAAGCGGGTTGAGCAGAGGAGAGGAAGGGTTAGGGACTGCATGGAAGGGGCTATGTGCCTGGCTCCATGTTTTTACACACTCCCATTGTTGGTGGCCTGACTGGCCCTGCCCTTGGTCACAGCAGGCTGCACTGGCTGCTGGTCAGGCTCGGTGTCCCTGCCATGCCGCTCAGGTACGACACCTTTATGGACGAGATGCGACATGTGGCCCATGGCGCGCTCAATTACAACATGCGCAAGGGCCCAAAAGACTGAACACTCGAGACATCGCGGATGCACGGAGAGGTTCGGCGAGGTTTTGAAAGTGGGCAGGCCGTCCAGACAGTGGCCGGAGCTTGTACAGAGCTATGAGCGAGGGAGACATGCGCAGCGACAAAGAAGCGACAGAAGCGACAGGACGTCACATATACATCCCCCATTTACCCGGCCGCCCACCCAGTCGCAATCAAGTTGATGGTAGACGCGCCAGGGTTGCTAGAGATGTCTCCGGATCAGTGTTCAGCTGCACTGGAGCACGACACGACTTCGTTGTAGACGAAGACATGCGTAGACGCCTAGCTGCAGCAGTGCGATATGGACGAGTCATGTGTATGCAAGGCCTGGACTTAGGACGTCCGGCTGCCGGTGGCGCATTCCGGCGAAAACCGCCACCCGCTACCGCAACCCTGATTTTCACCCAGACCTAGTCTGACATTGGCTTCTAAGACGTAAACATGTGGGCGTAAACATGTTTCATTTTCGCCGATTGGCCAATGTGTTAGTGGTCGTTGTGCAATAATGATGTATTGCCCCCCTCGGTCGTATTTGCGTTGTCCTAACCGACATTGGCTGTGCCATTGGATGTGCCTTGAGATGAGATTTTCGCAGCCCTCTTGTCCCTCACTAGGGCCTCCATTTGAGGAAGTACCTACTAGCAGCCACTAACAGCCACTAACTAGACCCGACTCAAACAGTGTTATTGGGCTGTGTGGAGTAAACCCAGTGCACATGGCACGTGAGCCCGCCTACCACCTACACTATTGCCTGACCCGAGGGCTATGATGTAGAGTTGGCATGACAAAACATGCACTAATTGTAAGCTGATGACAGCTCAAATGGGGGGGCACACACTACTGTGCCTCAGCAGGCTGCTGCTGCTCCTGGGCCTTGGGGGGCTTGTCTCGCAGCCGCTTGTAGCCCATGCCAGGGTACTCCTTGCCCTTGGCTGGCAGAGCTCCCTGGTCTGGCCAGTAGCACAGCTCCAGCGGCCGCCACCTGCTCTCCCCAATGCGCTGCATGTTGAGCGCTGCATTGCAGTCCCTGTCCAGCCACCTGGCCTGAGCCACAGTCTGACTCGGAGTCAGAGTTAGTGTCAAACTCCATGTTGGCAGTCTGGGCAGGTGCTGGCTGGGCAGGGGCCCGTGGGGGTAGGGGGTAAGGGGGGGAACATCAGGGGGTTGGGGGGGCTGCACGGCTGTAGGCTGAGGGGCGCTGGGGAAGCCTGGGGTAGGGTAGCCCACCAGGCAGGTGAGAAAAATGCGCAAGACAAACAATGAAGCGATCACGCGGAGCTGGGAGTGGATTTCAGCCCGCAGCCGGAGGTGCTCCCGCAGCTTGCGCCTCGTCTTCTTGCAGCCGCGCAGCACTGCGCCCCCTACTTGACAGCCTGCATCAGCATGCTCACAGGAGGCTGCTAGCCTGCTGACAGGGGTTTCTAGGCAGCTGCGGGAACAGCATCCAAGGCAAGCTTCATGAGAGGAGCCCGTACCCAAGAGCTGGACACAGTTTTGCATCTGTGCTTTCAGATGAGTGTGGGGGGTATGTCAGCTCAGGCTAGAGGTAGCGTGGGCCAGGGGCCCACGGCCCCACCATTGCGTTGATGCGCGTCTACAAGCTGGCAGAGCAACACGTGCACGGGACCGGGACATGTTTTCCGGCAAGCGCCGTTTGCCGGTGCTATCCCGATGTCAGCGCAACGAGGGCAGCGCACCTGCACACACGCTTCAGCGATTCCAAGACGTCAACAGGGGAGCAGGCAGACGAGGCTGTGTGTATGAAGAGTCCCGCGGGAAGGTTGAGCGCAGGCCACAAAGTATACTGTAGTCAGACCTGACGGATGCGCCTAGCTCCTTGCTCAATTGCAGTCGCACATTGCCACTCCGTTCCTCAAAAGACAGCGTAAACGCATCAAATAAAAGGTGGATGCTCATTAATGCTGAGAGCATCTTTGCAGCTTTTCGTGTTCATACATTGCATACAGGGTTCGTGCTATCCATCAAAAACACGGCCGTCCGCACTGAAAGCGGGCATTCCCTTAAGCTTTTGAGGTTTCTTTACTCGACTACTTCAATACTCGATCTGCTCAACGAGCGGAAAGGTAAATGAACAGAAACCATCCCCTTCCCCCACCCCTGTTCGTGTATCAAGACGATACATGGCTTTGTGTCGCTGATTGATGCGCGATGTGCTTGCAATGGCAATGAGGTGATGCGGCGAATGTAAGGACAAGCAGGTGGAGACAACATGTTGGACAGCTGCAGCATCCTACCGCATTGGTGGGCGCCTACGTTTGTCACGTGACTGATGACATATTCACTGACACGCAGAATTGATCAGGCACTGCTAGTCAGACATAGCGCAAGTAGCTCTGGCTACCGGGACGTGATGCTCGCAACCCCACAATGGTGCACCCTCACGCTGGCACTACTGTCAGTCGCGTGCACCCAGGCTTTCCCCATCTGCCTCATCCCCAATCCAGGGTAGGGACCCGGTGTAGCTACCCAGCATCGCTGATTCCTCTAACTGGCGCACTCGCATCGCCGGACATGGCATCACAGGTTTTCAGAATGCACGCCTGGTGCGCCGCCCTCTACCTTCAAAGGGTGGGACGTTGACCTCGTCAGGTGCGAGCCCTGCCGGTGTTGAGCAAGCGTGCAAGCCGAACATGTGCCCTACCATGTTCGTTGTAGGTGGATCGCGAGCAATTCTGCTAATTGGACCGAGGTGCACTCCGAGCTGTCAATGACCTTATTCTGCTGCCCTGATGGCAAGCATGTGTTCCGGGCCAGCTGCTTTTATCCACATGGGTGCATTATGTGCCCATAGCTGTGCAGGTGCATGCTGCCTGCGGTTTGGGTGAAGGGATAGCCTGGTGCAGGGGCCTTCCTGCGCGGGCCTTCCTGTGTGCAGGTGCCAGACGGGCAGGTGGACACGTTTGATGCAGACTCCCGGCGCTTTTCCTTTGTCTGTGGTACCCGGCTGTGGCAGTCAACCGTCAATCTCATGGCCAACAGCAGCCAGTGAGTGCGCATCAACAGAAATAGTGGTCTTCGCAAAAGGAATGTGGCAAATCATGGCCGTGCCACTAACCTGCTTACTGTTCTTGCTACTTGCCTAACCCTCACCCTAACTTCAACCCTAACCCTACAGGGCTGCCTATCAGGAATGTGTGATAGGCTTGGGAGGCATCACCGTCACCACCCGTCGCATGGCCCAAGGCGCCCTTTTCTCCTACCCATACCTGCGAACAGGTAACCTTCAGTTGCCTGTTTTTCACCTATCAGCGACTGGAGTGGGCAGGGTCACCCAGGAGCACAAATATCAGGCGAGCTATACCTGTAGAAGGCAGCAGCGCCCATGTTGGTGATGAACTCAATACCAGTTTCATATAGTTTGTGCATTACATTTACATAGCACATAATTCATGTAGTTAATGTGCTGCTGCGCCTTGTGTAGCTGTTGCTGTAAGCTTGCAAATACGTGCATTTCTGGCATTGCACTCCGCACCTCCAAACACCCAAGCAAAGCAAGCTGCAGGCACCTGCACCACGCTCAATGTGCCCGCCCTGCCGCAGGTCTAGGTGTACTCATTGCTGCTGACACCACCACCACCGAGTATGACAAGTGTGAGTGAGCAGCGGTCAGGCTTACAAGGCATACAGCTGGCCATGTAACCTGGGTGGTCTTAAAGGGTGGCAACCAGCAGCTATGCCAGGGTATAAGATGCTTGCCAGTCACTGCAGCTGGCCAGCCTCCACTCTGCCTGCTTGCCCTGACTGCTTGCCTGGTGCAGGGGCCTTCCTGCGCCCCTTCAGCAGCGGCGTGTGGATAGCAGTCGTGTGCACCGCGGTCATGATCCCCATCTTCCTATTCCTCATTGAGAACCTGACCCAGGTGAGGCCAGCCTGACAGGCAGGTGGGCGGGCGGGCGGGCGGGCACGGGCGGGCGGGCGGGCACGGGCGGGCTGGCGGGCACGGGCGGGCGGGCGGGCACGGGCGGGCGGGCGGGCACGGGCGGGCGGGCGGGCACGGGCGGGCGGGCGGGCACGGGCGGGCGGGCGGGCACGGGCGGG
This sequence comes from Haematococcus lacustris, assembly GCA_030144725.1. Taxonomy (NCBI): domain Eukaryota; kingdom Viridiplantae; phylum Chlorophyta; class Chlorophyceae; order Chlamydomonadales; family Haematococcaceae; genus Haematococcus; species Haematococcus lacustris. The sequence continues at coordinate 4,721,488 of JASKMD010000006.1, forward strand.
CGGGCGGGCGGGCACGGGCGGGCGGGCGGGCACGGGCGGGCGGGCGGGCACGGGCGGGCGGGCGGGCACGGGCGGGCGGGCGGGCACGGGCGGGCGGGCGGGCACGGGCGGGCGGGCGGGCACGGGCGGGCGGGCGGGCACGGGCGGGCGGGCGGGCACGGGCGGGCGGGCGGGCACGGGCGGGCGGGCGGGCACGGGCGGGCGGGCGGGCACGGGCGGGCGGGCGGGGCCCGAGCTGCAGTGAGGAGGTGCCTGCTCCCTGAGCTGTGTGCATGTGCTGTTGGCGATGCTTGCAGACTGGGCGGCTACCTGTGGGCATGAGCCTGCTGTCAGAATGGTGAGGAAGAAGGCTGGGGGTCCAGCACCACCACCAGCCAGCTGCACGCCTGCCTAGCGCTGGTCCTTAAGGGGCGGGACAGCTGCTGCACCATTGTTTGGCGCACAGCAGACAAGTGTGCAAAGCCTGGGTTAGTTAGCTTGTCTGACTCGGCTGCAGGCGCCATGCAAGCTACTCCATGTTCCTCACCTGCTTCAACCTGCAAGTGAGCGGACATGAAAGGCCATACTGTGAGACGGCTACTTCCACTATGGATTTGGCACACTCAGCTAATCCCGCTTCTACTCTTGGAACTCCTGTATTGTAGTGGGCATCATACTGCCACCGCTGCCCCTGGTGCTGTTGCCTCTGCCTCAGGTGCTCGAGGTGCTGTCCTACCAATCACAGCTGCTGATTGTGGTGTTTGCCTTCTCCAACTTAATCCTCATCGCCTCCTACACCGCCAACTTGGCAGCCGTGTTGACGTCCTCAGCCACACGAACAGGCCTCAACACCCTGGCTGACCTGCGCGGCCTGCCAGTTCTCGCCCATGGGCCTTACATGGACGACCTGGCAAAGAATTACCAAGTATATGCACAGCGCCTGGACTGGGAGGGGGATGCCACGTGGAATCAGGCAAGTTGCTGGTCCCATGTTGGCTCTCACAAAGCTTTGGTACACATGCGTGCTTCATGCATCATGCCATTCATTAGCAACCCAACCCCAGCTCCCCACGTTCGGCCGCCTTCTTGACCGATAGCATCATGCCCTCCCTTGCATCTGCCTGCCCGCCTGCCCTCCTGCCCGCCTGCCCCCCCGTCCGCCCACCCCCCCGCCCGGCGGCCTCCCTGCTGGCCGGCCTCCACAAGCATGTGGCCTGTGTCTGCGCTGGGCGCAGGTGAAGGCTAAGCTCCAGGCGGGCACCATCAGCGCCTACATCGAGGACCGGCCTGTGATGCAGTGGTACCTTCAGAACCAGAATGCGGTGCGGAGGCCTATCCCCACACGGGCCTGTCCACCGCCATCCTCACGGCTGCGTCCCTGACATCACCATCTTGCTGGTGGCCCCTACTCAAAGCACATACTTCTTCAATACCCTCGCCTGATGCAGAATGAAAGAGTGAGGAGCTGATGAAGATAGGATGCTTGTTCTGTGTTGGCTGCAGGATTGCTCTCTGTCCATGACACAGGACACAAACGTTGGTCCCTTCGATTACGGTGCGTGCTATTTCTTTTCACATGCTGCATGGCAGTGGGTCGGGGCGGGTCGCCAGGCTAAGCCATAGAGAGGCCCAGCCCACCCACACTTGTCTGAGCAGGCCACCGAGGAAGAGGCCTCTGCAGGGACAAAGTGGAGCTGCATACGAGTGAGCGTGGCATTGTAGAACTGATGAGGCTGATCTTGCTGCTGCAGCAATGGCATTCCATCGCCTGTCGCCCCCCTCCCTGCTGGACGAGTTCAACGTGGGGGTTGTGGCTGCCCAGGTCAGTCGGCAGGCTATCAATGCTGGCTTACAGCTTCTACCTGATGCACTGCACCTTGTCACATGTGAGCAGAAGTACCTGTAAGAGCTAGCTGCCCTGCAAACTTCTATCGTGTGGCTGGTCGGAGTCTTTATGTTGGTCGGAGTCTCATGTGGCTGGTGTGACTGTGTCCAGCCCTCTTGTCCCTCACTAGGGCCTCCATTTGAGCCGGATCAGAAGTACCTACTAGCAGCCACTAACAGCCACTAACTGGACCCGACTCAAACAGTGTTATTGGGCTGTGTGGAGTAAACCCAGTGCACATGGCACATGAGCCGCCTACCACCTACACTATTGACTGACCACGAGGGCAATGTGTAGAGTTGGCATGACAAAACATGCACTAGTTGTAAGCTGATGACAGCTCAACAAAGGGGGCACACACTACTGTACCTCAGCAGGCTGCTGCTGCTCCTGGGCCTTGGGGGGCTTGTCTCGCAGCCGCTTGTACCCCAGGCCAGGGTACTCCTTGCCCATGGCTTGCCCATGGCTAATTGGTGGTTGGGCCAGGGACCGAGGTGCAGTCCGAGCTGTCATTGGCCTTATTCTGCCAAGGACTTTAGTGACTGTGTCCAGCCTGGGTGCAGGCCGCCAACTACCTGAACATCCTGGAGTCACGCTACCTGGGCGTGTTGGGTGGTGGCTCATGTGGCGCTGCTGGCGGCTACAGCGCCTCCCTGCAGTTCAGCCAGGTGGGTCTCGTAAAACGCATCACAGGGACGTGAGTACTTGGTGCCTGCTGCTTACTGACCTCGGGCTGTGCAGGTGGCTGGTCTGTGGATCATCATGGGCTCGGTGGCTGGCTTCGGCCTGCTGGGCGCTGCGTATGGCGTGTGGTACCACCACGTGCACCGCGGTGAGGGCGACTTGTCCATAAAGACCCCCATGACGTCCCTGAAGCGGCTCAGCAAGAGGGTGGTGTCGCTGCACAGCAACAGTGTCCACGACATCTCAAACACGATGCGCCCTCGCTCCTTTGCGGGCACGGCCTTCACCGAGGGGTTCAGCGGCCATGGCCAGCCCACGAGCCTGCGCTCTGCCACTTCCGTCCCACTTGATGTCCCCGAAAGCAGCACTGGGCCATCGGTGCGGGACGGTGCGCGTGGCCAGGCCGACGTGACGATGAACGCCACTCGCAGCGACCTATGCTTGAAGGCACCTGTCGGCGAAGCTAGCGTGTCGGCATGGCCGGTGAAAGGCGACAACCATCCGGCACCGCCCTGCCCGGGCGTCATGCAGACTCGCGTGGAAGCGATGCAGAGCAAGCTGAAGGCACCCAGCGCCCAGCCCGTCGCCCAGCCAAGGCCCCTTGCCACTTCACCACTTGCTGCCAAGCCCAGCAGCCCATTCGCCCCAAGCCCTGCAGCCCAAGCCCTCCCACGACAGGGATCAGGCAGCGTGGGCTCAAGTGGTTTTCCATGCAGCACGAGCCCCAAGCCACCCAGTCAGCCCCCAGCCCTCGTCATGAGTGATGCAGATTGAGGAGTATCACTAGTAGATATGTATGCATACCTCTGCTCAGGGCAAGCCTCATCCCTTCTTCCCTCAAGCATGACTACCTGTGGGCAAGCGCAGCCGCTACGCAACCCGGGCCGACTCTCACATGATCACTATGCTGGCTCCCATGAAGGCAGGACTTGATGACATGGTAGTGTGAACATACTCCACTTTCATATGACTTCACTCCCGCATCACTCTCATTTCACTTCACTTCCATTATCACTACTGCTGCAACAGTGCCAAACGTGTGTTTCTTTTTTTGCATGCATGATCTTCTGAGTTGTACTTCGCCTTTTAATAAAGATAAGATTATACTGTTGAGACTGTCCAAATACTCAGCTAGGAAGGATGGTGGGTTTGTGTTTCTTTCTTCCATGTAGGATCATGTGAGACGTTATTTGCCCTTTACTTGTGATGAGATCATGCAGTGTCTAATGATTGGCTAAGTGAGGTGGAAATGTGATGAGATTGTTTTGTCGATGCTAGCTTCTTGACAAAGCCCAGCCATGCTATTCGTTTTGGGGACGTCTGGAGGCTTAGAAGCTTCACTGAGATGCTTCCGGTCCTGGAAGGTCGCTCTGGTTATAATGAGGACTGTTTTATTGATCAACTGGTAATTTGCCATATTTTGGACGATGCATAGCATCAACATGGACACATACCCATGTCTCACTTTAGGTAGCACACACATACTCGGTACTCGGTACACACACATACTCAGTACTCGGTACACACACAAACGGATAAACTGCCCGATATCCCAGCATTCTGTCTAGTAGTTCCAGCCCCACTGTAACATCCCTGAAAAATGATATGTACCAAGTTCTAAGTCAAGATATTTAATTTTGCTCTGGCTAATTTCAGCGAATAGTACACATATCACACGCAAAGCGCTGGGCATTTCGCCACTACACACGAACCGGTAGTTGAAGAGCTGGCGCATACTGCTGCAACCCAGGTAAAAGTAGAGGTAGCGACACTCACAACTTGTGAATCACAAGGGAAACAACTGTAAATGTATATCGCTCTTGGTGGGGGGGTGGGGGTGAAAATGAGGCTGAAAGCATGAACTGATGAGAACTGACACGGGTAGAACGGATGAGATGCCACGAATGATGTGTCGCAGAACCTGCTGGCCCACCCCAGTGTGTATGCCTAGCCTCAATTGTTGGCTGCAGCCTACAGGCCTGGACGGTTGGCAGTGGAGGCTGTTGTCAAGGTACCCGAGGCCCTTGGCAGCCCTCTTGTCCCTCGAGACGGCTGCTTCCACTATGTAGTGGGCACACTCAGCTGATTCCGCTTCTACTCTTGAAACTCCTGCATTGCAGTGGGCATGGTACTGCCACCGCTGCCCCTGGTGCTGTTGCCTCTGCCTCAGGTGCTTGAGGTGCTGTCCTACCAATCACAGCTGCTTATTGTGGTGTTTGCCTTCTCCAACTTGATCCTCATCGCCTCCTACACCGCCAACCTGGCAGCTGTGCTGACGTCTTCAGCCACAAGGACAGGCCTCAACACCCTGGCTGACCTTCGTGGGCTGCCAGTTCTCGCCCATGGGCCCTGCATGGACGACCTGGCTAAGAATTACCAAGTATATGCACAGCGCCTGGACTGGGAGGGGGATGCCACATGGAATCAGGCAAGTTGCTGGTCCCATGCTGCCTCTTACAAAACCTTGGTACACATGCATACCTCACGCCTCATGCCACTCACTAATGACCCAACCCCAGCTCCCCGCATACGGCCGGTTTCTTGACCAACAGCATCATATACCCTCCTTTGCACCCGCCCGCCCGCCCGCCCGCCCAGTCCCCCCAGTGGCAGTCATGGCCCAAGCTGCTTGGTGACGCTCATGTCGTAGCAGCAGTTGCAGGTCACCATGGCTTGGGGAGGCTAGGTGGCCCGGTGCTGCCCGGTGCAGGCAGGTGATAGCCAAGGCTTAGGCGCATGGGCAGAGCTCAAGCCATGTCCCTTGCACCTCGGCTTGTCATGGCTGCAGGTGGTGGGAAGTCGGTGGCTAATCCATTGTGTCGTCAACATCGTGTGCAAGGAAGTGTTGGCTGCAGGTATTCCGTGAGTTATTATCATGACGATGGCCAAGACCACATGCTTTCTAGGACAAGGTACAAGGGACAAAATACATGAACCATTGCATGCATGTTGTGTATGCAATGAGCTGGCATGGCTGATGCATGGCTGTCTATGGTTCGTCATCGCGTTTTCACGGCTGCTCATGGTGTCATGATAGGCTTTCGCCATGCTCCGCGCTTGACATGTTATGGCTGCTGGACGGAAATGGTACACATGCATGATCTATGTGATGTCAATGATCATGCTGCAGATGACCACCCCATGGATAGGTGTTGCATTGTTAGGCCATGCTCGAATGATAAGCATTGATATGCATAGCTGGTTGCAATTGCACACAGGTCGGTACATGTTGCATGCGCGTATTACAGCTTGTAGCAGTGCTTTTTCCAATGCGTGGGAGTTGGGAGCTGGGAGCTGCATGACACTTTTTTGCATGGAGGCGTGGGAGCGGGAGCTGGGAGCTGGGAGCTCGAGCCAAAAACGGTGCATGCGGTCTCCATGCGGCTCCTCCGCGCTCCCGTTTCCAATGCTTGGAGATGGGAGCTAGGCATGCAGCCCCCATGTCCTGCGCATGTCCTCCCAAAAGGGCCTCCTGGCTCCAATGGATCCCATGCTGGGAGCCCAGTGGAGCCAGGCGCGGAGAACATGGGGCGCTTGGAGCTGCATTTCAAATTTAATTTGATTTGCACCACAACCTGCAATAGGCAGAGACCATAGGCTTGCAAAGCACCAGTCCACCAAGAGTCGTGTTGCAAACTTGTAAAAATGCAGCCAAAAGGGTCCATGCAGCTCCAAGCTCCCAGATTTAGCGCAATGGAAACACCGAATCGGTGCATGGGCCCATGCGGCTCCGCTCCCAGCTCCCAGCTCCCATGCAGCCTATTGGAAAAGCACTGTTTGACTGCTGCATACACATGGTGCATGCACGCTAGCATACAAGACGCATGCGTAAAGCTAGATGTTGTAAGAGGGAGGAACGTATCTCGCTATGAGGTACTCTGAACCCAGAGTTGTACAAGCTACCCCTCTGTAAGCTCGTGGTACTCGGTATTTAAGCTAGATATAGATCTAGATGTAGATCTAGCCAGAGGTCTAGCCTGAGACCTAGATCTAGCCTGATATGTACATCTAAATCTAGATATAGCCTGAAGTCTAGATATAGCCCGAGATCAAGGTCCAGATCCGGTGGGGTACGTGGCTGAAAACCCTACATGCTACACCTTGATTGTCAAGTTCGTAGAGCTCATCTTTGCCATGCGAGTATCCCGGCGCTGCTAGCCATGGTCTGCTGACGCGATGCCATTCATGACATTCCGCTGGTTTTTTACGCGAGCGTGGTAGCATTTGCACGTAAATGGTTGTACCCGCCAATCACAGCCACCACTGCCTGGCATCAGCCTTTCCTTCACTCCTCTGTAAACCACTGCTGTGCTACAGCATGCCAGAAGCAACATTGTGCCACATGCACTCCTTGCCATGCCCGTTCTCTGTCTAGCAGCCCACACTGTAGTGTATGATGCCCGCCTGATGTGCATCCACACACATGCGTCTTCCTGCATACTTGACAACATGCTTGCATGCATGCTGCTTGCACCAGCGAGCACCCCTTCCTTGGTCCACCCAACGCAACGACCCACAACACCCTCAACGACCAATGCCTTGGGTAGGGTGTGCACGTTTGTCTTGCTCACCTAGAAAACCAGGACGGTGAAAGGGATATAGGGCAAGGGTCCACAGGCAGGTGGGAGGGGTGTGTGTGTGTATGTGCACTGGACTCCACCGCGATGGCAACCTTGCCAAGGCTGCGCAGCTCTCCCGCCCTCAAAGGGACAAGGGGAGAGGAAGGTGCCTTGTGCACCAAGTCACACTTTGCGCAGCTCTCCCGCCCACAAAGACACGTGTCTCACATGTGACCGGCTGCGATGAGAGCCCCCGACCCACCCTGACCCCCACATATTTTCAGCTCAGAACAACTAACCTACGTGCGACTGGCTGCGAGGAGCCTCCCCACCCCTGCTCCACACCCCAGCAGGCACGTGAGACAGGTGCATGCGGCATCATGCCCTGTTGAGCATCACAACAACGGCACCCCATGGTGAGACTAGGAGTGGGGCCTGCAGAAGGGAACAAAGGACGAAAACACGCCGCGACACACCCTGCCGCATTCCCTTCCCTCCAGCAAGCTGTAGTGGAGGGGTTAGGCGCCATCAACTCCTTGGCCCCAGGGCTCTGCCCTCTGCCCCCTGCCCCCTGCCGTCTGCCAGCTGCCCCTCACCCCTTGCCCCCTGCACCCCATCCCTGTCTGTCTAGCTGCATCCAGAGAAGGTCCTCAGGCAAGGGGCAAGGGGGGGGCTGCCCACTCTTGGCCCTTGGCCCTGCTGCCCTTGCAGCCCTGCCCATCTCCCCCTCCCTTGCCCAACTCCCCAGGGGGCTGCAGCGCCACTGGTCAGCAGCAGCCTAGTACACCGCAAAGCTGCTGGTGCGGGCCTTGCGGGGGCGGCCCACTGCCCCAGAGGCCAGGGGGCTGGCCCGCGGTGCCCCCACCCCTGTGGCCAGACTCAACTGCCCAGCACCCAGGCCCGGCCCCCCTCCCTCCCCCCCTGCCCCGCCCAGCCCCCACCCCCCGTCCAACTCAGCGAGACCCAGCTGCCCAGCCGCCCCTTGGACCCCCTCGCTGCCCTCCCCCCCAGTGCTGCCAGCCCCTATTTCCACCCCTGCCCCTACCGCTGCCCGCCGCTGCACCTGGCCCAGCTCCCTTGCCTGCTGCAGGCTCATCTGCTCTGCCAGCCACTGCTTGCTCTGCTGGCTGCTGGCGCTGAGGGCAGGGCTGCCGGGGGGCGGCTGCTGCAGCGCACTCTGACTGTTCAGCCACTGCTGGGTGGCCTGAGCCACGGCCAGCGCACCCACATGGAGGGGCACCCCTGGGGTCATGCCCCTGCTGCTGCCCGGCTCCCCCCCTAAGGAGGCCATGGGGCTGCCGCCCGGCCGGTAGAATGAGGCGCCGCGCCGGGGCCCCCTGGGGTGGGAGGGAGTGTGGGCGATCGCCCGAGCCACTGCTGCCGCGGGGCTGAGGGATGCCTGGGAGGGGGCGGGGGCGGGTGCGGGGGCGGGGGCCGGGGCCGGGGCCGGGGCAGCGGGTGGGGTGGGTGGGGGTGGAACCTGGGGGTGCAGGTCTGAGGTGCTGCTGGAGGAGGAGGGTGGGCGGGCGGGGGGTGGGGGAGGCCCACTGCCGCTGCTGCGGGCGGCAAGGACAGCTGCGAGGGGGATGGAGCCAGAGGCCCCAGAGGCTAGGGGGGCGGACTGGGGTTTGAGTGGCGCCCCCACCCACTGGCTGCTGCTGCTGCTGTGGTGGTCCCCAGACAGGCGGCTGCTGGGGGCGGAGCGGAGGGAGCTTGCCCCTGGCTGCAGCGACCAGGGCATGAAGGTGAGGGACGGCTGGCGCTCAACAGGCTGAGGGCTGGGGGGCAGCAGGCTGGGGGCGGCGGGGCTGGGGCCGCTGTTGGCCTCCTGCTGCAAGGTGAAGAACAGGGAGGGGCGGCGTTGACCCGCCTGCTCAGGCGTGCGCACCGCTTGCACCCCGTCCCCCCGGCCTGGCTGCTGTGCTGCCCCCACAGGCTGCTGCGACTCTGCTGCTGCTGCTACTGTCGCTTCCTTTGCTTTCTCTGCTGCCACTGTACCCTGCTGCTGCTGCTGCTGCTGCTTCTGGAGTGCTGCCAGCTGGCTCTGCAGGTCCTGCAGGGCGTTGGCCTGGCTTGCCAGCTGTGCCTGCATCTGCGCCTGCTGCTGAGCAGCGCTGGCGGCGGCGGCGCTCGCCTCGACCCGCAGCTGCTGGAGGGCGGTGTCAGTGGCGGCGGCACGGCCCTGGCTGGTGGCTAGTTGCTCCAGCAGCAGGGATAGGGGGTCAGGGTGGCTGGGGTCCAGCCCACTGTCATTACGCCACTGAGGGGGGCAGGCAGGCAGCCGGCACGCATCAGCATCATCAGCAGTAGCAGTGCGCAGCAGCAGGCTGATGGTAGCAGTAGAGCGCAGGAGCAGCCGTAAAGCAGCAGGCAAGCCCGCACCCGCATCACATCACCCCAATACACTGCTCGCTTTCATTAGCCCATCACCCCATTACCCTGGTACCCTAATGCAGCGCCTACATAGCATCACATCACCCTCCACCTGTTGAGCACCGCCCGCTGACCCCGGTGGGCACTCAGTACAGTACACCTAGGCTCCCCTGCCCGACTTCAGTGACTGGAAGCCCCAGCCACCCAGCTGTATACACCCAACCCAGCAGTAAAACGTGTAAATCCCATGAATTTCATGAATGTCATGTACATAATTATATAATTAAACACATATATATTCACTTAATTTAGTATCCCACAATGCTATCACGTCTGCCCACCTTATCCAGCCGCCCAGCCAGCTCCCTGTGCTCAGCCTTAGCCTTGGTCATCTCATACACGGCCTGCAGGACAAGTCAGCCAGCCTCACACATCACACCCCGAGCCAGACCACCCCCCTGGCCCTAACCCCTGCAGCAGCAGCAGCAGCAGCGACAGGCCTCAGCAGCAGGCCCCAGGGGCAGCTGCCCCCTATCCAGGCCCAGGCCCAGTAGCAGCCCCCAGCGGCACCACCCCATGCAGATCATAAGCTGGGCATGGGGCACCTCACAGCACAGCTGTGGCCATGGACAAAGCTGTGGACCTCTATGCTTTAAACTTGTGTTATACATTAGCCACACATCCATGTGCTTCTGCGCAAACAAAGGAGACAGTTGTGGGCAGATAAGATATGAAACGCACGACTTTGGCCTTGCATCTGCGTTGATGCAGAGATGTGTGGGTATGCGGGTGCGCCGGAGAGCAGGTGCCCAGGCATCTGGGCAAACGAAGAAAAGATGTAAAAAAGAGACACTGGTGTGCCAGTGCCCCGGGTGTGCTGGATGTTAAGGGTGAGGGGGCAGCGGGAGGCGGGCAGGCACCTACCTTGCTGTACTCGGTCTGCAGGTCAGTCAGCTCCCGCTGGCTGCGACTCAGCGCCGCATGCAAGCCGGTGACGGCCACTGCACTGCCCCCTGACGCCCGCAGCGCCTCGGCTTCAGCCGTCACCGCCCGCAGCTGCTCCGACAGGCAAGCCATGTCCACCTGCAGCCAGCACCACCACCAGCACCACCACCACCAGCACCACCACCATCACCAGCATACTTGTCTACATGCCGCTACCTGCAGAGTGCCACCTCCTCCATAACAGTGTTCATTAAGCTGCATGGCAATGTCCTGGCCCAGGGCAGAAACCAGGGTTGGTTGAGATAACTCCAGGGGCCATTGAGGGCAAGACAGAGTGGGGGCAGTACTAAGAGTGAGAGAGAGAGTGAGGCGGGCTTCTGAGAGGAAGGCACAGTAAGGGTGAGGGCATTGAGAGGGTGAAGGGAGAGGGGGGGACTGAGAGCGCTGGCAGGGCCTGGCGGGGGTACAGCCGACGACTAGCAGAGCAGCCAGGCAGCAGGCAAGCACAACAAGGTGGGGTGCTAGCAGCGCAGCGCAGCACAGCCAGGCAGCCAGGCAGGCAGGCAGGCAGGCAGGCAGGAAGGCAGGTGGGGGGGGCAGGCAGGCTGGCCCGCCAACAGCCCCTGAAGCATGCGCTACTGCCCCTGCTGCCCTACTCAGTGCCCGCAGCTAAACCAGTGGCATGGCAGTCACACTCCTAGCAGGGCCCTGCCTGGCACTGACACAGCTTTGCAGCCACATCCCACGCGACCCCAAACGTGACGGCACCCCTCCCCCTGGCCCTCCTCCCCCCTTCCTGCACTCCCCACCCACCCTCATGCCCCCTGACCCGCCCTCCACCACACCCCGGCCTGACAGTGCTCTTGCCTGAGCCTTGGCTGCCGCCGCCTCCAGTCCAGCCACCCGCCCCCTGAGCACCGCCCCCTGCTCCTGCGCAGTCCTCTCCCCCGCCCTGGCCGCCTCCACCTCCCTGCCCGCCCCCGCAACCTCCCCAGCCAGCTCCCGCCGCTGCAGCTCCGCCTCTTCAGCCCTCCTCTGCGCTGCCGCCGCCCGCTGATGCGCTTCAGCCACCGCGGCCTCCAGCTGCGCCACCCGCTCAGCCTGCGCTGTCCCCACCGTCGCCTGCTGCGCACGCAGCTGTGCCTGCAGCCGGTCAACCTGCCCTGCCCAGCCTGCCCGCTCCGCTGTCAACTCCGCCAGCGCCTTCTCCGATGCAGCCAACGCCCGCTCAGCGACAGCGGCCCGCTCCCTAGCCTCGCCCTGCTGTCGCGAGTAGGAGGCCGAGGCGTGGGAGGAGTCTGCCAGGCGGGCCTGCAGCAGGGAGCGCTCGCAGCGAAGCGACTCGACCTCACGCCGGGCCGCCTCCAACTCGGCGCGGGGCCCACGCTCACCGCCACGGCTGCGCAGGTCCTGCAGCGCGCCAGCAGCCAGCCTCAGCGGCCCACGCAAGGTCCAGGCAAGGTGCGGGAGAGGGGTAGCAGCTGGGGGGAGCATGCAGCAGGCGCCTGAGCTGGCCTAGCCACACGGACACGACAGCAGCAGGGAATCAGCAGCAGCTGCAGCTGCCACCTCCAGCCACACTAAGGTGAGGCAGTGCGCAGCGGGAGGAGCAAGGACAGCGTGCAGCAGGCCGCAGACCTGCCCAGCCAAGCACCAGCACTAAGTCACCACCTCCACCTCCAGCACCATGTCACCTTCATGTCACCACCATGTGACCATCATCTGACCACCATGTGACCACCATGTGCCCACCATGGCAGGCAGGCAGCACCATGTCACTACCTCGAGCACAAGCGATGCCGCTGAAGACGACGCGCTGCTTCAGTCACCTAAACAGCGCTAAGTAAGCAGCCTGGGGACATGGCCTGGTTGTAGGGAGCCGGCACGTCAATGCCGCTGCCTCAAGTGCAAACACTGCCACTGGAACTGCCCCACCACCCTACCCTCTTCACGCTTGACACTTGACCCTCTTGACACTCCCTCTTAACGCTGTGACTGCAGAGCTACAGACTGCTAAGCCAGGGTCAGGCTGCAGCCGGCCCCTGGCTCCTGCTGCTGGGCTAGGCAGGCGGCTGACATGCGTTCAGGGGTCGGTGGGGGTTGGGGTGGGGGTGGGAGTGTGGAGGGGGGGCTGCTGGCAGTGGGCGGGCCTGCCTGGCCTGCAAGATGACGCCGTGCCTCAGGCAGCCAAGACAGCCTGCCTGCTGCGCCAGGGTTGGGCTGCGGCTGCTGGGCTGGGCAGGTGGCTGGGCAGGTGGCTGGGCAGGTGGCTGGGCAGGTGGCTGGGCAGGTGGCTCGGTCAGCAGGCCGCCGCTGGAAGCAAAGCTGGAGCTATGTGAGCAGCCCTGGGGACGGAGCTCTGCTGCCCACTGCTGCCCTGCTGCTGCCCTGCTGCCCCCTGCTACCCTGCTGCTGTCGTACAGCCCTCAGCTGCCCTGCATTGCTCTTGTACCTATGCAGGTGGCAGCTGCAAAAGACTAGTCGCCTGCCTACCCACTTCCCGAGCCGCTGCGCCTAACACCCCTCCCCCTTCCTTCGCCATGGATGAGCCTTGCCCCGGCCTGTTTTTCATCTGCTGACCCCCCCCTGGGCTTCCCGGCCCCCACCCACCCACCTGCCTGCCTGCCTACCTCCTGCACACCGACAAGGCAGCAGACCTCCGCAAGCAGCTGCGCCTGGCCACCAGACCCAGGCCGCTGCGCCCGGTCCCCTTCCCCTCCTTTACCATGGCTTGCCTCGGCCTGGTTCCCATCAGCTGACCCCGCCTTCCCAGCACCCACCCACCCACCTCGGCCTCCTCCCTGGCCTCCCTTAGCTGCGCCTCCGCCCTGGCTCTGACCTCCTCCAACTCCCCCTCCACCTCGCGCCGCTTGGCCCGCGCTATGTCCAGCTCCCCCTGCAGGTGCTCCACGCGCCGCCTGTGCCAGGCCAGCTCCTCGTTGAACTTGCGCTCCAGCTCAGCCTGCAGCGCCATAGACCGGGCCTCAGCCAGTGCTAGGCTGAGGCGGCAGTGCACAGACTGGGCAGCAGCACACGGGCAAAAGGACATAGGGCATGAAGAGAAGCCAGCAGGGCAAAGACAGCGTGGGGTGGACAAGGCTGAGGCAGGAGTGCACACAGACCAGGCAGCAGCAGGCAGCAGGCACAGGCACATGCACAGGCACAGGCACAGGCGGAGCAGTGAGCAGCAGGCAGCAGGCCAAACCAACCGGCACCAGGCAGATGCTGAGGCGGGCCAGCCGGCAGTCCTCATGGACTGGGACACAGCAATGGCAGGTGGGCTGGTTCAGGCCTGCCTGCATGGCTGCCGGGGCTGGTGGGGGGCCTGGCTCGAAACGCGCTGCTGGTCGCCATCAATACTCAGGTGCCAGTTGTTGCTGCATTACGCTGCATGGCAGCCAGCCTGAATGGCTGCTGGACATTGAATATCACTCGCTTGGCATTGAATACTAAACGTTGGGCATCAGGAGATAATGACATGGCTGGTAGCCAGCAGCACTGAGGTGTTTAGCAGCGGTGCTGAAGGCTGTGGCTGCAATGCTTGAGCGCAGTCTGCTACCGGCACTCAGCAGCTGGGGATTTGAGGTACCCCAGGATAAGAACGGGTGTTTCATAGGTCCAGGGTTTAGGGTGGCGGTGGCTGCATGCTGCCCTGGGCTGCCTAGCACTGGGGCAACAAGCAGGTTTGAGTAGCAGGCTACCTCACGCTCTGTACTACCAGCGACCTGCGACACTAGGCTGTGTGTTGGGCTGTAAGCTGGGTGCATGCCGCCTGGTGATGTTAACATCTGCTCTGGGTGTGACACGCCCTTGTGCCCTTATGCCCTTACGCCCAGGCGGCGCTTGATTGCCTAGTCTGAAGCTAAAGCTGCAGGTTGGAACCCCTGGCATCGCTGTGTTAAAGAGGCGGGCTGAGGCCTGATGCCTGGTGATAGCCGGCGTGCCAGGGATTTTGTCCAAGGCCGGGCCGGGCGAGATGCCCCTCAACCTCGGATCACCGTTGCGTTGTGCAGCCGTTGCCGCGCCATCACCTGCTTCAGGCTGGTCATCGCTTCCACACTCTTTCTCGCCGAGGATAGGATTGGTACAGAGAGTTTCCCGTTCTGGAATGTCTCCGGCGGAGACTTACCCAACTGCCCATCGGTCCAGGTTCCCCCCTGCGATGGACGCTGCGAGCGTGGCCTGCGTCACAAGGGTTCGGCGCAGCTGCGACGCGCTCACCTTGGCATCAGGAGTAGCGTCCATGACGCCACCGCGCAGTTTGCTGCTCCTCAACTGCGGCGAGGCTATAGAGCCAGATGTGCCTACTTTGACTGATAACTGCTATAGGGGTGGCAAAGACAATCGTGTGCCGCGTGGCAAACTCAGCTTACACCTTCACTTTTCAACACTATTCAAATCTGGTGCAGTTGGTTTTCTCAGCGCCATATTCCCCAATGACGAGGCGATGATTTATCTGAAAACTGAAGTGTCAGTACCTAGCCGGTAAACAGCCGTCACATTTACCTAACTTCCAACCCCCACCCCCTTGCGAGGGTGGGGCGATAGGTGTTGGCATGAAACGCATGCAGTGATGTAAGCAACAGCTTAAGCATTGCCTAGTGAACACATACTACTGTGCTACAGGCAACTGGGCTTGGGCCTTGAGTGCTCTGTCTTGCAGCTTCTTGAAGCCCAATGCTGGGTACTCCTCGCCTTGGCAGGAGCCGCTCCTCGGTGTTGCCACCTGCACAGCTCCAGTGGGCGCCACTTGCTCTCCCCTGCCCGCTGGAGGTTGAGGGCTGCGTTGCAGTCTCTGTCCACCCATTTGCCAATGTCCCCAGGGGTAGCCTGGTCCAGCTTAGGGCACCACATGAGGACCCGCACCGGCGCCTCAAACGCACCGGCGCCTTCAGCCGCTTGCTCCAGGCTGACCGCAACAGGCAGTGCTGCACCTGACCTGGCTGGGGCTACAAACCTTCAGGCCTAGTGGGCTTGCTGCGGTCCAGCCCCGCCTCACAGGGCTGGGGGTTGTTCATAGCTGAGCTGACCCTGCTGGTGCGGAACTCATCCACAGTCACCACCTTGCCTGGCAGCCTGTCTGTTGGCCTGCCGCTGTTGGGCCTCTCCACCACCTTGAGGCAGGCCTGCAGGACAGCCTTGGCCCCCCACCCACCCCGGGTGCCACTGCCTGCGTTGCCACAGAACACCACCAGCTGCTTGCGGGTCCCCCACCGCTGTGGGGCACCATGGCTGCCTCCTCCTCCAGCTGCATGGCACACAATGCACACAATGCGCATGACATCCTTGAAAGGATTGGGGACATGGCACCTAGCAGGTCACATGTACGGCGGTCATCAGCATCTGGCCCTGCCCCTCCCCCCTACCCTTGGCACTCCCACCTTCTTGAAGTAGCGCTTCAGGACCTTCTCCTGCACGCCGTACAGTCTTATCCTTCGCTCTGTCCACTTGGGATGCAGGTACTCCCCCTACACTGCATCCCAGGTGGCAAGGGTGACGGCCACATGCCTATGGATGGCCACCTGGGAGGTGCCTGCTGGGGTGGCTGCTGCCAGGTGCTGCAGATCGAGCTTAATGTTCTCATTCCACTGCTGAGTGTTGCGGCGAGCCTGGATCAGGGCGCTGTCATGCTGCACCTGGCTCCTGGTCAGCTTGCTGTTGTGGAAGCTTTTCATGCAGCCATCCTCAGTCCACACCCCCAAGGCTGCGCTGACTGCCTAGATAGCGCCGGGGTCAAACCGCATGCCCATCTGGGTGGCTGGGTCAAACTGAAACGCCCACTTGTCAGCCAGGCCGCTGCCTATGTCAGCTGGAGGGCGATTGTGGCTGCTGCTGCTGTCAGAGGGGCCTGCTGCTGGGCTGCTGCCAAAGGGGCCTGCTACTGGGCTGCTGCCAGAGGGGCCTGCTACTGGGCTGCTAAGGGGGGGGCCTGCTACTGGGCTGCTAAGGGGGGGGCCTGCTACTGGGCTGCTAAGGGGGGGGGGGGGGTGTAGTCCAATGACTATGAGCAGCTTGCTTGGCCTCAAAGGCTGCCACTGTGGCCGCAGTCAGGCCTAGCTGACTGCACACCCCATGCAAGACCCTGCTATCTATCGCGATGAAGAGAGTACCTAACCTAGCATTGGAGGTGAGGATGAAGGGTGCGGGGCAGGCTGGCACCCGAGGACCCTTGCCCCGCCCTTGCCCTTGCCCTTGCCCTTGCCCTTGCCCTTGCCTTCGCCTTTGGGTGGGGGTAGGCAGGGGCAGGGGCAGGGGCAGGGGCAGGGGCAGGGGCAGGGGCAGGGGCAGGGGCAGGGGCAGGGGCAGGGGCAGGGGCAGGGGCAGGGGCAGGGGCAGGGGCAGGGGCAGGGGCAGGGGCAGGGGCAGGGGCAGGGGCAGGGGCAGGGGCAGGGGCAGGGGCAGGGGCAGGGGCAGGGGCAGGGGCAGGGGCAGGGGCAGGGGCAGGGGCAGGGGCAGGGGCAGGGGCAGGGGCAGGGGCAGGGGCAGGGGCAGGGGCAGGGGCAGGGGCAGGGGCAGGGGCAGGGGCAGGGGCAGGGGCAGGGGCAGGGGCAGGGGCAGGGGCAGGGGCAGGGGCAGGGGCAGGGGCAGGGGCAGGGGCAGGGGCAGGGGCAGGGGCAGGGGCAGGGGCAGGGGCAGGGGCAGGGGCAGGGGCAGGGGCAGGGGCAGGGGCAGGGGCAGGGGCAGGGGCAGGGGCAGGGGCAGGGGCAGGGGCTGGGGCAGGGGCTGGGGCAGGGGCTGGGGCAGGGGCAGGGGCAGGGGCAGGGGCAGGGGCAGGGGCAGGGGCAGGGGCAGGGGCAGGGGCAGGGGCAGGGGCAGGGGCAGGGGCAGGGGCAGGGGCAGGGGCAGGGGCAGGGGCAGGGGCAGGGGCAGGGGCAGGGGCAGGGGCAGGGGCAGGGGCAGGGGCAGGGGCAGGGGCAGGGGCAGGGGTAGGGGTAGGGGTAGGGGCAGTCTATTGTTGGCTTAATTGTCAGTTGGGGCCTGTTTATCTCCTTCAGCTTGGGGGCTTACCCTTCTACCTTTCTCCCACCCCGGCCAAACACCAGAGCACGTAACCTGTGCTTGATTACGCTTTGATTGTACCCTGTGTCTGAACGCTATGACTGCACGCCGCGTCTGAACTCTCTATGGTTGGGAGGAGTGGGAGGGGTTGTAGGTATCAGACACGCTACATGCCATGACACCATGCCACATGATCGATTTGTGGCTCTTCGCCTCGACATCGCCAAAGCGTCGCGCTGTCAAGCCAAACAGCCAATCGTTTTTACGAGCAGATAAATGGAAGTGCAGCAGCAGACTGTCGCGAAACTGGTCTTGCTCGGGGAGATGGGTAGTGGCAAGAGCAGCCTGGTACTGCGCTACGTCAAAGGCCAGTTCTTCGACTACCAGGTGCGTGACAGGTTCTTCCAGGGCTCTTCCCATTCCTGAGCGCATAACAGCATATGGGCTTCCAGTGTAGCCTCTCGGCACGCAACGGATACACATTCCCAGCTTACCTCGTGCGCTGGCGTGTCGCAGGCTTCCACGGTCGGAGCTGCGTTTTTGACAAAAACTATTCCTGAGCTGAATGTGAAGTTCGAGATTTGGTTAGTAGGGTGTGCAGCGGGACCTGCAGCCGCTGTCACAGTTCAGCAAACCCTGGTTGACGCTTTCTGCAGGGACACAGCTGGCCAGGAACGGTACCACAGCCTTGCACCAATGTACTACAGGTGTTGGATGGGTGCTGAGCTCAACAGCCTGTGGTCTTGACCTTTTGGTACAGGCCTGCCAGCTCAACCCCTGTTTGAGTTGCAGGGGAGCCATGGCAGCCGTGATTGTGTATGACATCACCAGCACTGAGTCCTTAACACGCGCAAAGTCCTGGGTCAAAGAGCTGCAGCGACAAGGGAATCCCAACCTTATCATGGCACTGGCAGGTGCGAGACTGAGCAAGCAGTACCAGCTGGCACCAGGTGCAGCTGGAGGTGTTCAATCCACACAGGTCCTGCTCTGTGGCATGCTGTGTGTGGCCCAGGCAACAAGGCAGACCTGGAGGAGCAGAGGGCAGTGAGCAGTGAGGAGGCAGCTGCCTACGCTGCAGAGAACAACCTGTTTTTCCTGGAGACATCTGCCAAGACAGCTGCAAATGTCAGCGAGCTGTTCATGGACATAGCTCGCAAGCTTCCACGCGTGCAGTCGAGTGCTGCTGGGCCGGGTGGACAGTCAGGGCAGCAAGGGAGCATTGCGCTGTCAGCTGCCAGCCAGCCCCCTGCAGCGGCAAAGGTTGGCTGCTGTTAGGAAGCACCCAACTCCATTGTTATTGTTAGCATGCATTGCAGCAACACAGGATAGGTTCATATTGATCATCATACATTAATGCAGGGTGCGGTTGGAAGGCATTGAAGACACGGGTCAGGTTAAGGGTGACGCCAGGCATGCATTGTTTGTGTGTGCCAGGTCAGCTGCCAGGCCAGACCTTGTCATTATCGAGGCATGGGCACAAAGCTGGGTTGTAAAGCATGGATTATACAACATGCATAAAGAAGATGAAAATAGAATAGAGAGGTATTGTCAGACCAGGTTGTACTCGGTGTTAGTATGGTCTGGGTGTGCCCTACGAGTGCGGTCACCTCTACACACTCACCCAACCGTGACATGCTGTGTTCCCTTTCCAGGTTTGTGGAGTAGGTAAAGTGCAGCAAGGCTTCATGGGAGAGGTGCACACCTGGTGTACTCCGGGAACCTTGTCAGGTCCAGTGTTAGTAGGGTGTGCAGCGGGACCTGCAGCCGCTGTCACAGTTCAGCAAACCCTGGTTGACGCTTTCTGCAGGGACACAGCTGGCCAGGAACGGTACCACAGCCTTGCACCAATGTACTACAGGTGTTGGATGGGTGCTGAGCTCAACAGCCTGTGGTCTTGACCTTTTGGTACAGGCCTGCCAGCTCAACCCCTGTTTGAGTTGCAGGGGAGCCATGGCAGCCGTGATTGTGTATGACATCACCAGCACTGAGTCCTTAATGATGATGTGGCTTACACCGCTTAAGCCGTCAGCCGTTAGGCTGCTAGGCCGCCCTCCCCCTCTAGGGGTTCGGGACTTTCTGTAACGCATTTCATAGCAAGGTGCACAAACAAAGGTGCACATGGGCTCAACATGAAGTCATGCAAGTTCTCATTATTGTTCTGTAAAGTCATGGTGATGATGATGTGGCTTACACCGCTTAAGCCGTCAGCCGTTAGGCTGCTAGGCCGCCCTCCCCCTCTAGGGGTTCGGGACTTTCTGTAACGCATTTCATAGCAAGGTGCACAAACAAAGGTGCACATGGGCTCAACATGAAGTCATGCAAGTTCTCATTATTGTTCTGTAAAGTCATGGCAAACTCCGGCTGCTCCCTGATGGAACTCGTGGCAGTGCACTCAAAGATGAAATGCATGGCGTCATCCACTACCCCCTCTGTGCATCTGGTGCATGTGCGATCAATGAAAGTTACCCCCTCAAACCGAGCCTTCTCCACCCCCAGACCGCTGTTGCCTAACCTGAACCTAGTCAAGCTCGTGCGAACTTCTGTAGAGAGCTGTCTGTTCAGTAGGTGTGGTGCCATGTGATTGATGCCAATGCCGTCCCCATGCTTGAACCATGCAGCATACGAGCATCTCTCCCGATGCACCGTCTCAGGCAGTCTAGGGTCTCCCTCAAACCCAACCCAACGCCTCCCCCACCTCTCGAGCCACTTGACTTCCATAGCCTTGGTGCCTAGGACCATGTCCGGGCTCAGGGTAAACTCATCCCCCATCAGCTCTCTGGCGGCCAGCTGGAACTGAGCACTCCAGCTGGCCTGGCAACTCCTCCCTAATTCCACATCTGCCTTAATGACCCTCATTAACAGGTCACTGTGGGATAGTTTGGCAGTGTTCCAGAACTTGCATGCAGCCCTAAACCAGTAAAGCTGGAGGGGCAGCTGCCCCAACTCATGCAGCACCATCAGCCCTGACACTGAGCTACGAACCCTGGCAGCAAACCTGAGAAAGCTGAGCATGCGTGTTTGCACTGGGTTAGAGAGTTGCACACCATGCCCAAGGAAAGCAGAGCCCCAAACCTGGCTGCCATACAGCCCTAAGGGGAGCACGAACGCTCTGATGAGGTGACACAGGGCAAAAGGATCATGCAGCACCCCATACTCTCTAGCACGGTTGCATGCTTGGCGCATGGCGAGGAACATGCCAGCCCTCATATGAGTGGCAGCAAAAGCAGGGGTGGCGCTGGGATTAAAATGCATGCCTAAGTACTTGAACTCTCTCACCACAGGCAGGATCTCATGCTTGTACCCAATGCAAGGTGCTGCAGTTTGTGAGTTGCCATTGAAAACCATCACCTTTGACTTGCCCACATTGACTGTAAGGTGTTTCCTGTCTGCAAAGCCTTGTAGCTGGCAGACCAGCCGCTGCAGCCCGTGGGGCGAGGTGCTCACCAGGGTCAGGTCATCAGCATACATGAAGTGGGTAACAGGTGTGCCTTGCACCCTCACAGCATCAACAGGGCCTAGGAACTCCTTACTAATGTCGTGAACATAGAGAGCAAACAGGAGTGGGCTGATGGGGCAGCCTTGCTTGACACCTTGGTCAGGAGTCACAGGGGGGGTGCGGTGGGGGCCATCTATCAGCACATAGTTGTCATCCCTATACAGACCCTCCAGGCAGGCAAGCAAGGGCTGTGGCAGCTTGATCCCAACCCGCAAGTGCTCCCACAATTGTTGTCGAGGTATGTGGTCATAGGCCTGTTTGAAGTCAATGAAGGCAGTGAAAAGCTTGCGGTGCTTGGCATCTGCGCTAGCCTTTTGAGCGTGGACAAGATGGCGCAGAATGAACATGGGTTGCATGGTGCTGCGTCCCGGGATGAACCCAAACTGCTCAGCTGGCAGCACTTTGTGTGTCATGCACCAGGCAGTCAGCACGTGCCGCAAGACGTTAGCATACAGGCGGTACAACACACTACTCACAGCAAGCATTCTGTACTTGTTGGGGTCTGTGGGGTCTGTGTCCTTGAAGAGGGGGCTGATTCTAGCTACCTTCCAAGCCGCTGGAATAATCCCGGTGCGCATCATGCTGTGAAACCATGTGGCAAGCAGAGGGAGCAACAAGTATGTGGTAACACCCTCCTCAACTGTGCGGGCGTGCTTGATAAAGGGGGCTGGGAGCCCATCCAGACCAGGTGCTGTGTCGTTGTTGAGATCACGTAGTTGTGCTTGAACAATAGATGTGATGTTGTCAAGATGGGGCAGCTCATAGGCAGGTGGATGTGTTGTGACAGGGGCAGGGGCAGGGACAGAGTGAAGTCTGCCTCTCCCAAGAGGGACGGCTTGCAAATGGGCAGGCACAGCTTGCCTGGTCCTAGCTGGCTCAGGGATCACATCGGGTGCGTCATGTGTCGTATTAGTGGTTGTGAAATAGGCCTGCAGATGCTGATGCCACTTGTCGATGGGAACCATGGACTGCTGGCGTGCGTGCTTGACTCGGAGCATCTTGAGTGCATCCCCAGGGTTGTGCTTGAGCATGTCTAGAAGCTTGGCAGCTCTATGCTTGGACCACGCAGACTTAGCTCTAGCAACCAGCCTCCTATAGGCCTGCTTTCTAGCCCTGTAAAGGTGCAAGGCCTCCCCGCTACGCAGAGCCTGCCAGAGTGCGGCTTTAGCCTCCTTGCATGACCGGTCAAACCAGGCAGGCTTAACTGTGGTGTGCCTGTCAACACGTGCTAGTGGGCAGAGCCTTGCCTTAAGCATCCCCGCACTGCCCGCAGCCCGTGATATGATGTCATGCACAAAGCGGTTGATGGAGTCAGGGTGTGTGCCCTGCTCAACAGCCTGCTTGACAGCCATGACCTCCTCTTCCAAGTCGATAAGGGCACCCACATACCGAGCAGCATGATCTGGCTTCCATTGGAACTGTGGGCCAGTGTGGCAGTCATCATTGCAGGTGTGGATGGGTGTAGTGGCTTGTGCTGGTGCCTTGAGAGACAGGGTAATGGGGGAGTGGTCAAACTCATGGCAAGCGTCCGGGAAGGAAGAAGTGTGGCTCAAAGAGTACACAGACTCACTCATGATGATGTGCTCCGTGCGAGTGCTAGCTCTGCAGGTGCGCTGTCCCATGTCCCCATGTCCCCTCCCGGTGGTGGCAACAAGGCCTGTAGCTGATAGCACGTCAATCAACTCCCTGCCCGCTTGGTTAGACTTGGCCGGGCCAATCCTAGGCACGCAAAGCTCCGGATGCTGCATGGACCAGCCGGAAGCTCCGGATGCTGCATTAACACGCGCAAAGTCCTGGGTCAAAGAGCTGCAGCGACAAGGGAATCCCAACCTTATCATGGCACTGGCAGGTGCGAGACTGAGCAAGCAGTACCAGCTGGCACCAGGTGCAGCTGGAGGTGTTCAATCCACACAGGTCCTGCTCTGTGGCATGCTGTGTGTGGCCCAGGCAACAAGGCAGACCTGGAGGAGCAGAGGGCAGTGAGCAGTGAGGAGGCAGCTGCCTACGCTGCAGAGAACAACCTGTTTTTCCTGGAGACATCTGCCAAGACAGCTGCAAATGTCAGCGAGCTGTTCATGGACATAGCTCGCAAGCTTCCACGCGTGCAGTCGAGTGCTGCTGGGCCGGGTGGACAGTCAGGGCAGCAAGGGAGCATTGCGCTGTCAGCTGCCAGCCAGCCCCCTGCAGCGGCAAAGGTTGGCTGCTGTTAGGAAGCACCCAACTCCATTGTTATTGTTAGCATGCATTGCAGCAACACAGGATAGGTTCATATTGATCATCATACATTAATGCAGGGTGCGGTTGGAAGGCATTGAAGACACGGGTCAGGTTAAGGGTGACGCCAGGCATGCATTGTTTGTGTGTGCCAGGTCAGCTGCCAGGCCAGACCTTGTCATTATCGAGGCATGGGCACAAAGCTGGGTTGTAAAGCATGGATTATACAACATGCATAAAGAAGATGAAAATAGAATAGAGAGGTATTGTCAGACCAGGTTGTACTCGGTGTTAGTATGGTCTGGGTGTGCCCTACGAGTGCGGTCACCTCTACACACTCACCCAACCGTGACATGCTGTGTTCCCTTTCCAGGTTTGTGGAGTAGGTAAAGTGCAGCAAGGCTTCATGGGAGAGGTGCACACCTGGTGTACTCCGGGAACCTTGTCAGGTCCTGTGTTTTAGCAGAGGTCTGGAGCGTGGATCTCGGGATGATCCTACCATCAATTTGAACTGAAGTATCCATCGATGGGCAGCCTGATGCTGTGCCTGGGAATGTCTACTAGGATGGTAATGCACAGGGCGCCGCCAGCTACGTGATGTAATGATAACGAAATAGATAGGTGGCTTACACCGCTTAAGCCGTCAGCCGTGAGGCTGCTTGATGTCCGATGTTATGATAACGAAATGCCTGTGACAAGTCACATAAAGTGCTCCTATACCCATTTGGCGACTGACCACCTGTCTTCGCTCCTCTGGAGTCATGCGCATCCGTAGTCAAGCACTCAACCGTAGCGCGTTCACACCTGGTCTGTACGCTGCGACTGCCGATAGACGGTCGCACATTTGTCGCATAGCCACGCACTCAGGCACTCAGTCAGCGCCGCAACCTCGGCAGCAGCGGGAGGCACGCCAGCCAGAGGACTTGGACGACCCTGCACAAATTGGTGCACGAACACATTGCGTCGTGAAGGCCAAGGTACGTTACGTAACCTTGGCAGCACGCAGTTACGCAGCACCGTAAAGGTCACATGGCGTGGCACTACTGCCTGCCTAGGAACGCTCGTTATGCACGGGCCAGGATGTGTCCTTGGGCACTTACATGACCCTGCCAGTGGAACAATACTTTGTGCTGGATCCCAAGCAAATCAGGCACCTGGATGGCAACCGATTTGTGCTGCTAGTGCCACGCATTTCTGTGAGTCACCATCTGAGCAACAGCTGACCACACGGACTCGCAACGACAGCCCTGCACTCATACCACATGCCTAACTGACACAACCACCAGCTGTCTGTGTCTTTGTGTGGTGTCTGTGTATGGTTTGTGTTTGGTGCATATGGTGCAAGGCCAGGTACTGGAGCACATCTCCCTGGCCTCCTACGATAGTCAGGGGGATGTGCTCCAGCCACATTTTTGTGTCACTGCTCACACCATGTCATCGTCCTGCACTGCCAGATCTTTAACATCTGGTTGGAGCCTGAGGTGGAAGTGACGGTGACGACAGAGAAGCAGCCCGGGCGAGTGGTGCTGCAGGCGGAGCATTGTCGCATGAAGTAAGTGTTGCATAGAGCGCCCATCCTCTGAGCAGTGCCCGCCTGCCCGGCAGAGTACATGCTCCCCAAGTTGGCTCCTGCTACTCCACTGTTAGATATGCCCGCCAGCAGCACCCGGCCTGCAGCAGCTGCTGAACACAACAGAAGGAGAGAACTATTCCGGCAGATCTGGCTTGCATCAAGGGTTGAGCTTTTGCCTGGGGCACGGCCTGCTCCCATCCCCTAGCGGCTGAACAGTTCACGCCCAGCCTAGGGAGCAGCTCAACAGCGGGTGACGCCACCCTGTGTGGCCTTCTGCAGGCAGCATCTGGAGGAGAGGGGGGCAGGGTGTCCCAGGCAGCAGGGGTGTTCAGTGTGGCAGGCGATGCTGGGCTAGAGAGGGCCGCAGTGGCTGAGGCTCAGCCCTAACCCCAGCTCTAGCCCTAACCCCAGCCCTAGCCCTAACCCCAACCCTAGCCCTAACCCTAGCCCTAACCCTTTCTCTAACCTTAACCCATCTTGCGTGGTGCAGCTGACTTGCACGCTGCTTTCTGTGTTGTGATTACGTCCTGGTTGTGGTGCAGGGGTAGCGAGCAGGTGGAGCGGCTGCAGCTCAATTCGCGCTTCTGCATGCGCTTCGTGACCCAGCTGACCTGGAGCAGCGGGTTGCAGCAGGAGGTACAGGGCCAGGACGGTGCAAGGTGGGCTCGGCTCAGGGGGTGTCTGGTGCTGGCTCAAGGCTGCTGGTGCTGGGGCTGCAGCATGGCTCTGTCAGTCTAGGAGGGCACCCTATGGTACAAGGTGCCACGTCTAAACACATGATAACTATTACAATTACAGAAATATATAGGTTATGAAGGTAGGTAGGTCAGCCTGACCTTAGAGGCCAGTCTGACCCTTACCCTTACAATAATAAACTGTAGTAATATACCATGTGAGTGTATCAAGGTGGGAAGGTTTGCATAACTCTAACCCTATTCCTAACCCTACCCCCTGCTATCCAAGCGTAAGCTACGCCCCAGCTGGCCCCTCTCCCCTGATGTCATGTTGGTACTCGGACCCTCCTTGCTTTGCACCCTATGCTCCCCACTCACCGCCAACCTCAAGCTTTGGTGTCCTGTCACGTCCCTTCTTCCCCATCTGCCTCGTAGCGCTGGCCCCAGTGGCCAGATTCAAGGCAACTCCCAGCTGGACGTGTGGTGCGAGGTGGTGCCGCCCTTCCACCACATGCCTCGCTCTGCCCTGGTGGTAAGCCCAGGCCGCTGTCCTGCTGCTGCTGCTGTTGTTGCTGCTGCTGCTCCTTCATTGCGGTGGCTGGCATGCACCTGCATGTGAGAACTGACATGTGCGCTACACCTGATACACTTGGTTACACCTGATACACTTGGTACACCGGTCCACCAGCTATCCCCATCCCCTCGCTTTCCTTGCTGCCCCAGGCCGCTTGCAATACGGTGCTGCGTGCGCTGGTGGGCACGCTCTTGCCCTTGTTCATGCGCCAGCTGGCCGACGACTACGTGCGCTGGAGCAACGACCCGGAGTACCGAGCGGCCCGAGCGGCTCGCAGCTTACCCGCCGCGATTGCGCCGCCGGTCCCTGCCTCGGTCAACCTGCTCCACTAATGGCGACGGCGCCGCGCCACGGAGCTGCAATACGCGCTGTGCGTAGCTATTGCCACTCTATCGCTAGCCCTCATGTCGAGATCAGGGCGGGAGTACGGAGGCGGTGTGGTTGGCGCTCTGATCAGGAACGAGCAGCTGTCTGGTGCCCCAGCAAAGGGTCATACCCGTCGCGCAGCGCAGGGGCGGGAGCGCAAGCAGAAGCGCATCTACAATTACACGGGGCATACAGGAGCGGGGCACTGCAACGCACTCTGGCAGCAGCTAACCGAACGAATAGGCTGGCGGATCATGACGGGCGAGGCTGTGGTTGCTTTGCGTTGCTTTCAAGTCTTTAAGCATCAGAGTATCTTAGGCACGCATCGTGACATCACCAATGGTAGAGCATATAATATATGGCATGTTCGGCAACAGTACTGATAACATGACACTTTCGTTGAGCATCACATCTTCCTACGCTTTGCCACAGTAGTGGAGGGTTGTGTGATCAATTATTCGTTTCAACTCTCTATCTCAACTCAACAACCCGCCAACTACAAAATTTTGCCCGGCACCCCACGCTCACAACAACTCGCAGCGTAACAAAAAACATGGCGGCCACATCTTGCTGCACAAAGCTCTCCCAGTATTTTCTAGGCCTCTATTCGCTGCTATCGCCTCCCTGCCGAAACGAAACAGGTGAGCCAGCCTTGCCTGGCTTGTGAGTGCCCTCAGAACCCAAAGATATAGCTGCAGGGTTCTTGGCGGCGTCTTCTGTCAGGATGAACGCGCCCGCGGATGGCGGCAGCGTGTCCTCTTGCGGGAGCGACCGCAGCGCGGCACTTAAGCTTGGGTAAGGCGGAATCGGAGTGGCGTCCTGCAGCTGGGCCGCGCTCGGCTCGCTGCTGCCGCCCGCGTCGCCGCTCAACACGCTGCCGATCGCCGCGCCCTTGCTGCCGCTGCTGGTGGTGCTGCTGGTGGTGCTGGCGGCTGGCGTGACAGGGCTGGATGCGAAGGAGCTGGCGGCTCCGTTGCTGGCACCATCGTCAACCCCACCGCTGGACACAAACTGTGAGAACGGCGTGCCCTGGCCCTCCACCGCGTCTCGAAACTGCTCAAACGCGCTGGACAGCTTACCACGCAGCTCCACCCGCCCCTCCCCAAACAGCACGTACCTGCAGCACAGGCGGCACAAGCAGCGGGGGGCTGGACTCAGGGCACAGCAGCGCACTTAAGCAGCAGATGAACGCCATCACACTGCTTGAGCTGGGCCAGGTAGCTCCCCCCTGCTGGTAGCGGATCACCACCTGGTCTACAGGTCAGGCAGCCGACCCGCACCGCCCTACACAACCACACGCCAGACCCATCACAACCGAGGCATCGCCACTGAGCCATGGCACCAGGCTCAAACCACCCCGCATACCCCTCCCCGGCCACGCCCCAACCCTGCAAGAAGCCTTACCGTACCCAGCGTTACCGTGTAAGGATATCCTACCCCTACCCCTACCCCTACCCCTACCCCTACCCCTACCCCTACCCCTACCCCTACCCCTACCCCTACCCCTACCCCTACCCCTACCCCTACCCTACCCCCCTGCGCCCCACCACCCCTCACTCCTGCACTGCCCAGCTGCCAGCTCACATCCCCCAAGACCCCCTTGCATTCAGCTGGGCACAAGCTGGCCTGGCCTGGCCCTGACGCACCTCCAGAAGAACTGGCCCGACTGCAGCAGGCCAATGAACAGGAGCAGGTTGGGCAGCAGGGGCAGGTGCTCCACCCTGTCCAGCACCGCGCTGCAGATCCAGGAGCCAAACAGCAGGCCAGCCGCGCCCACCAGCCAGCTGCGCTTGTACTTCACACCCTCCCAGCGAGCCTGTAGCCAGTCAGGGCCAAGAGGTGAGGGTGGGTGGGGAGAGGGATGAAGGTGAGGGGGGAGGCAGGGGGCGGGGCCAGGGGGGTGCGTGGAAGGCAGGCAGGGGGAGGGAAGTGGGTGGTGCCCCGTTAGCTGCAGTCCAGCTTGAGTGCAGCCAGGGCCAGGTAGTGTACCCTCAAGGGGCCCTGGTTTGCTGTTGGGCCAGGAGCACAGCGGGCTGAGGTTAGTTTGCAGGTCCTAAGGACAGGCTATGCAGGACAGGCAGGGCAGGGCACAACAGGCACCAAGTGCCACAGCAGGGCAGGGCCAGTTGTCATCTTCAGGCACAAAGTGACTAGCAGGTACAGCAGTCAAAGCTGTGTCAAGCAGAGCTGCACAGGCAGGGGAACGGGGACACTGGCAGGCGTGCGGAGATGTTGCACCCAATCGCGCTGCCTCGCCCGCGAGGGCGTGCTGCCCCCACACCACCGTGCTGCTGCTGCTGCTGCTGCTGCTGCTCCTGCTGTTGTATCCCACAGACACTGCACTCGCATACGTGCGGCGCCGTGGCCTTACGCGACTGGGCGTTCGCGCCCTGACACCCTTTACGTTCACTCCGATCTGCCCCTAGATTTCCCCCTGCGCACCTTCAAGCGATCCCACAGCTCGGACGTCGCCTCGTCGTCGTAAGCGGCAGTGCTGGGAGTAGAGCTCAAGTTTAGCTGTGGGTAGCCTGTTAGCGGGGCATCCCGTGCGATACGGCCCTCCCCAGCCTCGCTGCCCTCTCGGTACGCCACCACCCGCACAGCTGTCCTGCGCGCTCGAAGGCTGCCCGGCACTGACGACATGCGCTGACGCAAGCCGGACGTCAACATTCCACTGCGCTGCTGGACGGCGATCATGGCGAGCAAATACGGAGCTAGCGGGAGAGCATTTAGCAGAAGAGAACGCTAAATGTGTGAGAGTGAGACCAAAACACTATTGATGCTGGCCCAACGTTCGATCCGTACAGCCCTCATCCTACTCCAAAAAACAGTAATGAGTCGTAATCAAGCTCAGGCTGCGACCTCATCGTTGTAAGGGCTACTGCTAGTGTGCCTACCGTATTGCCTTGCCCTGTGTCAGGGCCTCCCAACCCCCTTGAAAAGGGGGTGTGTCCGTTTCACGCGGTTTATTTCTCGTACAGTTAGCGGATTGATCAACGAAGCACATCAGGATGTTGAGGACTCGCTTGGCTACACGCTACGGCTGTCCTGAGCGTCCATGACTATGTATATGATGCACTGCTTAGGCGTGAACCCGGCCTACATTTTGTGGGCAGATATCACCATGCACGCCTCCTCCACCCTCGACCTTCTTAATGATGCCGTGATGAAGCAAACGCAAGTATGTGTGCGGTCGCGCTTTGTGTTGCGATGGCCGGAAACGCGAGTTTGAAACCTAAGAAGCTTAAATGCTTCTTTAACGCACCCACACCACTGCTGATGCTGCGATTATAACAGCCGCATACTTCTTAGCATCGATTAGCTTCCTACTAACTTGTCATTTGTGTCGCTCGCGCTGTCAAGCGAGAGCGGAGTGGTTGTATGCTCTAGCGATCCATCAAGCATCTATATGCACCCTTCACCTCTTATTACAGTAGACTATGTGGCCTAAGAGTCAAACTGACCGCGGGACTCTTCATACTTGAGCCCTTTCTGCTCGTTCCCCTGCTTACGTGCTTTAATCGTTGTAGCAAGAGCATATGCGTAGGTGCGAAGCCTTCGTTGTGTCGCTACATCGTTTTGGGACATCACCACTGAGACATGTGCTTCGGTCCATGCCACAACGTGCATACCCCACTGGCTGGGTACAATAGATGAGCAACAAGTATCTAAAGGCAAACATCTAGTAGGACTGGTGGACACTGAGCCCTAGAACACTGGCAACGTGCATACCCCACTGGCTGGGTACAATAGATGGGCAACAAGTATCTAAAGGCAAACATCTAGTAGGACTGCAAGCACCCCACACACGCAAATTAGTGCACAACTATCGATTTTGAGGGGGTGTTTTTTGTCAACGATTCGCCTCGGAATGAGACTTTTGTTCCATGGCCACCAACATCGTTAATAATCTCGTATTAATTAGTGAAATTCCTGAATCATATAATTATTATTTAGGTATCCCTTCTATAAGCTACTCCTTGCAGTGCAGTACTGCACCATACCTAATGCTGCAGCGTTGCACCAAATCTCAGCGTGGAAAAATTTCAGTCTAAAAATTCAGTCTAGCAGTATTATGATGAAATATAGTAGTTATGTTGGTAATTCATTGGTATTTTAATGGTTTGGAGATTGTTGTTCCTTAAAATCTCATTTGGTGTAGTACAGCACTTGTAACTAGTGCACTACTTCATTACACCCCATTGTGCAGTATCGCACCACACCGAGTGGTGTAATTCATCACCTCACCGATATCTCACCAACCACGCATATTTATGAATTCTCGTTCAAACCCCATTCTTACAGTCACATTACCGGGCTATGTACCAAATCTCAGGCCGAAAATCCGAAAAATGCTGTTACTAATTTGCCCGAGTGCCATCGCAGATGTGGTTGAAGAACACCCCTCCCGCGCAACTGCAACTCTTGCCTTATGGCCACAACAAACACTCCTACAAATTAATCCCTGCGTCCGTCCCTGCGTGTTGACCGACCTTGTCCGATCGGGCTGAAATTTTGATAGATGGTAGTTTGCAGAAAATAAAACATATTTTTCAGAATAAATATTTTAAAAACATCAAAGGCGGCTGCGCTGTGGCCCTGTGGCTAGAGTGCAGGGATGAGTGCAGGGATAGGTTGCGGGCCACAGCGCAACAGCTGTTGATTTTTTCAAAATATTGTTCTAGCAATGTGCTTCTGCACGGCCTTCTGCCAGCCTGCCACCAGGGTGTTGCCGACTGGCTGATCCCTGGGCGACACCTTGTGGTAAAGGAGGTAGGCCCTGAGCTGCTCGCGTGTGAACCGGGTTGCCTCCTTGGCTGAGGTATTGCTGTAGTCTGCACCCCGTTGCTTGCTGGAATCGCTTGCTGGAATGCCTGCTGTAGCTGCTGCAGGGGGGCCTGGGTGGGCACGTTCAACACCATCTTGGCGTTCCCGTCTACCATGCATGCTGCCTCCTCCGCCTTGCGTGCTGCCTTGGCCTCCCGGTTGTCGGCTGCTGAGGTTGTCTCCTTGTCACGCTTCTGCTTGCGGAGCGTGAGGAGCCGAGCCTCAAAGTCTGCCAAGTTGATGTTGGCGAGTGCCCCGGGGTCGAGCTTGTTGTTGATGCTGCCGATCATGGCATCCAGCCCTTGCTTGGCACTGTTGCCGTGCTTTGTGTGTTGCAGGCTGGATTCCACTGCGTGGTTTGAGATGGGTGCTGCCCCAAAGAACTCCACTAGGTGCGTGCGAAGGCCTGGACTGCACGGCTGGCCAGCTGCCAGCTCCCGGATGTCATCAAGGAAATCCTATAGCGTGCCATACGGGTCAAAGACGGCTGGGTCGAATGGCAGAAACTGCTGCCCGCTTGGTGGCTGCCGCCGCCCCCCCTGTTGTTGCTGATGCTTTTGCCGCAGGTGCACGTCCCACTGTTGCAGCCTCATGTCCCGCTGTTTCAGCACCTGCTCAGCTGCCTTCTGTGCGTACAACGCGTTTGAAGAGCCCATGGCTGCCAGCAGGTGAGGGAGCTGGAAGAATAGCTGGCTGTGTTCGTACAAGTTCTGCCTGGATGTGCTTGTTGATGAGCACAACGAGCTTTGGCTTGGCAGCCGCCCATTGTTGGGGGCCTTCCAAGGCCATGGGGTTGGGGGCAGAGGCAGCAGCTGTGAGGAGGGAACTAGCAACTGTATGGGCGGAAGGGGCTGTGGCGACAAAGAGCCCCTGAGCATGCTTGAAGATGTAGGGGAAGCGCTCCTCCGCGTCCTGCGTTGAAGCGTCCAGAAGGTTGTCCAACAGCTGCTCCACATGCGGGGCTGGCGGTGAGGCACCTCCACGCGGTGGCCCTGGTAACAATCCGCGTTGACTTCGGTCGCACGGATTGGCTAAGCTACCTCACCACCGCACCCAGCGGTATATAAATTGGGATGCAACGGGAAAGCCTTCCCAGGCTTGAACGGGCACCGCTTTGTCCAGCGGAATACAAATGAGGTCCGGGTGCCGCACACGACCGCTGGGGGTCACCGAGCTGTTGTGGAGTTGCTGGCGTCGTCAAGGAGGGAGCAGAGCAACCTCAACGCATGACGTTGGCTGACAGCTGAAGTTTGGACTTTTGGAGCCTGAACTTCAGCTTTTAGTGCGACATCCGGCGGACAAGGCTGGAATTGCTCTCGTCAACGAGGAGAAGAGATAAGGCCAGCTGCCGAGTGCACTAGTCTTTGCTCCTCTCATGCCTCTTTGTTTGCCTTGGGTGCTAGCTGTGGTCTGTGGCTACAGCTAGGGCAGCTTGGTGGGGACATGTCCAGCCTGTGTCCAACGTTTGGAGGTGGGAGCAGGCCGCGCCACAGGCGGAAGCTCCTCCCTTAATGCACGCCGGTTTGTACCGGAGTAGTTTTCTTCTTTCTTCTTTCTTCTGCTCCACATGCCGTGCAACCTCAAAGGCGTGCATGCCGCCCTCTGTGGCCACCCACCCGGGTGGCTGGGTGGCAGGCTGGCTGCGTGGCTGGCTTGGTGCCTTGGCTGCTGAGCATGCCTCGCAAGAAGGGCAGTGACACCCTCGAGCGCATCAGGAGATTCCACTTGTCCTTGAGGTCCTTGTTGAAGCCCTTGTTGGCTGCGGCCACCTGTGCCCGCAGCTGCTCCAGCTTGATGTTGGTGGTGGTCAGCTGCTGCTTGGTGTGGGCCAGCTCAGTGCGGGCCGCTGCCAGGTCTTTCAGGGCGGCCTCCAAGGCAGCCGTTGTGTCAGTGAGTTGGGCTTGTGTGCCCTGCAGCTGCCGCAAGAACGCCTCCTCCATCTGGTCGACCTGCTGCATAAACCCCAACAGGTCTAACTCCCACTGCTGCTCACGCTGACAAGCAGAGACCAGCAGGCTGCAGTGCCGCTCCCTGAGCTGGCTGTACAGCTGCTGGGAGCGTACAAGGTCAGCAGTGACGGCTGCATGTGCAGCGGTGAGGGCTGCATGCGCAGCGGTGAGCTGCTCCATGCTCTTGGCTGCCTCATACTGAGCCTGGGCCTTTGCCCCATTGGCTCTGTTTGCTCTCGTGTGCTTTTTGACGGGTGGCATGTCAGGCAGAAGGGCAGTGGGGAGGTGCTTGGAGGTGGTGGTAGTCAGCTGGGCCTGCTAGGGTGGGCTGCTGGTAAGTACTGTGGGCAGGAAGGGTTAGTGGTGCTTGGGCTCCTGCAATTGACAATCCATGGCTCACTGAGCTTTGAGAGTAATATTGACTCTTCTGTCTCAGCTGGGCATATGAGTAGAGTAGCCTTTGATTTGGGGGTCAGCAAAGAAATACGACATCTCTCTGAGTTTTGGCTGGATTGCTGCAAATCCTACCTGCTCAGCGGAGCAGCATCTGAAGCTTGTAAAGCCCATTTAGGTGTGCCGTGATGTACTCAGAAACTCCTGCATCATCAGATGTTCGTCGTGTAACCTGTGCTGGCGGCCATCGGCGCAAGAATAGTGGCAACTGCTGCGTGCACCTCAGTGCTGGACACTGAGCCCCAGCAGGTCCCAGTGCTTCTTGGTGAGGCTGCACAACTGAGGGCTAGCTGCGCTTGCAAACCTTGTCTGCCCCAGCCCTCTGCCTTGCCCCATGTTGTCATTGCCTTGTGCAACGCGTTGTGAATCTGGTGGCTGACACATGGCCAGAAGATGATGAGGGCCAGCCCCTGCTGTCTGCGCAAGGCATTGATGCTGACAGCCAGCCCGCTAATGCGCCCAATATTGCCAGCTGCGCTGTCCACTGTGATGCTGGCTAAAGACGTCCATACCAATTGCTTCCTGCAGACGTCCACAAACTGCTGAACAGCTGGGTATGACGAGTTGTCCGGACACTCTGCTTGCTTGCTTGCTTGCTATCTTGTGGCTTTTGTCGCGTGGCATGTCAGGCAGAAGGGAAGTGCAGAGGTGCTAGGAGGTGGTGGGTAGGCAGCTGAGCCTGCTTGGGTGGGCTGCTGGCAGGTACTGTGGGCAAGAAGGGCCTGTGGTGTTTGGGCTCCTGCAGTTGACACGACAAGGCTCACTGAGCTTTGTGAGTAGCTCCTGCGATTGACAGGCCATTGGCTCACTGAGCTTTGAGAGTAATATCATTTCTTCTGTCACAGCTGTGCATATGAGTAGAGTAGCCCTTGATACAAGTGTCAGCACAAAAATAAGACATCTCTGTGATTTTTGGCTGGATTTGCTGTTTTGGCTGAATTTCTACCTGCTCAGCTGAGCCGCAGCCGTAGCTAAGAAGACCTGTTTTGGTTTGCTGTGGTGTACTCGGAAACTCCTGCATCATCAAATGTTCGGGTAACATGTGCTGGCGCAGGAGTGGTGGCAACTGCTGCGTGCACCTCACCTCGCGGGCTGGCAGCAGCGCCTATGCGTAGAGCACCAACAGCACGCCTGCACTGCGCGATGTCTTGAGGGTGGCCGGCGGATCCCAACCACCCTATCGACCACAATCGAAGCAGCTGCTGGTTGCTGCCGCAACTAGAGTCCGCGTATAAGTCATGCCGCGCGGGGCTGAAGCCATCGGCCTGCTCCCGGAGCAATCGGTCGCATGTGACGGTTTTACATGCCAAAACATCAGAGTTGGGAGGCCCTGACCCTGTGCCGCGAGGCTGAGGGCTGCCTTCTCCAGCGAGTGCATACCCCGAGTCATTCTCCCTACCCAACCGCTGAACCCCCAGCATTCCATATGTGGCTTCTGCGGGGGCTGGGAGGTGGTGGGGCTTCAAGGGGGTGCGAGGGGGCAGGGTCCGGGCGATCGGAGTAGGCTAGTCAATCCTGCATGGCAGAGTCGGGTCACCCCAAAGTCATTTACGGCAACCCTGATTGATGGATTGCCGTGCTTTCTTTTCCAGCAGAGTCGTTGAGTTACGTACAATAAAATGACTCGAAACTCTAGAAATCACAGTGGCCAGCTCACAACATGCCGATTTGTGCAATTTGTGCCAGCTCACAACATGCCGATTTGTCCTTTACTGTGTGACTGGCTAGAGAGGAACGCACCTCCCACACAACCCTGCGCGTTTGATGCAATGTCGAGTCATTTCTAGCCCAACGAATGGTCCTCCGACACCGCCTGCAAAGGGTCGCGGAGTTCTTACGGCTCGATGCCAAGCACAGCTCGCTCATTGATGCCGCTACTCACCACTAGAACAATCGATAGTGAGCAGCTGAGGTGTGTCCGCGATCGCTTGCGCCGGCATGGCCTCACTCGCAAGAGTAAACGCGCCGCTTGCCAGTGAATGCGCACTACTTTGCAGCTGCTAATGTGACAAACGCTATCAAGAACGGTGCAGTATTGAGCGAGAATATGCAAGAAGATTACCAACCCCATGGGGATGGGAACGGGCTGTTAGGGGCTGGGGCTGGGGCTGGGGCTGGCTGCAAACCGCTGGGGCTGGCTGCACTCTAGGCAGGCCATCCCAAGTATATCGCAAGTATATCGCGGCCTCATCTGTTGCGTTAGCGGCTATAGTGTTCTGAGGTATCCATCGTAGATCAGGGCGTAGTCCATCTACCTGGGAATCGGACCCAGCCTCAGAACACCTCACCACTCACACATTTCTCATAGGGGACTTTGAGACCTTTCAGATATTCTGTCCGCATGCAATCTTATTCAGCATGGTCACGTAACATTCCCCCCCACCTGGCTCAGCTGCACTCAGCTGACCACCGTGGTGTTGCCCCGCCCAGGCACATTGTGCCGTCACTCGCGCCCACACTAGCGCTAGGTGTCTGAGTTCCTTTCATGCCTCTACCATCAGGCCTGGGCCTCAGCTTCAACATCATCCTTAGCTTCAGCCTCGCCATCAGCCGCCTCCTCAGCCTCGGCACTCAGGTTGTGCTCTGTCAGGTACCTGGCCAACAGCTCTTGGCAGCCCACCAGCTGAGTGCTCAACTCCCATGTGTTATGCTCGTCACCGTGTCCTTGCCACTTGACCAGGAACTCAAGCCTTCTCTTCTTGCACTTGCCCTTGCGCTTGCCTTTGTTGGGTCCCAGCCTGTGGCCCACCACCTTCTCTACTGTGTATTGGGGCTCTCCATCTAGCCACTGCACAGGAGGTGGTCCAGCCAGCCCAGGCACTGCCCCTGAAGCATCCGTGCGATAGGGCTTCACCAAGGACACATGAAACACGTTGTGGAGTCGAGACCACTCATCTGGCAGCCACAGCTTCACAGCTGCCTTGCCTACCATGTACTGCACACTGAACGGGCCCACATAGCGAGGCTTTAGCTTACGGACTCCAGGCTGGTTAGCCTTACCCCTCATGTTCTGTGTGCTCAGCAGCACCATGTCACCAGGCAGGTAAAGTGCCTCACGCCGTTTGTTATCCTGATATGACTACATGCGCTTCTGCGCCCGCGCTTGGCACTGCCTCGCCTGCTCAACCGCTGTCTTCATGCCCTTCACAAAATCATGCGCCTGCGGCACCTTCTGCGGCAAGTCGAGCAGCTCAGCCAGCCGCGGATGATAGCCGTAATTCAGGTAGAAGGGCGTACTGCGGACCGACTCCTGCCAGGCATTGTTGATGGCGAACTCCACCAGAGGTAAGTACTCCGCCCAGTCCCGCTGGTCAGGCCTGATGAAGTGCCTTAGCATTTCTTCGATTACCCGGTTGACACGCTCTGTTTGGCCATCTGTTTCAGGGTGGTAGGCGCTGGATAGGTTCACCTGGACCTGGAGCAGCTTGGTCACCTCAGCCCACAACTTGTTGTGGAACTGGGGCCCTCTGTCACTGACCACACTCCTTGGCATCCCATGCAGCCGGAACACATGCTCAAGGAACAGCTTTGCATACTGTGTGGCAGTCATGCTCTCCCAGGTCTTCACCAGGTGTACCATCTTTGTTAGTCTGTCCACAAACACTCATATTGAGTCATATTTGTTGGGCCCACTTGCAGGTAGCTTCACTATGAGGTCCATTGACACGCTGTCCCATGGTCTCTCAGGTATGGGCAGCGGCTGCAGCAGGCCAGCAGGCTTCTTGGCACTTGACTTGTTCACTTGGCACGAGTGGCAGCTGCGCACATAGCTCTTCACATTCTCTGACACACCGGGCCATGTAAACCAGCGCGTCACCTGCTCAAGGGTCTTCGTCATACCCAGGTGACCAGCACATCTGGTGTCATGCATGGTGTGTATTACTCTCTTCCGCAGCGCAGCGTCATCAGGCACCACCACTCGGCCCCACTCAGTCAGCCACAGCCCCTCATGCTGGTACAGCTGCGATGTGAAGGCCTCATCAGCAAAGCGTGTGTCAGCCGCGTAGGCTTCTTTGATTGCCTGCATTAGGGTTAAGGGACCCGACTCAGTTGTGGACCGCCCGTCATCACCTTGTTTGTTTGATTTGTTTTGTGACTCTGTTGTTTGTTGTTGCTGCCGCAGGGCTTCCCCCCCACCTGGCTGCGCCCCCTTTTGTTGTGCACTCGTCATTCTTGCCTGGCCAGGCGTATGGGCAGCAGCCAAATCATCAGGTGGGGCCAACTGGCCTGCTCTTTGGGCAGCCTCCCGGGCAGCCACCTGCCCCAGCTCAGCATTCTCTCGCAGCCGGGCAGCAGTGCGGCGTGTAGTGATGGCGTAGATCAGCCCTGCAGCCCGGGAGCTCACAGTCATGGCGTCTTCAGAGTCAGCATTGTGTGGTGATGATGAGCATGTAAGCGCCACCTCATTGGCCAGAGCGGGGTTACGGCTGATGGGGTCAGCCACATTAGTTGCACCGGGTATGTATTTGATCTCATACTTGTAGCGTGATAGCTCTTCCATCCATCTGACCTGCCGCCTCGACAAGTTGGGCTGTGTTTGCAGGTAGATGAGGGGATTGTGATCAGTTTGTATTGTAACATCTACAGCTCCGTCTAGGTAGCACCTCCACTCTCTTACAGCCCTGATGATGGCCAGCAGCTCCTGGTCTCCTGTAGAGTACCTCGTCTCTGGTGGTGACAGCTTTTTACTGGTGTAAGCAATGGGTCTGCCTTCTTGCAGCAGCACTGCTCCAGTGCCCACCAGCGACGCGTCAGTGCACACCACAAAGGGCTTTGTGAAGTCAGGCAACGCCAACACAGGAGCAGAGCACAGGGCGTCTTTCAGGCCATTAAATGCTTTCAAATGTGCCTCCCCAAACTTTTTCCAGTCGAACTGTGCCGCAGCCGTCTTGCTGGTCAGGTCGGTCAGTGGCGCGGCGATAGCGCTGAAGTTGGGAATGAAGCGCCGAAAATAATTCGCCAACCCCAAAAAGGCCTGCAGATCCTTCAGGTTGCGCGGGACGTGCCACTCCCGGACCACTTTCACTTTTGCTGGGTCGACCGCAATGCCATGTTCGCCCACAATATGGCCGAGGAACGTCAGCTCTGTCTTGTTGAATTCGCACTTCGATCGCTTGGCATAGAGCTTGTGCTGCCTCATGAGCTGCAGCACTTCTCTGAGATGCTGCACATGCTCCTCAGCAGAGTTGCTCATCACCAGGATGTCGTCAATGTAAACCAGCACCGACTTGTTGATTAGGGGCCGAAACACGTTGTTCATGGCTCTTTGGAAGGTTGCAGGAGCGTTGGTCAGGCCAAAACACAGCACTTTGAATTGGAACTGCCCCATAGGCGTCAGGAATGCTGGTCACCCCCGCCATTGGCCCCGCAAATGTGAGACGGTCTGGGGCGCGA
The DNA here is from genome assembly GCA_030144725.1 of Haematococcus lacustris. Lineage (NCBI taxonomy): Eukaryota > Viridiplantae > Chlorophyta > Chlorophyceae > Chlamydomonadales > Haematococcaceae > Haematococcus > Haematococcus lacustris. The sequence goes on from JASKMD010000006.1 coordinate 4,760,432, forward strand.
ATCTCCGTGTAGCTCGTGGCAAAGTTTTGACGCAGCCGGGTGTAACAGGCGTATGCGGCACCCAGCAGCCGCAAAACACTAACTCAGATCGGCGCCCGCCCAAACCTGACCTGTGCCTTCCGCTCCTAAAAGACTCACGCACATCATAAGGCGAGGCCGGCAATCCTTTTACGCACGCCGTAAGCCAACGGCACAAGTGCAGTACGCCTGCTTGCATGTCAGTGCATGGAGCATACAATTCGTGAATATGCGCACAAGTCAGCCAGCTGGCACCCCTTACCTTATTTACGTCGCGGCATGACTCAATGAAAATACAGGCTGCCTCATGACAGCGCTACATTACCACTTGGCACTATGTTGTCGGGATGGCTCGGGATGGCTCTGGCTTTCATGTTACATGTGCCGTGGTGCCTCAACCTTGTCCCTCAACTTCAACAGGCACATGTCACGCAAAACCAATACAGCAATTCATGCCTCGATGCTCAAACGCCTTGCAACACCACTACAGAAGACATGTATCGCTGATGCCAAGCACATGCATTGATGTAAGAAGGTGGCAACACCACACAACACAACAACACCTCAACAACACACTACCACCACCACAACACAATGACTTATGCCTCACACACCACCTATGCTATGTGCACAACAAGCAAGGACTGGCTGCACCTCCTTGCTATAGCTAACACTCACTACGGGACTGCTAAGCACCTTGCCTTGCTGCCTATGCACCATGGCACCAAATCAGGCTGGGCTGGGCTGGGCTGGGCACTGGTATCTTTTGGATGGCATCCTGCAGCAAAATACACATAACCATGTCAGGCCCACATAAGAGACACTACCAATCAAAAACAATGCATGAAAACCAGGTTGGGGACTGCTGTGTGCTTCCCTCAGCTGTTCATGCCTGTCATGCGTTGCGGAAGTGTGCGAGTGAACATCAAACTGACCTAGACAAGGTGAGATATAATACAACCTTACTCACCAGTGATTCGTTTTTCAAAACGGCCTAGCTGATCCTGGTCACGAAGGGTCCTGGACCATGAAATGGCTGGTTACGCGGTTGGTCACGACTGGTTACGATAAATAAAAAAAGCATTTTTAAACCTTTAATTAATTATATAAAAGCATTATATACAAAAACATCATCATCTCCATCATGACTGTCTGTTATCATCAAACCATATGTCCATCATCATCATCACCAGTCCATCACCAGCCCACCCTTGACAGCCAGCCTACACACCATAGCGCCCCTTCTTGTTGGCAGCATCCAGCCACACCCCAATTGCCTCTTGGTATGGGAAATCTGACACACCATGTGTGACAGTGTGGAAGGCCCTGGCGCACACATTCAGGTGCTCTTCATTGAGCCTGTTGCGTGTGTCATCCTTGAGGTATGCCATGGCTGAGAACATGCGCTCCTCCTCCACTGAGCCTGGGACCATCACCATCGCAAGCTCTGCCAGCCTGCCATACTCAGAGATTTCCAAAGCTGTGATGGGCTGCTTGCTCAAACTCTGCCACAGCTGGCTGATCCCCATGCCTGGGCTGTCTGCAGCATCACGCATGACTTCAGCAAACTGGGATTGTTGCGTGGCAAGGGTCTCACTGCAGAGGAGGGGAGGGACCTCCGTGCCATCTGACAGGCATGCTTGCTGGCAGTAGAGCTGCTTGATAGCCTCAAGGCGTTCCAGGAAGTCCTCATCACTGGGTTTGGTATCCCAGTAGTTGGGGTACACAATTGCCAAGTCGCAAGCGGTACAGCGCACGCGGTACAAGTTGCCTTGCAAGCCGAAATCTACAAGCCACATCTCGCGGCCTTCGAGCCACTCAGACTGGAACCTGTTCGTGGTACCAGCGGGCCTATTGGCTTTCCAAACACCATCGCTGTGCCCCCGCCTTGCGCGTAACTCGGACATGGCACGAAGCCAACGCGGTTACGAAGCAACCCAGGCCAGCCAACGCAAGGGCCCGTTTGGTAACGAAAGCCGGGCCTCAAAAACTAGCTTTTGGTTCCGATCGTTACGTATTACGCAAAAAACGAATCACTGTTACTCACCTCTTGCTCACTGTTTTCAATGGCTGATTGCCTTGCTGCAATCCTGCTTGGAACAGCCTTGGGCTGCTGTGGGTTTGGTGTTGATCCTCAAAACGGCCGAGCACCTGTGGAGGTCAGCAGATTTGGTTGCATGTGTTGACATTGTATGCAAAACGCACTAAGAAACAGCACCCCGTGCTTACCTGAGATTTATTCGCGAGTTGCCCAGTCCAACGGCAGCAAAGGCTGCTCGGCATGGAAATGCCTCCGGCCACCAATCCACCTCTCCTGTTACGACACGCATATAAACAGATGGAGGATGACATTGCGAAGCTAATCAAGTCGTCGAGACAATGCAGTACAATCGACAAAAGAGGGCCTAACCTGCTAGCGACACCGTTGTGAGATGTAGAGCCCGATGGTGGAAGAATTACATGCAGCGGATCAAAGACGGTGCCAAAAAGTGAATTGCGGGGCCAATGGCGGGGGTGACCTGCTGTCTTGGGCCGGTCCGCCTCAGTGATTCTGATTTGATGATACCCAGATTGCAGGTCAAGTGAGCTGAACACCTTCTTGCCAGCCAGCTTGTCAAAGAGATCGTCAATTCTGGGCAGGGGGTATCTGTCTTTCACCGTCAGCTTATTTAGAGCTCTGTAGTCAATGCACATCCTTAAAGATCCATCCTTCTTCTCCACAAACAGCACTGGGGCTCCATAGGGGCTGCTGCTGGGCTCTATCAGCCCCCTGGCCTGCAGCTCTGACACCTGTCTCTTGACCTCAGCCTCCTCCCTGGGGCTGAGCTTGTAAGGCCTCTTGTAGGGTGGCTGGGCATCAGCCTCCATCCTGATGGTGTGCCCTACGCCCCTGTCTGGGGGCAGATCCGGTGGCATGTCCTGGAACACATCAGAGTACTCCTCTAGCACAGCCTGCAGCTCAGCATCTGTGACCAGCTCAGGTTTGTCCTTGTCACTGCTCTCCTTGCAGCCTTCCACTGCAGCAACCAAGCTCCCCTTGTGCCAGCCCTCCTTGTTACTTTCACTGCCAGGCTGCACCAACATCAGCAAGCTGCGGCATCCCTTGCGAAGCAGCCTCGCCGTCTGTCCCACGCCGAGCGGTTCCGCTGGTTCGACTAGCCCTCCTGAGGCTTCGGCAGCCTGAGCTACGGCTTCAAACGATGGCAGGCGACAATAACGTGCACACCCCGTGCTTCGGTTTCATCACCACGTCGTTGGCGAACAGCCAGTACGATCCCTGAATTAAGTCGACACCTTCAATTACGATGGTCTTGCTCTTCCGAATCTCCAGCAGGCCTGTCCTCTTCTCATTCAGCACCACACGCTCATTGTTGGCCGTCAATACTGGTGTTGGCCTCATGGCTTCCTTCTCCATCGTAGCATCAGATGGGTCTATCTTGTGCTTTTGCAGCCGTTGATCACTGATGATGCTGAAGGTAGCGCCAGTGTCCATCATAATCTGGCATGTCCTGCTTCCAAAGCGGCGTTGCACGGCACCACTGGCCCACAAGCCAAAAGTAAGACTCAAAGTCCCTGTTTCGCAGCACATCATCAATCTTCCAAGCCTCAGGCAGGCTCACGTTCGTTCTGACCACATGCTGTGCCGCTGGTGCTCCTGGCAGCGACCGACCACTTGCGTCTCCCAGGCCAGCTCCGCCAAGATTCGCAAGCGCTCCATGCTGGCTTGCACCGCATCCAGAAACCGCATCCAGCCGCGCTTCCAGAAATTGCTTCTCTGCGCTCACCCTCCTCACGCCCAATGCTTCCTGGGCCACCACTACGCTTCCCTCGCTCACGGGACTCTTGCAACTCCCGCTCTTCTGCGGCCAACTGAGCTTGCAAGGCCTCCACAGTTCTTTGCAAGTCCTCCGGACTATTGCCCCCTTCCATCGCCGCTCTCGCAGAATTTCCCTCAGCCGACTGGGTCATTGTACCGCACAAAGGTCTTCCGCACGCAGGCTCACTAGCCACCAGTGTTGTGAAAATTGCAGTATTTCATGAAATCTTGCAGTGAAATCTTTCACGTGCAAAAATGCAACATTTCATTGCAAGAATGAAAAATCCCGGTAGCCCCCAGCACCCGGCAGCACGAGTAGAGCCCGATGGCTGAGGCTGTCGCGGCAACTAGTGGCCATCAACAGAATGCTCGTGGCCGCATTGCTGCTTTCTCTGGCCCTTCGTTGGCATTGCCACGGGTGCTCCAGCACAACGTGATTGGCCTGGGCAATGCGACCCCTATACAACCTAACGGGAAGAGGCGTCGCACTGCCCGCGCAGCAGTTGGATCAGAGCGCAACGGAGGACTGTGGGATTTGCCTCCAGTGCGGCGAGGACATGTTCATCAATAACATCACGCGCTTGAAAACGCACTTGCTAGTGCCATGAACCGCTTGGAGAATCACTTGCAAGTGCCATGAAAAGCCCAGGAAGCCGCTGTAAGGTGCTCTGAGGACACTGCAGCCATTGCCCTTTAGCTATTGATTGCTTGCAGGTGCAACATGACGCGTGATTTGAGGTAGCACGTGTGTGGCAGGTGTGGTTGGGTGGTTGCAGGCAAGGCGGCAGAGCAGCCGGCGTTAAGGAGCCAGCAATGAGATTGCAAGGCATAATAACATGGAGCAAAACTGTAAGTGCCCGGCCCCTGCACATGAATGGCCCCCAATGTCCAGCCTGATTGCAAGGATGCCCCTTATTGGCTGCAGGTCTTATGGTCACACTCCTGCCCCTTGCCCCCTCCCCCCTTCCCTCCCCCTTCCCACCACCGCCACCTCCGAGTCTGCCACCCCACCTACCCTCCCCCCATCCCACAACACACGCCGTAGCCCCCTCCCTACCCTACCCAACAGCCCTTGGCGTAGCAGCCTAGAGCGGGCAGCCTGGAGCGGGCAGCCTGGAGCGGGCAGCCTGGAGCGGGCAGCCTAGAGCGGGCAGCCTAGAGCGGGCAGCCAGGAGCGGCACCCAAGAGTGGCAGCCAATTTCCTCCTCCCTAAAGGCCAGCCTTGGGCGGGCAGCATGGAGCGGGCGCTAGCAGTAGCGGCCAGCCAGCCCACTCTAGGCAACGGTGGGGGAGTATCAGCAACGGTGGGGTACTTGATGGCTTGGTGGTGGTGGTGTGGTGTGGTGTGGTGGTCTTGTTGTTGTTGGTGGTGGTGTTATTGTTGGTGGTGTTATTGTTGGTGTGGTGTTGTTGTCACTTGTCACCTTATGTGGGGTGTTGCAAGGCGTTCGTGCCGTATGGAGGTGCCGCGGGGGGCAATAGCATGGCATCATGCATGAACAGCAACGGTGGGGGCTAACTCACCAGCTTAGTATGCATGGTTTGGAGCTGTGGTATCCTATGTTAACCTGTGGTTTTGGATATCCTTAATGACCTTTGGTTTTGGTGGATGTGGTGCACCAAATCGTATCCTGATTGTTGCATTGGGTTGACAGATGTTAAACAGGGCTGTGTGCAAAGTTTCAGGTCAAAACTCTCACGGCAACCACGCGTTTTCATGCCGTTTCAAGTCTTTCATTCTTGCATTGAAATTTCATCGATTTCATGCAAGAATGAAAGAATGCAAAAGTGAAAGAACGCAAAGTCACAACCCTGCTAGCCACACAAGCTCACTAGCCACTCAGGCTCTCAGCTCTCACAGGCTCACTAGCCACTCAGCGTCCGCACTCCGCCGTCGCCTCACGACTTTTACAAACTGGCGCACTACAGTCGCTTCAATACAACCACGCTTCCACACGCTCTCTGTCGCTCGTCTCAAACACACCCAGTCCGGCTCAGGGCATCGGTCGGAAACCACTGTTGCGTTAGCGGCTATAGTGTTCTGAGGTATCCATCGTAGATCAGGGCGTAGTCCATCTACCTGGGAATCGGACCCAGCCTCAGAACACCTCACCACTCACACATTTCTCATAGGGGACTTTGAGTCAGGCGCCCCCAACATTCAAAAAATGGCAGTAAACCGACCCCTGGTAGTAGGATGGCTGTAACTCTGCACTCGCTGCGCCAAATTTAATGCTAGCTGGCTCAGTATGTAGCCAACTCAGCCAGCTACCTTTCACCCATCCAGAATAATTTGAGCCGGTTCGGGGCATGCAGTCATCGCTGCGACCACCCGCGCCGCTTAGGTTGCTCTACACGAGCATGCGCATCGGCAGATGCAGTCGGATCGGAAAACGGTTGCGGGAATGTGGCTCGAAGGCGGTTGGCAGGTGGTTGGGGGAGGTGGCCGGTACAGCCTTTGTTGCGCACTTTACAACCTGACTTGGCGCTGGGGGGCTGTCTAACTAAGTCTCGTGGATCACCCCTTGCGCTTTGCAGCTGTCTTGGGCAGCCCCTCAGAAGGTGTGGTACGCTTGCGTAGCGTGAAGCCAGGAGCCGGCGTTGCTGCACCTAGCTCACTACCTTGAGCCGGAGCAGCCTGCCCTTGGGTGGCGATTGCAGCTAGAGCCAGCTGATACATGTGCCGTAAATCAGGTGATGCAATAGGCCCCTGAGGCGACGCAATGGGGGGTGCCAGCATCTGCCCCTCTAGGGCTGTGCCCCACGAGCTCCGGCCCTGCTGCTGGGGTGGCTGATGTGGGGGGGGCTGTGAGGGCAGGGGGGGTTGTGGAGGCGGCACACCTGGCACCTGGCGGCAAACTTGGCTGCACCCTGCTGCCGCTGCTGCTGCTGCCACCCGCTGCTGGCTTGCATGGTCCCCCACATTCACCACAACCCCCCCTACACAGCAAGCAGCTGCTGTGGCTTTGCGTGCGGCTCTGGCTGGTGCACTGGCTGAGGCTGCAGCCACCTCCTCCAGCCGCACCGCAGTGCGAAGCTTAGGCATCTGTAGCGTGCAATGATGGGTGGGGGCTGGGAGGGGGCGGGGGAGGGGAAGGGGAGCAGGCAGCGAGCAAGGGAGCGGATGGGAAGGCTGGGAGGGGTTGGGATTGGAGGGGGTGGGCTGGGAGTGGTTGGGCTGGGAGGGGGTGGACTGGGCGGGGTTGGGCTGGGAGGGGTGGGCTGGGAGGGGGTGGGCAGGCTTGATGAGGTGGGCTCCTGCAATGATGGGTGGAGGGGGGGCGGGCATGCTGGGTCGTTGCATGCCGTGGCCTTGAACCTGCCTGGTGAACATGATGTAACTTTGAAAGTGTTAAACTGATTGAGGCCTGGGCTGTTTGATGTGCAATTTGTTTCAATAGATGGGCCAATGGGTCAAGAACAAGGTCTTTGTATCGATTTCCCTATAGGTGCAACGGGTGCAACACAGTGGTGGACACAGTGGAGGAGGGGGGGGTGTAAGCCGGTGATACCTTAGTGTGCGCCGACCGAAATGATGTATTCGGCGGAAGCGAATACAACCAGATGTTTTAGTTGCCCCGTCCAGGTGCCCTGCACGCCCGGCAGGCATCGCGCTGGGTGTCGGCCGGACATTCCATTTGTGCACAACCAGCTTACTACGCTAGGTAGATGGGGTCACAGCGATGTGGCTCACCGTGCCAAGGAGACCCGTCTCGCCGCTGTGAATTGTTCGCGGGCACATGTGGCAGTACGCGAGCAAAGACTCCAATGGCTAGCGCTGATGGTCAGATAACGCGGACTAAACCTCCGATGCCAATGTGATAAACGCTATCGAGAACGGTGCAGTATTGAGGAAGTAATCGCATGCATATCACCAACCCCATGTTGGGGGCGCCTGACTTTGAGACCTTTCAGATATTCTGTCCGCATGCAATCTTATTCAGCATGGTCACGTAACATCATCCGTGCAGAAATGAGTTAGTTGCCATCGCTTATGCCATGGGGGGTGGGCCAACCGCGGGGGGGGCCACTTGTGATCTTGACCTCGCACAGCTTTACGGATCTCTTCTCTCCCGTGAAACTAAGCTGTATCGATTTAGCACTCTTTGATTTCATCTCGAGAGGTTGGGCCGTTGAAATCACGGTGGCTAACGGGAGCCATCCACCAAGGAACGGGGCATGCAAGCTTGCATTGTACCAACCCGTCTTCTTGCTTACATAGACGGCAGCCCGTGAGCTTCAACACATCGAGCCATGACTCATGATTGAGGTGCAGGCACCATGTGGCCTGCAGACCGGCTATGGTACAACATGTTACAACCGACAACACAAGGCACCTTGGGCAACACTGCAACAGCACATGGACACTAACGAAATAGGTCTGCAGACACAGCAAGCAGCAGCACTAGCAGCGCCAGCCGCAGCACCACCAGCTGCTGTCCTAGGCATCAGCTTGAGCGCTGTATGCAGTTGCCGGGTATAGAAATAAGATATTAGATAGCCAGGGGCGGGCACAGCTTCCAGCGCCACAGCGTGTCATCATACTTAGCTACGGCCTCCAGTAATGCCAAACCTAGGGGAGCCAACTTTCTAGCTCAATGAACCCATACACAGACACCAAACACATGCAGGCATGCAGCACATGATGCAGCAACCTGCCACCGCACGGTAGGTCCAGGCAGTCAGAGCCACGTTGGGCCTGAGATGCAGCTGAAGGCCATGCACATGGGATGCCAGCTGCAGCAACATCACGTCACAGCTACCAGCAGCGGCATACAGCTAGGCCTTGGTGCACGCACCCCTCAACATGCGCAGACAGACATGCAAGCAGGCAGGCAGGCAGGCAGGCTGGTTCATTCATGGCATTGGGTAGACGGATTCATTCATGACATGTGCACCCCTCTGCGGGGCCGGGCAATAGCAGGAAGGCAGGGCTGACCTGCACCTACAGGCTGACCACCCAGGCTGCTGGCCCAGGCAAGCATTGCCCAGGCAAGGCAACTCCTCCCCCTCCTCCGCCTCCTCCCCTCCTCCGCCTGCTCCCCTTCCCTCCCTTCTACAGCTCCTTCTGCTTCAGCACATATCGCCTGACACCCGGCACGTGGACCTGCGTGATATACTGCTCCCAGTCCAGCTCCCTGAGACCCCAGCCTAGGCCGCACCCCTCCCCCCCTGCACTGGCCACTGCCGCCATCAGCTGCTCGGTTGCGCTGCACTCAAACCTGCAGACGGCAGCCAGGCCAGGCCAGCTGGGCAGCAGCAGCAGCAGCAGGGCTGGCGAGGAGGAAGCCAGCTGTGCCGGGGCTGCCCCGCTGGGTGGCTGCAGGTGGGGGTGGGGGGCAGTCAGACCTTCAGCAGTGCCCAAGCCCCCCTCCCCCCCTGCCCTGCACCTCCCAGGAGCCAGGGGGCAAGGTGGGCAGCACCAGGTGGGGTCACTCTCACCACACCTTCCAACCAGGTGGGGTCACTCTCACCACACCTCCCAACCAGGTGGAGTCACTCTCACCACACCTTCCAACCAGGTGGGGTCACTCTCACCACACCTTCCAACCAGGTGGGGTCACTCTCACCACACCTCCCAACCAGTCCTCAGTGAGCAAAGCGTCCGGTCAGCATCACGCTCACCCACACACCGCCCTTGGCTCTGCCTTGGGCAGCCAACCCCGCCAGACTGCTGCCGCCAACCCAGCCAGGCCCGCTCCCCTCCCCCCCTAGCCCCCCCGGCTGCCGCCCCACCTGCACTGGTTGAAGGTGTAGGGGGTGTACAGCCCAGTCATGCGCCGCAGCTTGGCCAGGCCCTGATCCAGCCTGCCCAGCTGGCCTGCACCAGGGGGGTCAGGGGGTCCAGGGGGCGGGCACCTTGGCCAGGGGCAAGCCGGGCGGAGGTGAGGGGAAGGGGGGGCAGGTGGGAGGAGGGGCGCACAGGGGGCGCACGGGGGGGCACTGACAGTCACTACTGCCGGCAAACGTTGGGTCCCCGGCCCCGCCCCCAATATCTCCCCCTCCCCCTCCCCCTCCCCCTCTCCCCCCCTCCTCCTCCTCCTCCCCCACTCCCCCCCTCCTCCCCCCCCTCCCCCCTCCTCTCCCCAGCCACCTGTGAGTCTGGCCAGCCAGCGAGGCGGCAGGCCCCCCTCCACCTCTCGCATGAAGGAGGCTGTGTCGGCGTACAGCTTGAAGGGGGCGTCCACTTTCAGCAGCAGCCCGCTGCGCCGGTCCCTCAGGGGGTGCTGCTGCAGGGCCCGCCTGGGGGGCAGGGGGGGCAGGGGGGCAGGGGGGGGTGAAGAGGGGGGTGAGGGTGGCAGAGAGGTGAGAGCAGGGGGTGGGTGTACAGCGGGGTGGGGGGTAAGGGGACCGTCAGCGGTCTAAGCAGTGCTGCCCTCCCCCCCTTAGCCCCCCTCAGCCCATCATTGCCAGCCAGCTGATGAGGCAGCTGGGCCCTGCCTGCCGCCACGCCCTGCAGGGGGCTAGAAGTAGGGTTGAGTCAGAGTTAGGGTCAGGGTCAGAGTTAGGGTCAGGGTCTGAGTTAAGGGCAGGGTCAGAGTTAGGGTCAGGGTCAGGGTCAGGCGCCACCCACTGTAGGGGTCCGGGGAAGCGGCTGTTCATCAGCGGGTTCACCGCCCCAGTGGCCACCTGGTACACGCGCAGGGGGGGGCCGCCTGCCCCTCCCATGCCCTGGGGCCCCCCCGCCCCCCCTGCTGGCCCTGGCCCTCCAGCCGCCCCCCCTGCTGCTGCCTCCACCTCCTCGCTGCTGCTGCACCGGGTCACGCTGCTGACTGTGCTGAGGGGCTGAGCAGGGCTGCCAGGGCAGCTGGTGGGCAGGGGGGGGGGAGGCAGCGGGGGAGGCAGGGGGGGAGGGGGAGCCACCTGAGCCCCTCACGACAACTTCCCCTCCCCCAGTCCCCAGTCTGCCTCCTTTCCCTAGCTGGCTTGCCCAGGGGAGGTGTGGGCGGGGGTCAGGGCAGGCCGTGGTGGTGAGGTGTGGGGGGGTGGGGGTGCCCTCCCCTGTGGCAGTGGCCCACAGCGCCCCCACCAGCGTGTTGACCACCATGTCCACAGGCACCACATCCAGGCAGGATGTCCTGAGCCGGGTCAGCGGAGCAGTCAAGGGCAAGGGTGGGTGGGGGGTTGTGAGCCTAGGGCCCTGGAGGCGGGGGGGGCGGGGGGGCCAGGGGGGGGCAGGGGGGCCTAGGGTTCCTGAGGCGTGTCAACAAGAGGCGGGGGGAGCAGGCCGGGCCAGGGGGGAGGGCTGGAGGGCAGTCAGGGCCTAGGGGAGCCCAAGGGGGGACCTAGACCTAGGGGCCCAGGGGGGGGCAGGGGGGGGCATAGGGGGGGCAGGGGGGAGGAGGGATGGGGGCAGTGATGCTCCAGGGGGAGAAGAGGCAGAGGCGGAGGCAGAGGCCCTGCATTCAATGACCCTGTGGGGGGTTAGGCATGGAGGGGTCCTGGAGGGTTACATGTCAGTACAACGGTGGGGGGGCTCCCTTGAAGGGGTTGTGCCGGGCTGGTAAGCACACCGGGGAGGCAGGCAGGGGGCCGGTGGGAGGGGTAGATTGGGGTGAGTTACCTGCTCATGTGGGAAGCCGGCCAGCTTGCCCAGGCCGTACGCCAGGATGAGTGGCTCCGCCACCTTGACCCCCTCCAGCCATCCTGGCAGCGGTCTC
>JASKMD010000006.1:4772427-4860437 GCA_030144725.1 Haematococcus lacustris
CCCTGCCCCTGCCCCTGCCCCTGCCCCTGCCCCTGCCCCTGCCCCTGCCCCTGCCCCTGCCCCTGCCCCTGCCCCTGCCCCTGCCCCTGCCCCTGCCCCTGCCCCTGCCCCTGCCCCTGCCCCTGCCCCTGCCCCTGCCCCTGCCCCTGCCCCTGCCCCTGCCCCTGCCCCTGCCCCTGCCCCTGCCCCTGCCCCTGCCCCTGCCCCTGCCCCTGCCCCTGCCCCTGCCCCTGCCCCTGCCCCTGCCCCTGCCCCTGCCCCTGCCCCTGCCCCTGCCCCTGCCCCTGCCCCTGCCCCTGCCCCTGCCCCTGCCCCTGCCCCTGCCCCTGCCCCTGCCCCTGCCCCTGCCCCTGCCCCTGCCCCTGCCCCTGCCCCTGCCCCTGCCCCTGCCCCTGCCCCTGCCCCTGCCCCTGCCCCTGCCCCTGCCCCTGCCCCTGCCCCTGCCCCTGCCCCTGCCCCTGCCCCTGCCCCTGCCCCTGCCCCTGCCCCTGCCCCTGCCCCTGCCCCTGCCCCTGCCCCTGCCCCTGCCCCTGCCCCTGCCCCTGCCCCTGCCCCTGCCCCTGCCCCTGCCCCTGCCCCTGCCCCTGCCCCTGCCCCTGCCCCTGCCCCTGCCCCTGCCCCTGCCCCTGCCCCTGCCCCTGCCCCTGCCCCTGCCCCTGCCCCTGCCCCTGCCCCTGCCCCTGCCCCTGCCCCTGCCCCTGCCCCTGCCCCTGCCCCTGCCCCTGCCCCTGCCCCTGCCCCTGCCCCTGCCCCTGCCCCTGCCCCTGCCCCTGCCCCTGCCCCTGCCCCTGCCCCTGCCCCTGCCCCTGCCCCTGCCCCTGCCCCTGCCCCTGCCCCTGCCCCTGCCCCTGCCCCTGCCCCTGCCCCTGCCCCTGCCCCTGCCCCTGCCCCTGCCCCTGCCCCTGCCCCTGCCCCTGCCCCTGCCCCTGCCCCTGCCCCTGCCCCTGCCCCTGCCCCTGCCCCTGCCCCTGCCCCTGCCCCTGCCCCTGCCCCTGCCCCTGCCCCTGCCCCTACCCCTACCCCTACCCCCACCCCCTAAACCCACCCCCTAAACCCACCCCCTAACCCTAACCCTAACCCTAACCCTAACCCTAACCCTAACCCTAACCCTAACCCTAACCCTAACCCTAACCCTAACCCTAACCCTAACCCTAACCCTAACCCTAACCCTAACCCTAACCCTAACCCTAACCCTAACCCTAACCCTAACCCTAACCCTAACCCTAACCCTAACCCTAACCCTAACCCTAACCCTAACCCTAACCCTAACCCTAACCCTAACCCTAACCCTAACCCTAACCCTAACCCTAACCCTAACCCTAACCCTAACCCTAACCCTAACCCTAACCCTAACCCTAACCCTAACCCTAACCCCAACCCTAACCCTAGGCACTAACGCCGTAGGGTCAAGACTAACGTGAGCATGCTGACCCTACCATGTTAGGGAGCTAACCCTATCTTGTTAGGGTCAGCAACCTAACAACACAAGGTTAGGGTCAGGTTAGGGTAGTGACCCAAACATGTTAGGGACAGCACCCAAACATGTTAGGGACTGCACCCAACCATGTTAGGGACTGCACCCTGAAGTGTTAGTGGACAATTGCCACATGCACAACATGTGCTAGCTACTAGGAGTCCTAGCATAGACTACAGAAATATGCTAGGAGAATACTAGGAGTCCTAGCATAGCCTACAGAACATAGCCGCCCAGCCCCTCCCCTCGCCGCCGCAGCCCGGACGCAACCCTCCCCTCCCAGCCCTGCCCCTCCCCTCCCAGCCTCATCATCTTGGTCATAACTTTGTTGTGTGTGCCTATACTTGCAGGCCATCCACACTAACAGCTCAAGGGGAGACCAACAACTCAGAAAGGTGAGGACATGCCCCGTCGGCCAGCCCGACCGGCGCAGCCCAGCCCAGCCCAGCCCTGCCCCTCCCAGCCCAGCCCAGCCTTGCCCTGACCTGCCCCTTCCCTCCCCTCCCAGCCCTGACCTGCCCCACCTAGCCCTGTCCCTCCTCCTCCCAACCCTCCCAGCCCTGTCCCTCCTCCTCCCACCCACTGCCAGCCCTGGCGCACCATGCCCCACCCACTGCCAGCCCTGGCGCACCATGCCCCACCCACTGCCAGCCCTGGCGCACCATGCCCCACCCACTGCCAGCCCTGTCACACCATGCCCCACCCCCTGCCAGCCCTGGCGCACCATGCCCCACCCACTGCCAGCCCTGTCACAGCATGCCCCACCCCCTCCCAGACCTGCCCTGCCCTGCCCCTCCCCTCACAGCCATGCCCAGCCATGCCCCTCCCCTCACAGCCATGCCCTGCCAGCCCTGCCCTGCCCCCTCCCAGCCCAGCCCTACCCCTCACCTCACAGCCCAGCCCTGACCCTCACCTCCTAGCCCTGCCCCTCCCCTCCTTGCCCAGCCCTGCCCCTCCCCTCCCTGCCCTGCCCTGCCCCTCCCCTCCCCTCCCAGCCCTGACCTGCCCAGCCCTGTCCCTCCCCTCCCTGCCCTGCCCAGCCCTGCCCCTCCCCTCCCTGCCCTGCCCCTTCCAGCCCTGACCTGCCCAGCCCTGCCCCTCCCCTCCCAGCCCTGACTTCACCTGCCCTGCCCCTCCCCTCCCAGCCCTGACCAGCCCAGCCCTGCCCCTCCCCTCCCAGCCTTGACCTGCCCAGCCCTGCCCCTCCCCTCCCTGCCCTGCCCCTCCCAGCCTGACCTGCCCAGCCCTGCCCCTCCCCTCCCAGCCCTGCCCCTCCCCTCCCAGCCCTGACCAGCCCAGCCCAGCCCTGCCCCTCCCCTCCCAGCCTTGACCTGCCCAGCCCTGCCCCTCCCCTCCCAGCCCTGACCTGCCCAGCTCTGCCCCTCCCCTCCCAACCCTGACCTCACCTGGCCTGGCCCTTCCAGCCCTGACCTGCCCAGCCCTGCCCCTCCCCTACCAGCCCTGACCTCACCTGCCCTGCCCCTCCACTGCCAGCCCTGCCTTGCCCCACCCCCTCCCAGCCCTGCCCCACCCCCTCCCTGCCCTGCCCCTCCCCTCCCAGCCCTGACCTGCCCAGCCCAGCCCTGCCCCTCCCCTCCCAGCCCTGACTTCACCTGCCCTGCCCCTCCCCTCCCCTCCCAGCCCTGACCTGCCCAGCCCTGCCCCTCCCCTCCCTGCCCTGCCCCTCCCAGCCTGACCTGCCCAGCCCTGCCCCTCCCCTCCCAGCCCTGCCCCTCCCCTCCCAGCCCTGACCAGCCCAGCCCTGCCCCTCCCCTCCCAGCCTTGACCTGCCCAGCCCTGCCCCTCCCCTCCCAGCCCTGACTCGCCCAGCTCTGCCCCTCCCCTCCCAACCCTGACCTCACCTGGCCTGGCCCTTCCAGCCCTGACCTGCCCAGCCCTGCCCCTCCCCTACCAGCCCTGACCTCACCTGCCCTGCCCCTCCACTCCCAGCCCTGCCTTGCCCCACCCCCTCCCAGCCCTGCCCCACCCCCTCCCTGCCCTGCCCCTCCCCTCCCAGCCCTGACCTGCCCAGCCCTGCCCCTCCCAGCCCCTCCCAGCCCTGACGTGCCCCTCCCTTCCCAGCCCAGCCCTGCCCCATCCCCTCCCAGCCCTGCCCTGCCCCATGCCATCACAGCCCTGCCTTGCCCCTCCCAGCCCTGCCTTGCCCTGCCCCACTCCATCCCTGCCATACCCCACACCCTGCCCAACCTTGCCCTGCCCTTCCTTGCCCATGCTTGTTCTTTCATGGCCTAGTCCCCCCTTTCCTGCCCTTCTTACCTGCCCATTCCCATGCCAACCCTTGCCTACCCCTCCCTTGCCATGTAGAAAACCCACCCTGCTTGGGCTGACAAAGCTAACCTTGGGGATGGGCTTTGAGGTTGATTTATTGCACCTTGTTGTGGGAGACAGTCTTGAACAGAAGGTGGTAGTAGTCAGCCAACTGGTAGCAATTTTCCAGCTGGCATCCACCACAGTCAACAAAGTGTTGTTGAATCTGCAAGCTCGTGGCTTCTGGTACAAGGTAGGTCACAGTGTTCGAGCAAGGATGCAGATGTCAAGCTTGCACTGAACTGCATGCTTTCTTGTGTGTATTAGCATTGAAACAAAAGTAGCTTTAAGCATTAGTGTTGTTTCACCTTGGTGTTATGCCTTGTATGCAGGTGTTCACTGGACCTCCCCTAGTGAAACAACTTGTACAAGCCAGCATAGTTCCTGCCTCCACCTCCAAGGTTGGTTTGGTCGACCTGCCTTGCTTGGAGGGATTGGGCAAGGAGCTGTGCTGGGGCACAGCCATCATGAGTAGTATCATGCATGCCCAACAGCAGTATGGCCTGCAGTCCCAGCAGGCAGCAGGGAGGCTGGGCCCAAGGATGTCACCATGCCTCCTGACTCCACCCCACCACCTCCCAGACCCTTGCCTTATGTTGAAAGGCAACTTGGGAGAGCCAGCTGGACCTGACATAGAAGTGCCCTCCCCTGCCTTCTCAACCCATTCTGACAGCATACCCAATGTGCTCTTGTATGCTAGCACCACCTCCACATCTAGTGCCACCTCCAGCAACAACCCATGCAGCTCAGCACCTGCAAGCAAGGACACCCATGTTGAAGATGTTACCACTAGCTCAAGTGAGGACCTTGCAAGGCCAGCTGCCATCCCTCACACCCTACCCCAAGAGCCTCAGTGCAGCCCATTCCCTTCTCCTATGCTTCAGCCTAGGCCCTCTCTGCTCCTAAGGTCAGCAGCCCCTAGCACACCCCCTGCAAGAAGAGGGTTGCAGCTTGGTGGTGGGGGGGTCCAGCCAAAGGCTTCCTTGCCTCCCCCTGCTCCCCCCCCTCCTGCTGCCCCCAGCTCCTCCTCCAAGCATGGCTTGCCCCCCCCTGCTCCTCCTCCTCCTGCTGCCCCAAGCTCCTCCTCCAGGCATGGCTTGCCTCACCCTCCTCCCCCCCCTCCTGCTGCCCCCAGCTCCTCCTCCAGGCATGGCTTGCCTCCCCCTCCTCCCCCCCCTCCTGTTGCCCCCAGCTCCTCCTCCAGGCATGGCTTGCCTCCCCCTGCCAGCTTGCTTCCCCACCCAACACTTCGTGCAGTCAGATGGGTGGCTCCTGAACTCCCCATCACCCTTCCAAGTGAACAAGAGGTTCAACAAGCCTTGCCAGCCACAGACAGGGCCAGGCTGTTGGGCACCTCCAGAGCTAGGTATGGGGCTGATGTTTTGTACCTGACCCCATGCCTCAAGAGGGAGCTTGCTGCTTTGAGGTTGTTGGCCACCAGGCCTGAGGCCAACACCTTGAGAATGCAAGTTGGGTGGCAGCATCCTCTCAGCCAGCCTACATGGGAGAGGTTCCAGGGCCTGCTGAGTAGATGGTTGGGCTTCCTTCAGCTCTTGCAACCCTCCCACCCACTCACCTTGCACACCTATGTGCATGATACCCCCACTTTCCTCTTGTACCTGGCCTTTCTAAAGGCTAGGGCCAAGGGGTGCCCCACTGAAGCTCAGAAGCACTTGCAGCTGGCTGGGTATGTGTGCAACTGGCTTGCATTCACCAATGTGGGGGAGGAGTGGAGTTGCTGGGTGTTGAGCACCCTGGTTCCCTTCTACTCAAGGCTGTCCACAGCCATGGGAAGGGTAGGGTCTCACAGACATGCTGTGCTCGAGACTCAGGCATTGGTCAGTCCTTTGAGCCCTCCCAAGGCTCAAGAGGTGTTGGTGTGGCAAGAGAAGGTGAAAGATGTAGCCTTGGAGGCCTTGGGTAGCTTTGGGCCTGGGGAGCAGCTGCCCACGAAGGTTGCCAGGGTTGTAAGGGATGCCAGCATGTTGTGCACTGGGTTTGGGCATAGCAGCCTGGCCCAAAGGAGCCAGGTCATGGTGACAGCCAAGGCCAGCCAGCATGCCATCACTCCTTGTGGGATGCCCAACTGCCCAGGCATGGCAGGGGGCTGCAAGGGTAATAGGTTCGAGTATGATGGTGCAACTGCAGCTTGGAGGCTGGTAGTCCCTCACAGCAAGAACAGCAGCAAGGGGGTGCCAGGCATCGTGCTTCCTCTCACTGACACCAAGGAGGTGAAGCTGCTTGAGGCCTATGAGTGCCAGGCCAGGCCTGTCCTCCTAGGCCAGATTGGTACCCATGAGCACCTGGTGGAAGCCATGTACCTCAACAACAAGGGCCAGCCCTACACCATTGAGAGCTTGGCCATGTGGTGGAGGAGGACATACAAGTGAGTTGCCTAGAGCATTATAGGCAGTGAGGTAGCTGCAACCACTGTTTGTGTTGCTGAAGTGTCAAACTTTCCTCCATGCACATGGGCACCATCTCTCACTCTTTGCATTTGTGCACCATCGTGCAGAAGCAACCAAGCCCCTTGGCCTTTTGTGCCCTTCCACGAGCTGAGGAATGTCTTCATCACGGACAGGCTGGACAACCCAGACATGCCTGGTCCCAGCATCCAGGCTGCTGCCCAAGCCATGCTCAACAGCCCTGCTCAATGGGGGGCCAGCTATGACATGAACAAGAGGCAGAGGCTGGGCAAGGAGGCACAGGCTACCATGCCCTTGTATAGGAAGGCCATGTTACAAGCCAGCCCAAAGCCCCTGAGCAACATGGCTGAGGGGCTTGCAGGAGTAGGGCAGTTGGGCCAAGCCCAGCAAGAGGGTGGTGTTGAAGAGGGTGAGGAGGAATATTGAACAGATGCAAGAGGAGGCGCTGTGTATGGAGCTCCTTGTTTGGCCGGGCTTACTAAAAGAACTCATTGGGTTATGTGCTTTAATGCTAGGCTGTTGGTGCAAAGGGGGGCATGCCTCTGTTCTAATGTTTCTAACATAGTCGTGGGTCCATGTTATTGTGGTTGCACATAAAACGGCATCGTGGTTGATGTGCTCGTGTCTCTTGCGTGATGTTTTGTGCGAGAGGTGCCGGGTTCGAGCCGTCGTCCCGCGTGTGGAGTAGCTTGTGTGCTCGCTGTATGTGTTGTGTCATGTTGGACCCGTGCACGCTTCAGGCTCTTACACCACGCAGCCACAATCAGCTAGTTCCACTAGTACCAAGCAGCCATGAATAACACTGGTTCACCCCAGCACACCTGCAGTGTACACAACCATAACCATCACAGCTTACAACCCACTGCCTACCATCCACCTAGCAACACCCTGGCAGGGTGTCCCACCACCACACCTAGTCCATATGTCAAGTGTTGACCATGAAACGTGCCTGCCTCTTCTTTGCCAACTCCACAGCTAGCTTCTTCACCCCTTGCTTCAGCTGGGTAGCAGTCTCTTCAGGCAGGGCCTTCCTCTTCTTCTGCAGCTGGGTGGGGCTCAGTGCCTTGTTGTCAGCTTTGCTTCCCTGCATACAACAGCAACCACATTGTCAGTGCCCCTAGCGAGAACAATTGTCCACCACATGCCCGCCCACTCACCCATACCAGGTGGGAGGGGTTCAAGCAGTGCCTGCTGCCACACATGTGGAGGACCTCGTGCTGGGGCTCTTGGGGTGGGCCATCAAAGGCCCACAACACCAGCCTGTGAGCCACCTCATGGTACCCTGGTGCCACCTTCATGTACAAGTACCCAGTTTGTTTCTTGCTGTTGCTGTTGCTGCTGCTGCTGCTGCTGCTGCTGCTGGCCTCCAGCTTCTGGAAGTAGCAACCATGCTCTTGGCCCACAGACTTGGGGAGGGTGGAGGGGGTTACTAGGCACAGCTTGCTTGCTAGCTGACCTGGGTCTCTCATGTCCACTGCATGGTGGCTCTGTTCCTGGCTCACCACAGCCAGCCCCCCTTGGGCTTGCCCTTTAGGTGTTAGGCATTGGTGCAGCCTAGACAACACCCTATCCCCAAACTGCTCAATGCTCAGCCTAGGGTCCAAGGGGAAGGTGCCAATGGCTGGGTCTAGCACAGCCACTGGGGGTGTTGCAACCCCACCTCCTGACCCAGCTGCCCCAGCTGCCCCTGCTGCTCGGGATGCTGCTTGCAGTGCCTGTCTCATCTTGGGCAGCAGCAGCCCAGCCTCCTGCCCATCACACTCCCCTAGCTGCTTGCACCTCTGTGGCACCCTCTTGTACCACCACTGATGTTGCTGTAATGGGGCTAGTAATTGTTGTGCCATTCCTGCAGCAGCACACGTGCACCGGGTGGGCTAGGGCCAAGAGCATTCACACGCTGCTGCTGTTTTAAAATTTTGCAGTGCATGGGGGCTCCCTCAGCTGGATTTCGGCTTGCGCCTCGCTCACCACCTCGGATCGTGCCAAGACTAGGCGTTGCGCAGTCGAAATTCGCGATACACTAGGGATGCCACCCAGCTGCGCGGTCAAACACCCCGCCGTTTAAATATTTGCGCAACTGCAAGCCGCGAGCCGGTCACACATTTCCAATAAAACATCCAGGCCGAACCAGCAACAGAGTTTGCTAGCACGCGCTGCACGCAAGCAGCAAATTCGCACACAGCAGCCATAGAACAGCCAGCAGTCGCGACCCCGTAACCGCTGCGGTCAACACCAAAGATGGAGCCCAGCTGGGATGGCAAGGAGCCAGGTGGGCGAGGAGGACCAGGGCCAGGTGGCGCGGAGCAGAAACGAGGTGAGCCAGCCCCGCAAAAAGTCTTGGCAGCCACAATTTGCCTTGAATAGCACGCCTAGTAGGGATCGCATAGGGCTAGCCCCAGCTATCGGGGCTATCCCGTAACTAAACTAATATTGCTGCCCATTGCCCGCACTCGCAGGACTGCTCACCCCGCGAGCCACGACAGGACAACGCGAAGCTCAAGGACAGCAAGACGGCACCCGTGGGGCTGAGCTAGGCGTGGGGCAGGCCAGCAAAAGGTGAGATGGTTAGGGTATTAGCTAACCCTAACCCTAACCCTAACCCTAACCCTAACCCTAACCCTAACCCTAACCCTAACCCTAACCCTAACCCTAACCCTAACCCTTAACCTTCTACGCCCCGCCAAAGTTTGGCGTGTGCACTGAGACAGGCTGAGGGGGGCACAAGGCGGGCAGGGCGGGCGGGGGGGTGAGCCACACCTGGCGCGGTGCCATGGGGGAGGTGAGAGGGAGCTACACACCGAGTTTCAGGCTGAGGCGAGCAGGGGGCGGGGGGGTTCACCTACGTGGGTGACCCCCCTTGTGAGGGTGGGGGTGTGCCAGGCTGGGTGGCGCGCACGGGACGGGCACCACGCGCGAGGCGTGACCTCGGGAGACCGGCCGGCACCCCCGGGACACGTCACGGCCCTTGGCAATCAAGTCTCCCGGTAAAAGTTCCCCCTATATAGGGGAAATTTGTTGGCTGTAGATGGGGGAAGTTTTGAATTGCCCAACCGCGCTACTCGACAAGCACTAGCGACTAGCAACCCACACTACAGCTTGCTGGGCTCCTCCGCATGCTTTGACGCGCAACCTTGACTGCCCAGGGGCGGTTCCGGGCGGGCGGTTACTGCCCAGCAAACGCAGCCCAACACCCGCCTGATGGACCGTTCTTATTTTGATAAGCTCAAGCGCGCAGCCCAAAAGGAACTTGCCAGGGGGTGTTTATTGCAATCGTTGATGAACGGCCGCAGCGATGCCGACCCCAATCTGTCCCTTAACACCAGCCGACCCACAGCAAAGCCAGAGCCACACTGACCGATACCATACTCGACATTCGTGCGCCCATCGTCAGCATGTTGAAGTGGAGGTAGTGGTCTTAGGCAGTGGACCTACGTGGTGGTTTGCTTGCTGCTCTCGTGGAGAATGCGGGGAGTGCGGAGGATGCGGAGGAGGACAACGGGTTAGTGAGGAGCTTTGTTGGGCATGTTGCGCTGCCTGACAGACTCCCAACGGCCAGTCCTTAGAGTAGCTGCCGGTCAGGCCATTATTGATTGCTTTATAGCCTTCATAATCGAGCACAACATCAAGAAGCGATAAGTGACAGTGACGGTACAACATGCAATGGCAGCAGGCAAAGGCAGGGCACCAAGACGCAAGCCTGCGGAAGAGGGTGTGGAGTAGCATGTACCACCACAGCGGCAGGCGCGTGTGGGCACCGGGCCAACCACCCACGATGGGTTGGGCGGTCCGCAGATGTCAGCCATCAGCCCTGAGACGTTTGACGTCAACGAAGACCCTTCATGTAAGTCAGTGTGCGCATGCTGTCTGCCGCCAGCTGACAGTGTTCATGCCTATATGCCTATGCCTATGACTGGGCTAATATAAGGCGCTAAGATAGCAACTATCCAACACTCGCATCTGTACCAATCTGCATCAACTTAGCAGCCGGGCTTTCTCCCCTTGTGCAAAAGCATAGTCATTACTTGGTTGCTTGCTTGCCTATAGCATCAAGGAAGTAGCTTGCCCTGCCTGCCTATTCACAGATGGGATAATGTCTCGGCTGGAGGGCAACATATGGCAATTGGGTGGCATCCCATCCCCTTGCCAAGGTATGCTATGCAATAGTGCTAGTGTTGTTGCGTTGATGCTGTTGTTGTTGATGACACAGGAATACTTGTCACAACCGCTGTGTCTAATCCTTGGAAGCAACCAGCTATCTTGCATGATCATGGCTTGCATGACTGCTGGCTTGCATGATCTCGAATCTGATTTGTGCATGACTGCTGGCTGCATGAGTGTTGTGTGATTTGATGCTTGTGTGCCTACAATTGTTCCCCCCCTGTGCACCTCTCTCTGCAGCCCACGCCCCAGCCCAGCTCAGCAACCATCTGCCAAAAGGATCTGCCTACAGACCTGCCGCTGACGGGGGTCCCACCCCAATGCAACCTCTGTGCTGCAGCTGGTGGGGAGGGCAGCAGCAGGCTTGCTGCTGGCGAGAGGGCCACCCCTAGTGCAACTAGTGCCGCTACACAGCAAGGTGCACCCAGTCACCCGCCCACCCACCCATTTGCATTTTGGTGTTGTTGTCATGCCACCCCACCCCTCGCCGCCGCAGCCCAGCCCTGCCCCAACCCCTCCCAGCCCCACCCCACCCCCTCCCAGCCCTACCCACCCACACCCCCTCCCAGCCCTACCCACCCACCCCCCCTCCCAGCCCTGCCCCACCCCCTCCCGGCCCTGCCCCACCCCCTCCCAGCCCTGCCCAGACCTGCCCCACCCCCTTCCAGCCTTGCGTTGCCCCTCCCTGCCCAGCCCAGCCCTGCCCCACCCCCTCCCAGCCCCGCCCCACCCCCTCCCAGCCCTGCCCCACCCCCTCCCAGCCCTGCTCCACCCCCTCCCAGCCCTGCCCAGACCTGCCCCCACCCCTTCCAGCCTTGCATTGCCCCTCCCTGCCCAGCCCAGCCCTGCCCCACCCCCTCCCAGCCCCGCCCCACCCCCTCTCTGACCTGACCTGACTTGCCTTGCCCAGCCCTGCCCTGCCCTGCCCTGCCCTGCCCTGCCCTGCCCTGCCCTGCCCTGCCCTGCCCTGCCCTGCCCTGCCCTGCCCTGCCCTGCCCTGCCCTGCCCTGCCCTGCCCTGCCCTGCCCTGCCCTGCCCTGCCCTGCCCTGCCCTGCCCTGCCCTGCCCTGCCCTGCCCTGCCCTGCCCTGCCCTGCCCTGCCCTGCCCTGCCCTGCCCTGCCCTGCCCTGCCCTGCCCTGCCCTGCCCTGCCCTGCCCTGCCCTGCCCTGCCCTGCCCTGCCCTGCCCTGCCCTGCCCTGCCCTGCCCTGCCCTGCCCTGCCCTGCCCTGCCCTGCCCTGCCCTGCCCTGCCCTGCCCTGCCCTGCCCTGCCCTGCCCTGCCCTGCCCTGCCCTGCCCTGCCCTGCCCTGCCCTGCCCTGCCCTGCCCTGCCCTGCCCTGCCCTGCCCTGCCCTGCCCTGCCCTGCCCTGCCCTGCCCTGCCCTGCCCTGCCCTGCCCTGCCCTGCCCTGCCCTGCCCTGCCCTGCCCTGCCCTGCCCTGCCCTGCCCTGCCCTGCCCTGCCCTGCCCTGCCCTGCCCTGCCCTGCCCTGCCCTGCCCTGCCCTGCCCTGCCCTGCCCTGCCCTGCCCTGCCCTGCCCTGCCCTGCCCTGCCCTGCCTGCAGGTGTGTGGCAGTGCATGCTGCAGGTAGCAGCAGGCTGCAGGTGTGCTTTAGTGCATGAGCAGCAGCAGCAGGCTGCGGTGCATGTGCTGCAATGCATGAGCAGTAGTAGCAGCAGGTAGTAGGTGTGTTGCGGTGCATGGACAACATCAGCAGGCTGAGGTTTTTGGCAGTGCAGTCTTGTATTAGCAATGAGCAGCAACTTTGAGCCTTCATCTGAAAAGAAGGTTGCATGGTACAAAAGCTTTAGAAAAGCTGTCCTGAGCTTCCGTTCAGTTCCATCCCACACAACGTGATTTGTAAGCAGTGAATGATCAAGATGTAATGAAGAAAACGGTGGTGGTCATTAGCCGTGTATCCTCTTCTCAAACGGTTCCTACGCCCCTTGTATGGACAACACCACCACGCGGTGATGCGCTAAGGCCGCCAAGGTGGTAGCCACCTGATACATACCCCCTATGCATGTATGCATCACGGTCATGCTTAACAAGTGCAGGCCTGGCAGTGATCCACACCCAATGTGTCACAGCTAGCGTGACTACGGATGGTACCTATAGTGGAGGCTCACCAGATCCAGCCACATGCTAGGGTGTGGTGCACCACATGCCCCTTGTATGGACAACACCACCACGCGGTGATGCGCTAATGCTGCAAGCGTGGTAGCCACCTACTACATACCCCCTATGCATGTATGCATCACGGTCATGCTTAACAAGTGCAGGCCTGCCAGTGATAGGTTAGGATGGGCTGGGCTGGCTAGGGATGGGCTGGCTGGCTAGGGATGGGCTGGCAGTGAGGTAGGATGGGCTGGGCTAGCTAGGAGGCAAGGCGGTGCTAATATTGTTTAGGCTACAGGTTATAAACTTGAGCGCGGCCATTCTTATTTGGCTTGGGTAGCCTTGTCTATCCTATGTCTATTGTCAATAAAGAGCTACTACTCCAATTAGGAGCTAGGCACCTAGGGATGCGGCTGGTTACATGCATGGTATGTAGAGGTTGGGATCGGGTGACTCGGGAATGAAGTCTAGTTAGGTCAGCTCTCATCGGCTAGGGATCACATAAGCGGTTGGTTGGATAGCATTACATGACCACCATGTTACAAGGAATTACAAAGGTGTTACATGTGGTACAAGGGTGTTACAAATGGTACAAAGGAATGAAAAGTGCAAATGGTGCAGCTGCCGTCCATTGTGCAGCAGCTTGCCGTAGGGGGTTGCTGTGGAGGCCTCAGCCCATGGAGCTGGCTCACCCCTCACCATGGCCTAATGCTGCTCCTCGGTCATGCTGTCAGCTGCTGCATCCTCACCACTCCCTAGTGCCTGGTAGAGTGCTGCCTCTTTGAGAAGATGACGAGCTGTCCTAAGCTTTGCCTTGATGGCGTTGCTTGCTGCGCGCGTGTCCTTGTCGCTCTGGCCCATACGGTCGCGTTGCAACCCCAGCTCGTGCACATCGTTGGTGAGCTGCTCCACCTGGGTACGGTACCTACAACACACCGCACAAAACCAACTGTGCCACACCTCACCCTGAACACTCTGCACCCTTGCCATGCCACACACACCTTGAGACTTGACCTTCGACCATGAGGACCAGGCCTCGTGCAATGAGAGGGCTCTCACCCTCAGCACTGCCATGGTGCTTCTCCTTCTCAAGGGCATGCACGCCGTGCGCTATCTCAAGCTCCATGCACTTCAGCTTGGTAGCTGCCATGCGCTGCTCGTGGGGCCCTCGTAACCCCCTTAGCTGCAGCTGAGCCATGTCTGTTGACAGCGAGATGGAGGGCAGCCGGGTGGGTGCCTGACCCTTGCCGCTGGCCATGGCCGCAAGGGCTCTTAGGCGCAGCTGCTGGTCCACCCACTGTCCCACTGCGGCACCACAAAGCACCGAGCAATCCAATAGCATTGGCCTAGCCACAGTTGTGCCACGTTTGCTATTGCCGTACCTTCCATGAATCTTCTGGCTGACCATGTGACGTCTTAGGGGTGAGGTGGCTGTCCTTACAGGCAGCGATGGCTGCTGTCTCATCCGTCACACCCTCGGCAAACGCGCACGAGCAAAGGTTACCCAGCTTGACTTCTAGCTCACCTGAGCATGTGGCAGACAGCCAGCTGTGTGCTGGAAGGCAGATACCAAGGCTAGTATCGGCACGCCATGGTAGCACACAAAGCCAACCACACCACGCACTGCACAAGGCTGGCCGGCTGTTATGTTGCTGGTCTCAGGCCTGAATAGGACAGCGAGGTCGAGCAGTCATGTGCCTCACTGTCCACGCCTGCCAATCTTGCTGCTACTACCCAGGGGGAGTTGCCCACTGTCATGCACCTGTAGGTAGGTTTCTGTGTGCTTTTCTAGGTCACGGGTAGCCTTGGCCACACCGGCATGGCTGCTGGGCTTGTTGCAAGCATCGCCAGCAACACAATGCACGTAGCCATCTTGTGGCACACCTGCAGCATGCACACACACACGCACACACATACACACCCATTGCCGTATCTATATCTTCAAAATCGCTAGGGGGGGGGGTCGGCGGAATGGCCTGCGATTGCGCGCACAGCCTCGCACTAAATACGTAAGGACTTCCCCCGCACAGAATCTTGAAAGAAGCACTGTGCCGTGAGATCGACTTCCGATCAGCGGATGTAACGCCCCATAAATAGTAGCTACCAGCGAACCTGGCTCAGCAAGCGATGGCGATGCAGCCAGCGAAGAGATAGTTCTGACTCCGCGGACGGTCAAAAAGTCAAACATTTCACAGCCGAAAAGTCAAACGAGTCAAGTCCAACGATGGCTGCGGCCACATTTGGCTGCGGCTGCTGACAGCCGTGTGGCCCTGTGCCTTCGCCGCGTAGGTAGCCAGTGCGTGGTAAGGCTGCGCTTCAGCGTACACAGCTGCAGTAGCCACCTCATGCGACCCTTCTCAGTGCCCCTCTAACAGGGCAATGCGACAACTTGGCTGGGTGATTGCAGCTGGCCTTCAAGCCGTGCCTGGCCTTGCACTCGCTGTGAGCGGCTGTTGTTACGACTTTGCTACTATTGCGCGTATGATTCTAAGTCTATTGCGCTCTTGCCCAATCCAGGTTTCCAGTCCAGGTGCCCCGGACTCACGGACAGCCCCTCGGCGCTTACATTTCAACGATGTTGAGCAGCGTCGCCCGCCCAGAGTTTGGGATGTGCTGCCAGCGAGGGAAAGTGGGCAGGCTGGCGCCCATGCCAGAGCCCCCCCAGCCCTTAGCGGCACTGTTGACTGACACCACACCACGCGGTAGGGGGTTCAGGCAGCGCATCCGGATGTACAACTGCAGCCTGCAGGTGGCCTCCTCAGCCATCAAGGTAGACCGCAGCATTGAGAGTGGCGTGCAACAAATTGTCATTAACGGCACTGTGCACCACCGCATGGGCGGCTTGCAGCCTAATGCAGGTCAGCCACCACAGTTTGCCCAGCTCTACATCCTGGACCCCGAGATGCAGCTGCAGCGGCGGATGAGCCTTTTTGGGCCAAGGACTCTGGACCATGACGTGTTGCGGGACCTGCAGCGCATGCTGCTGGCCTGCAACCCCTTTGTCCAGGGCTGCAGAACTGCCATGGAGAGGGCAGCAGCTGATCTCACGCGCGAGTATCACCTCATCATTAGGTAAGCACCAACACCCAATGCTGCCAAGCACTGATGAGTCCGGTTTGTTACACACACATGTGTGACACTGTTGCACGGCTGCAGTGCCAATGCTCCTGCTGACCAAAGGCGCTACAACGCCCCAACCTGTACAACAGAAGTGGCTGGGTTCATGCCCGGTGGCGAGAATGACCCCGTGCCTGCAGTGGGTGTCCCAGCCATGCCACTGCGTCCATGCAACCATACCATGCCATAGCGGTGGGTGTGCCAACAATGTCCACAAGGAAACCTCTTGGCTTACTTGCAGGTTCCCCGCCGCCAGATTGTGGTGCACACCCGCAATGGTGTTGTGAAGGAGCTTTCAGATCTGCACCCTTCCTACCACCCCATGCACTTCGTGCTTCTCTTCCCACGAGGTGAGACCCGCGGGGAGACATAGTGCTGCCGGCTGTACACCGTTCACCCAACCTTTGTTGCACTGTGCATGTTGTGTCTATGCGCACAGGAGAGCAGGGGTGGCAGCCTGGCATACCCTTGCAGCAGGGTCAAACTATGGGGCAGGGGCTGGAGGAGGAGGACGAGCGTGCTCACCCTGCAGATGATGGGCGAGAGGAGGCAGGCGACGAGCGAAGGCAACGTTGCGTGACAGCACGGCAGCACGCTGCATATCGCCTTATGCAGCGGGGGGGCGAGAGCAATGCACTCTTTCGGTGTGGCCGTTTGTTTCAAGAGTACGCTGTCGATTGCTACTGCCAGGTGATGCAATGCCTACTGCAAACGTCATAATGACATGGGCTTTGTATACGGAGAATGTTGTGTACAATGAGGTGTTTGCTGCATTGCCTGTTGGCCCTGACACCGATGAGGGTTGGTAGGGCACATACAACCACTTCCATCACATTCGGACTCACCCACGCGAACTCACTCACTCGAACTCACTCACTCGCACTCAACTATCAAACAATCAGCAATTAGACACAACACTCAGCACTAACCTCCAGTTTTGGTGTTTTGGATACATGTTGTTCACCTATGTTGCATGTGGCAGAGCGCTGTGGCCAGAGGCTGTGTGCCCCGTCCGTTGTCGGACGGGCCCGCTGTACTAGTATATCTTCAAAATCGCTAGGGGGGGGGGTCGGCGGAATGGCCTGCGATTGCGCGCACAGCCTCGCACTAAATACGTAAGGACTTCCCCCGCACAGAATCTTGAAAGAAGCACTGTGCCGTGAGATCGACTTCCGATCAGCGGATGTAACGCCCCATAAATAGTAGCTACCAGCGAACCTGGCTCAGCAAGCGATGGCGATGCAGCCAGCGAAGAGATAGTTCTGACTCCGCGGACGGTCAAAAAGTCAAACGGTTCACAGCCAAAAAGTCAAACGAGTCAAGTCCAACGATGGCTGCGGCCACATTTGGCTGCGGCTGCTGACAGCCGTGTGGCCCTGTGCCTTCGCCGCGTAGGTAGCCAGTGCGTGGTAAGGCTGCGCTTCAGCGTACACAGCTCCAGTAGCCACCTCATGCGACCCTCCTCAGTGCCCCTCTAACAGGGCAATGCGATGAGGCGACAACTTGGCTGGGTGATTGCAGCTGGCCTTCAAGCCGTGCCTGGCCTTGCACTCGCTGTGAGCGGCTGTTGTTACGACTTAGCTACTATGTTGCGCGTATGATTCTCAGTCTATTGCGCTCTTGCCCAATCCAGGTGTCCAGTCCAGGTGCCCCGGACTCACGGACAGCCCCTCGGCGCTTACATTTCAACGATGTTGACTTGCTTGCTGTGTCGGGTGACGTGTCCGCACACAGCTCCGCCATGCACAGCTATGCAATGCAGACCCGGATCACTCGCTTCCGCAGCCCTGCCAGCAGCCCTCAAGCACCAGTGGCAGCACGTGCCAGGTTGCTCACGTTCAGCCCTTTACGCATTAGCCAGCAACTATTTCCAGTCACCGACAACATCCCACTGTCAGCAGCTGACCTCGCCTCCCCATGTCTTACCCCCCCCCCCGGCAGATGCAGGCCACGCTGCAGCAGACCCCCCCCCAGCAGCTGCAGGCCACGCTGCAGCAGCCCACCCCCCAGCAGATGCAGGCCACGCAGCCGCAGCCCACCCCCAAACAGATGCAGGCCACGCTCCGGCAGTCCACCCCCCACTACCTGCAGGCCACGCTGCAGCAGCCCACCCTCAAGCAGATGCACGCCAAACTGCAGCACCCCAATCTCCAGCACCTGCAGCCCGAGGACGTGGAAGGGGAAGGGGCCGACCAAGGGGGAGGGGCAGGGGCATGCAGGCTGGGCGAGGCAGAGGAAGGGGCAGGGCAAGGGGCGGGCCCAGGGGCAGAGGCAGAGTGGTGGCAGCCTCCCCTCCTGTCAGCCCCGGTCAAGCACCTCCAGCTGCTGCACACCCTGCCCCGTCTGAAGCCCGCTATCACATGCGCGGCCGACCTGTTCCAGTATTTCATGACAATGACTTGCAGTCCTCCCTCACCCCACCCGTGGTTTCTGATGAGTCAGACGATTCTGACTTCATCCCAGGTGGGGAGCCGCGGGGTGGCAGGGGCAGGGGGCGAGGCGCCAGGGGTGCTAGGGGTGCAAGGGGTGCTAGAGACCCTGACCCTGACTACTTGCCGCTTGGGGGGGCTCAAGGGAGAAGGGGTGCTGCTGCCCACCGCAGCTTCAGGTCAGCACTCGGTGACTCCCTTGCCACCATCCCCCGCCACAACCTGGGCAGTCGACAAGGCTGCTCCTGCCGACACTGCGGGGCGCTCATGTGGCCAGCTGAACGCCTAGCGGCGAGCAGCGTCGCCCGCCCAGAGTTTGGGATGTGCTGCCAGCGAGGGAAAGTGGGCAGGCTGGCGCCCATGCCAGAGCCCCCCCAGCCCTTAGCGGCACTGTTGACTGACACCACACCACACGGTAGGGGGTTCAGGCAGCGCATCCGGATGTACAACTGCAGCCTGCAGGTGGCCTCCTCAGCCATCAAGGTAGACCGCAGCATTGAGAGTGGCGTGCAACAAATTGTCATTAACGGCACTGTGCACCACCGCATGGGCGGCTTGCAGCCTAATGCAGGTCAGCCACCACAGTTTGCCCAGCTCTACATCCTGGACCCAGAGATGCAGCTGCAGCGGCGGATGAGCCTTTTTGGGCCAAGGACTCTGGACCATGACGTGTTGCGGGACCTGCAGCGCATGCTGCTGGCCTGCAACCCCTTTGTCCAGGGCTGCAGAACTGCCATGGAGAGGGCAGCAGCTGATCTCACGCGCGAGTATCACCTCATCATTAGGTAAGCACCAACACCCAATGCTGCCAAGCACTGATGAGTCCGGTTTGTTACACACACATGTGTGACACTGTTGCACGGCTGCAGTGCCAATGCTCCTGCTGACCAAAGGCGCTACAACGCCCCAACCTGTACAACAGAAGTGGCTGGGTTCATGCCCGGTGGCGAGAATGACCCCGTGCCTGCAGTGGGTGTCCCAGCCATGCCACTGCGTCCATGCAACCATACCATGCCATAGCGGTGGGTGTGCCAACAATGTCCACAAGGAAACCTCTTGGCTTACTTGCAGGTTCCCCGCCGCCAGATTGTGGTGCACACCCGCAATGGTGTTGTGAAGGAGCTTTCAGATCTGCACCCTTCCTACCACCCCATGCACTTCGTGCTTCTCTTCCCACGAGGTGAGACCCGCGGGGAGACATAGTGCTGCCGGCTGTACACCGTTCACCCAACCTTTGTTGCACTGTGCATGTTGTGGCTATGTGCACAGGAGAGCAGGGGTGGCAGCCTGGCATACCCTTGCAGCAGGGTCAAGCTATGGGGCAGGGGCTGGAGGAGGAGGACGAGCGTGCTCACCCTGCAGATGATGACCATGCTCTCGCCTACCAGACTGAGTACCTCAACACACTGCAGCCGCAAGGCTTCCCTCCGCACCGGCTGAGCCTCAAAGTGGGCTTGCCCATCATGCTGTTGCGCAACATAAGCTCAACTCTGGGACTGGCCAATGGCACCCGCCTCCTTATCACCGGCCTACGCCCGCATGTCATCAAGGCCAAGATTCTGACCGGCAGCACTGCACACGTGGGCACCGAAGCTCTCATCCCGCGCTGCACACTGACGTCAAATGAGGACGGCGGCCTGCCTTTCACACTTATCCGCCGGCAGTTCCCGGTCAAGCCCGCCTTTGCCATGACCATCAACAAGTCCCAGGGGCAAACCTTCCGCAACGTCGGGGTGTACCTGCCAAGCCCCGTGTTCTCACATGGCCAACTATATGTGGCCATGTCTCGCGTGGGCCAGGCTTCAGGCCTCAGCATCATGGCCGCGCACCCGCGGCCTGTGCGCGCACCCAACGACGGGGCTTTGTATACGGAGAATGTTGTGTACAATGAGGTGTTTGCTGCATTGCCTGTTGGCCCTGACACCGATGAGGGTTGGTAGGGCACATACAACCACTTCCATCACATTCGGACTCACCCACGCGAACTCACTCACTCGAACTCACTCACTCGAACTCAACTATCAAACAATCAGCACTTAGACACAACACTCAGCACTAACCACAAGTTTTGGTGTTTTGGATAC
Source organism: Haematococcus lacustris (assembly GCA_030144725.1). Classification (NCBI taxonomy): domain Eukaryota; kingdom Viridiplantae; phylum Chlorophyta; class Chlorophyceae; order Chlamydomonadales; family Haematococcaceae; genus Haematococcus; species Haematococcus lacustris. Next base: position 4,792,560 of record JASKMD010000006.1, read on the forward strand.
ATGTTGTTCACCTATGTTGCATGTGGCAGAGCGCTGTGGCCAGAGGCTGTGTGCCCCGTCCGTTGTCGGACGGGCCCGCTGTACTAGTGATAATGATGTCACACACAGCTTTCCTGCATGGCAGCAGATGCATGCGACCACTTACCTTGGACGAGCGCACAGATGGGACAGTCACTAAATGCTCCTCTGGGGAGTTTGGCTTGTAGGTCTATGCGTTGTGGCAATAAGTTGGGCATGGAGAGGAGCCGGTCAATGGGCCGCAGGTAGTCAAAGAATGCTTGGCTGAAGCTGTCTGTTCTGATCTGCTGAGGTGGGTACAAGGCCAAAGGATGGTGAGCGGCGTTGAGGGCCTCCAGGAAGGCTACATGACAGCACACACAAACACACTTGATGATACGCATGGGTGGCGCATGGCGCAGGTTACAACGCAGGTGACTAGCGATGGCTGACCTTCCATGGAGACACCACACCCTTGTCTGGCCAGCAAAATAATGAGAGAGGGTTGGGACTGATCGACTGATTGCATGAAGCGCACTCATAGCAAGGGAGCATCAACTTAAAGCGGTCCTGCATGCTGATGTACTCCACCTGCATCACCTGAAGTGGCTTCAGGGGGGAAGTTCCCCCCAGAGGCACAAGCATGGTGCTGCCAATCCTCGCTGATAGCTGTTTACATAACTGACTGCAGGGCTGTCATTTGAGCTGCCAAGCGCTCCTGATGCTGTTGCAAGACTCCACATACTCCCGCTTGCGCTGCTCCGAATTGGAACGGGTAGCGGCATCTGACCGCTCCCTGCGCTCCTGCCAAGGCAGAAAAGCTGCAGAACGCAGGTGCTGCTCCTGCTGCGGTTCCTCCTGTAGCTCGTCTGGCACTGCATTTGTGTCCGTCGCTAGCGGGATTTGGCCTGTCCTGTTGGCTCGCCGCTTAAGCACTGCGCTCGCTCTACATCCCCTGTAACCGCTCCCTTGGCAAGTCCCTTTTGGGCTGCGCGCTTGAGCTTATCAAAATAAGAACGGTAGGGAGGGGGTGGGGTGGGGCTGGGAGGGGTTGGGGCAGGGCTGGGCTGCGGCGGCGAGGGGTGGGGTGGCATGACAACAACACCAAAATGCAAATGGGTGGGTGGGCGGGTGACTGGGTGCACCTTGCTGTGTAGCGGCACTAGTTGCACTAGGGGTGGCCCTCTCGCCAGCAGCAAGCCTGCTGCTGCCCTCCCCACCAGCTGCAGCACAGAGGTTGCATTGGGGTGGGACCCCCGTCAGCGGCAGGTCTGTAGGCAGATCCTTTTGGCAGATGGTTGCTGAGCTGGGCTGGGGCGTGGGCTGCAGAGAGAGGTGCACAGGGGGGGAACAATTGTAGGCACACAAGCATCAAATCACACAACACTCATGCAGCCAGCAGTCATGCACAAATCAGATTCGAGATCATGCAAGCCAGCAGTCATGCAAGCCATGATCATGCAAGATAGCTGGTTGCTTCCAAGGATTAGACACAGCGGTTGTGACAAGTATTCCTGTGTCATCAACAACAACAGCATCAACGCAACAACACTAGCACTATTGCATAGCATACCTTGGCAAGGGAATGGGATGCCACCCAATTGCCATATGTTGCCCTCCAGCCGAGACATTATCCCATCTGTGAATAGGCAGGCAGGGCAAGCTACTTCCTTGATGCTATAGGCAAGCAAGCAACCAAGTAATGACTATGCTTTTGCACAAGGGGAGAAAGCCCGGCTGCTAAGTTGATGCAGATTGGTACAGATGCGAGTGTTGGATAGTTGCTATCTTAGCGCCTTATATTAGCCCAGTCATAGGCATAGGCATATAGGCATGAACACTGTCAGCTGGCGGCAGACAGCATGCGCACACTGACTTACATGAAGGGTCTTCGTTGACGTCAAACGTCTCAGGGCTGATGGCTGACATCTGCGGACCGCCCAACCCATCGTGGGTGGTTGGCCCGGTGCCCACACGCGCCTGCCGCTGTGGTGGTACATGCTACTCCACACCCTCTTCCGCAGGCTTGCGTCTTGGTGCCCTGCCTTTGCCTGCTGCCATTGCATGTTGTACCGTCACTGTCACTTATCGCTTCTTGATGTTGTGCTCGATTATGAAGGCTATAAAGCAATCAATAATGGCCTGACCGGCAGCTACTCTAAGGACTGGCCGTTGGGAGTCTGTCAGGCAGCGCAACATGCCCAACAAAGCTCCTCACTAACCCGTTGTCCTCCTCCGCATCCTCCGCACTCCCCGCATTCTCCACGAGAACAGCAAGCAAACCACCACGTAGGTCCACTGCCTAAGACCACTACCTCCACTTCAACATGCTGACGATGGGCGCACGAATGTCGAGTATGGTATCGGTCAGTGTGGCTCTGGCTTTGCTGTGGGTCGGCTGGTGTTAAGGGACAGATTGGGGTCGGCATCGCTGCGGCCGTTCATCAACGATTGCAATAACCGCCCCCTGGCAAGTTCCTTTTGGGCTGCGCGCTTGAGCTTATCAAAATAAGAACGGTCCATCAGGCGGGTGTTGGGCTGCGTTTGCTGGGCAGTAAGGTTGCGCGTCAAAGCATGCGGAGGAGCCCAGCAAGCTGTAGTGTGGGTTGCTAGTCGCTAGTGCTTGTCGAGTAGCGCGGTTGGGCAATTCAAAACTTCCCCCATCTACAGCCAACAAATTTCCCCTATATAGGGGGAACTTTTACCGGGAGACTTGATTGCCCTTGGACCGGCGCGGGGCGCTTCGAAAGTCACACTTGAGTGAGATGGCTCTGACATTTTTTATTATTCTGCGCCTGGCGCGAGTCGAACCCCGCTGCTCCGGCTCGCTGGACGCTGCCACGTGTCATGGCGACGCGGGAGGCCCCGGGGTGAGCGGCTCAAGCGAGCCCAAGGGGGCTATCCCATGAGGGGGAGGGAGACACACTGAGCGACGCGCCCAAGTGTGACGCGCGCGGGACCTCACTCTAATCTCGGCCAGCCCGAGGCGCGCATGGGGACCCGCATGGGGAGCCATGCAAGCCAAGTTTGATATTATTCCATGCAGCCAGTGAAAAGATATGGCATAAACTGTGGAGGCAGCAACAGGTGTTAAGGTTATAGCTAACCCTAACCCTAACCCTAACCCCAACCCTAACCCTAACCCTAACCCTAACCCTAACCCTAACGATGGGGCGTTATATACGGAGAATGTTGTGTACAATGAGGTGTTTGCTGCATTGCCTGCTGGCCTTGACACCGATGAGGGTTGGTAGGGCTGCCTCAGCCATTGCTGTCACATTCGGACTCACTCAGTCGGACTCACTCAATTGGACTCACTTACCCAATCACAACACACAAACTTCGTGTCGGACGGGCCCGCTGTATTAGTGATTGTCCAAAACGATGGGTACGCCTTCAAGCCTGAGTTCTTGCTTGGGAGCAGACGGAACCCGCATGCTATGGCTGTGCCAAAGCAAGACATCATGGCTGCTGCTGGGAATGTTAATGAAACGCCAGATTGGCGAGCAAAGGATCCGAGCATCCTCGCCAGGAGTGGAGGCATGATATCGTCAGGTGTCCGAGGGCCCGCACTTGAGACAGCGTCAAAGAGATCTATATCCGATTTATTGGCGCCCATCTATGAATGTGGTGGAAACGCTATGAGCGACCAGGCAAATTCGGGGGTTGTGTGACGGTCGAGTCTGTGTGAGATCACGAGGTAGTGATCAAAGTTCATTGCCTACACGAGAGTGTAGGAATAGCGTTAAGATGGACTCTGTTTGGCGAACTCTGGCACAAATGAGTTCGACGCTCATTGTTGCCTTCGTCAAGCTATGCTGCCTGATAATAGGACTATTAGGGCTGCGATTCAGACCGGGCAAGCAGAAACCTTGTGTTTTTCGCGTTCCCAGTACAGATGGTGAGCAGGTTCCCTTGGAGGTGTTTCCAGTCGTAAGGTGTGGAAAGTGGCTTTGGCATCCGATTTAGTGAGTCTAGCTGATACCAGCCTTGGTGCGTGTGTTTGATTACAGTTGCATGGTGGTGTGATAACAGGAGGACAACATCCGTGGTTGTCGCGCCCGTGCTTGCAATAGTTGTGGTGATCGTCTCTGGTGTAATACTGTGGGTTGGTAGGTAGGTTGTTGCAGGGTGCAAGTATGTGCATATCTCATGTTATTTGCGGTAGAGGTAGTGGTTAAGTGTGTCGGTTGAGAATTTGCCTTTCTCGTGGTAGATGTGGTCAGTTGTGAAGGTTCTGATAGCGTACCCTTTCCCTCGTGCATTTTCTGCAAGGGATTGCAAGTGCGCTTGTGGCTGCTTGCAGTGGTCAATGACTGCGTGGTAGTCAATGTTTCTTTTTTCCCATGGCCATGTTGAATGCATGTATTAGGCAACACTCTTTGTATTGCCCTTCCACGTATATGTGTGTAGGATTGTGGGGTTGGATATACGTAGGGATGGTTGCTAGTGGTGTTTGTTCTGCATGACTAATGATGTGGTGGATGCCCTTGTCCTTGCATTGGCGTATCTGCTCCCGTGATCGGGTGTTGGGCGTGATGACAAAGAGTTGGTGCATAGTTCGCTTGGTTGCAGTTGAGATGCGTAAGAGGGGTGTGGGTGTCGTTTCCATGGAGTCCAGTAGGTTCCATGTGCCGTTCATGCACTTCATGGCCATGCTGTGGCCTTGTTTTCTGCACAGGAAAGTGTGTGTACCGTATTGGCCAGCGAGGTTCCCTAGGTTATGAGCGGACCAGTCGCAGGGTTGGTTGAGTTAAGCAATGCTCTGCACTGCAAGGCCGTAGTGGGTACGTAGGTACATCTCGATCACTTCGTCGGAATAGCCATCTATGCCTCTTGCCATCAGCCATGCGCCACGCTCTAGGTTATCAGTTAGTTGAGGGAGCCTGTTCTCGTAAAAGTTGTTTATGTCATGCATGGTGACCCATTCATGTCCCGCAACATTGTTCAGGGAGTAGACCTGGCATGCGGAGCTATCCTTATCTTGCTGGAAGTGCTTGAAAGTCGGGCTTGGGTTAGCTTCAACGTCTCCAGCGGCTAGCAAGAGCCATGCCACGTAGTCATCCCGTGCGGCAGCTATGGGGTTCAGGGTGCCGTTAGTCCAGTCGGTTTCGCCTTTTGTTGTTTGATAGCAATAGTAGACATGCAGGGTGTTGTTAAACTGGGATACTGTGTATGTGCGGCCGTTGTTCACCCCATGGGTGGAGAGGTGGAATCTATGGGCGACCATGCAGAGAGAGCTTGAGGCGGCTAGGGTGCCATCTAGGCCTGTCATGAGGTTGTACCCAATGGCTCGCATTGTAGGCCTGCATGCGCCTAGCCGCTTTCTGTGGCGCCTTAGGCATTGTCTGGATCTTTAGCCGTGGGTGTGGGGCGATGATGCAAGCTTGTTTTGATGGTGTAGGTGCCGATAGTGAAGAGGAGGATGTAGTTCACTAGACTCTCTTGTTGGTTGATGATTCTTCCCGTTTGAGTGCCAATGTGACGGTGGGCGGCGCAGGCGGTCTCATCTTGGTGTGGTTAATTGTTCACACTATTTTTAGTTACATGGGCTACTTCGTATGCATGTGACATGGTGCCATAGCGGGGTTCAAGGGCCGACAGGAGTGCAGGAGAGCATTCCTATCGTAGCTCTAGTGCTCTATTACTATATGGTGCTCCTATCTTATTGAGGTCTCGATGGTTGCCCCGCAGCCGCATGTGCTGATCAGAGCCTGTTGGGTGCACAGGGCACTGTAGCAGGCTAGTCCCGCTCTTTCTCCATTGCAGCTCCGTTATGTGGATCTCCGCCCACCTGCGTGTAGGGGTAGTGGTTGCCATTGTGTTTGGGGCAGTAGGTGGGGTAGTGGATGTGGCAGCACATGGTGTGGCTGGTGGGGCGGCAGATGTGGCAGCCTGTGAGGTGAGCGATGGTGCATCAGGTGAGGCGCCAGGTGGTGCAACAGGTGGCATAGTATGTGGTGCATCAGTTGGTGCAGTTGGTTGTGCATGCAGTAGGGCGACAGGTAATGCAGAAGGTGGGGCAGCATGTGGAGTGAGTAGTAGGCCTGTTGTCCATGCGGTGAGCAGCAAGGATGAAGGCTGTGCAGCCCGGCGCATCTCACCTCAAGCTTCCGATCCGTTGATGTGTGTTGCCTCAGCTGCAAGGCTGGATGGCAGTCGTGCGGACAGGCTGCCAGCTCCCCATGCTCCGGCGTGGCGTTTACGGCGACGTACATCCGGGGGCTGCAGGTAGGGAGCATGGTAGCATATGTTGCAATCATTGTGGCTATTCTTGATTTTTGATCTATGGGGCTTAGGGTGGTGGTGATTGTGGCGCATGTGTTGTGCGTGTGCTTGCGGTGTGTGTTGATAGGGGTGCGTGTGAGTCTATGTCGGGAGTGGAGGTGACTCACCGTGGTAGGGGGGGGGTCCATGGCGGCTCCAAAGGTTGACGCCTCCTCTGCCAGGGCGCCACCGGCTGTGGTGCTGGGCTCCTCCTTTGCTGCTGGGTTAGGGTTAGGGTTGCGAGACAAGAAATTGGGCAATGCATCATCAGGATCAATGCGCAGATATGCACAGTGAACCTCAAGGTCATCACGGAAGATCTCTGCTACCCGGGATGTGGCAAGACACTGATCCGTCCATTTGTCAGGACCTGGAACTTTTATCTTGGGGAGGGAGGTTAACAGAGTGACAGGCATAGCAACCTGAGACAAAGGCAGTTGTCCTGCTGGTGATGCAGGTGGCGCCGTAGGTGTGGCAGGAGTAGCAGTGCCCGACGAGGCAGGTGCAACATGTGCGACCAGAGCAGCAGAAGTGCCACTGCTAACATTCACAGCAGGTCGAGCTGACTGCAAGTACTGGTTGAGGATTGCCGCTACAGCTGGATCACCACCCACCAACGCGTTCTGCAGATTCTGCAGACGTTCCATCTCAGCGAGTTTGGCTCGGACCTTGACAGCTTCGTTCTGGGACGCCTGAAGGTTCGCGTTTGTCCCCACCTGCTGTTGGCGCAGCCTCTATATCTCATCAGCTTGCGCGGCTGCTGCGGAGGTACCAATATCAGACAGGATCGGGGCAGCTGTCAGGGCTCTTGCATACGACAGCGGGCCAACTCCAGGGGCCACCGTGGTCGAAGGCGCCGTGGTAGCTGGAGACTGAGCGGAGGTTAGAATCTGCAACACGTTCTTCAGCAGATCCATCGCCTGAGCGGGTGGTAGACTAGTAACCCTCTCGATTTCCGCGAAAGCGGGGTTTGTGATAGGCACAGGAAGAACAGGGGTGGTAATAGATACCGTGCCAGTAGCTGGCACCCCAGTCGCAGCGGGAACCCCCGCTGGAACACCAATAGCGGCGTTCGGAGTCGCTGGGGGCGGGGAGCTAGGAGTTTGGCCCCCAGGAGCAGAGCGCTCCGATCGTTTGTCTCCTCCAGGAGGAGGCTCCTTATTGGCAGTCATTTGCTCAGGGAGAAAGTGGCGTTAGTAGCAACGTCGGTCGGAAACCCAAATGTAGCGTGATAAGAGCAGCGCCGACAACCGATAACTACCTTCTTTCCCACAGCATGACACGGCCAGGGTTCAGAACGTTTCCCCCGAGGAGTCGAACCTTTGAAGCAGGTGTGCACGAAGGCCCACCTGCCCCTTTCGCCCACCGGGGTTCCCGCTGCGACTGGGGTGCCAGCTACTGGCACGGTATCTATTACCACCCCTGTTCTTCCTGTGCCTATCACAAACCCCGCTTTCGCGGAAATCGAGAGGGTTACTAGTCTACCACCCGCTCAGGCGATGGATCTGCTGAAGAACGTGTTGCAGATTCTAACCTCCGCTCAGCCTCTAGCTACCACGGCGCCTTCGACCACGGTGGCCCCTGGAGTTGGCCCGCTGTCGTATGCAAGAGCCCTGACAGCTGCCCCGATCCTGTCTGATATTGGTACCTCCGCAGCAGCCAAGCAAGCTGATGAGATATAGAGGCTGCGCCAACAGCAGGTGGGGGCAAACGCGAACCTTCAGGCGTCCCAGAACGAAGCTGTCAGGGTCCGAGCCGAACTCGTTGAGATGGAACGTCTGCGGGGGTAGGGGGTCGGTTACTTCTCGAGCTTGATGGTGGGAGCAGGCCGCGCCCCAAGCGGTTGCTCCTCTCTTAATGCACGCCGGTGAATACCGGCGTAGTCTTCTTCTTCTTCTTCTAGAACGTCTGGAGAATCTGCAGAACGCGTTGGTGGGTGGTGATCAAGCTGTAGCGGCAATCCGCAACCAGTACTTGCAGTCAGCTCCACCTGCTGTGAATGTTAGCAGTGACACTTCTGCTGCTCTGGTCACACATGTTGCACCTGCCTCGTCGGGCACTGCTACTCCTGCCACACCTACCGCGCCACGTGCTTTTGTCTCAGGTTGCTATGCCTGTCACTGTGCCAGTCTCCCTACCCAAGATAAAAGTTCCAGGTCCTGACAAATGGACGGATCAGTGTCTTGCCACATCCCGGGTAGCAGAGATCTTCCGTGATGACCTTGAGGTTCACTGTGCATATCTGCGCATTGATCCTGATGATGCATTGCCCAATTTCTTGTCTCGCAACCCTAACCCTAACCCAGCAGCAAAGGAGGAGCCCAGCACCACAGCCGGTGGCGCCCTGGCAGAGGAGGCGTCAACCTTTGGAGCCGCCATGGACCCCCCTACCACGGTGAGTCACCTCCACTCCCGACATAGACTCACACGCACCCCTATCAACACACACCGCAAGCACACGCACAACACATGCGCCACAATCACCACCACCCTAAGCCCCATAGATCAAAAGTCAAGAAGAACCACAATGATTGCAACATATGCTACCATGCTCCCTACCTGCTGCCCCCGGATGTACGTCGCCGTAAACGCCACGCCGGAGCATGGGGAGCTGGCAGCCTGTCCGCATGACTGCCATCCAGCCTTGCAGCTGAGGCAGCACACATCAACGGATCGGAAGCTTGAGGTGAGATGCGCCGGGCTGCACAACCTTCATCCTTGCTGCTCACCGCATGGACAACAGGCCTACTACTCACTCCACATGCTGCCCCACCTTCTGCATCACCTGTCGCCCTTCTGCATGCACAACCAACTGCACCAACTGATGCACCACATACTGTGCCACCTGTTGCACCACCTGGCGCCTCACCTGATGCACCATCGCTCACCTCACAGGCTGCCACATCTGCCGCCCCACCAGCCACACCATGTGCTGCCACATCCACTACCCCACCTACTGCCCCAAACACAATGGCAACCACTACCCCTACACGCAGGTGGGCGGAGATCCACATAACGGAGCTGCAATGGAGAAAGAGCGGGACTAGCCTGCTACAGTGCCCTGTGCACCCAACAGGCTCTGATCAGCACATGCGGCTGCGGGGCAACCATCGAGACCTCAATAAGATAGGAGCACCATATAGTAATAGAGCACTAGAGCTACGATAGGAATGCTCTCCTGCACTCCTGTCGGCCCCTGAACCCCGCTATGGCACCATGTCACATGCATACGAAGTAGCCCATGTAACTAAAAATAGTGTGAACAATTAACCACACCAAGATGAGACCGCCTGCGCCGCCCACCGTCACATTGGCACTCAAACGGGAAGAATCATCAACCAACAAGAGAGTCTAGTGAACTACATCCTCCTCTTCACTATCGGCACCTACACCATCAAAACAAGCTTGCATCATCGCCCCACACCCACGGCTAAAGATCCAGACAATGCCTAAGGCGCCACAGAAAGCGGCTAGGCGCATGCAGGCCTACAATGCGAGCCATTGGGTACAACCTCATGACAGGCCTAGATGGCACCCTAGCCGCCTCAAGCTCTCTCTGCATGGTCGCCCATAGATTCCACCTCTCCACCCATGGGGTGAACAACGGCCGCACATACACAGTATCCCAGTTTAACAACACCCTGCATGTCTACTATTGCTATCAAACAACAAAAGGCGAAACCGACTGGACTAATGGCACCCTGAACCCCATAGCTGCCGCACGGGATGACTACGTGGCATGGCTCTTGCTAGCCGCTGGAGACGTTGAAGCTAACCCAGGCCCGACTTTCAAGCACTTCCAGCAAGATAAGGATAGCTCCGCATGCCAGGTCTACTCCCTGAACAATGCTGCGGGACATGAATGGGTCACCATGCATGACATAAACAACTTTTACGAGAACAGGCTCCCTCAACTAACTGATAACCTAGAGCGTGGCGCATGGCGGATGGCAAGAGGCATAGATGGCTATTCCGACGAAGTGATCGAGATGTACCTACGTACCCACTACAGCCTTGCAGTGCAGAGCATTGCTTAACTCAACCAACCCTGCGACTGGTCCGCTCATAACCTAGGGAACCTCGCTGGCCAATACGGTACACACACTTTCCTGTGCAGAAAACAAGGCCACAGCATGGCCATGCAGTGCATGAACGGCACATGGAACCTACTGGACTCCATGGAAACGACACCCACACCCCTCTTACGCATCTCAACTGCAACCAAGCGAACTATGCACCAACTCTTTGTCATCACGCCCAACACCCGATCACGGGAGCAGATACGCCAATGCAAGGACAAGGGCATCCACCACATCATTAGTCATGCAGAACAAACACCACTAGCAACCATCCCTACGTATATCCAACCCCACAATCCTACACACATATACGTGGAAGGGCAATACAAAGAGTGTTGCCTAATGCATGCATTCAACATGGCCATGGGAAAAAAGAAACATTGACTACCACGCAGTCATTGACCACTGCAAGCAGCCACAAGCGCACTTGCAATCCCTTGCAGAAAATGCACGAGGAAAAGGGTACGCTATCAGAACCTTCACAACTGACCACATCTACCACGAGAAAGGCAAATTCTCAACCGACACACTTAACCACTACCTCTACCGCAAATAACATGAGATATGCACATACTTGCACCCTGCAACAACCTACCTACCAACCCACAGTATTACACCAGAGACGATCACCACAACTATTGCAAGCACGGGCGCGACAACCACGGATGTTGTCCTCCTGTTATCACACCACCATGCAACTGTAATCAAACACACGCACCAAGGCTGGTATCAGCTAGACTCACTAAATCGGATGCCAAAGCCACTTTCCACACCTTACGACTGGAAACACCTCCAAGGGAACCTGCTCACCATCTGTACTGGGAACGCGAAAAACACAAGGTTTCTGCTTGCCCGGTCTGAATCGCAGCCCTAATAGTCCTATTATCAGGCAGCATAGCTTGACGAAGGCAACGATGAGCGTCGAACTCATTTGTGCCGGAGTTCGCCAAACAGAGTCCATCTTAACGCTATTCCTACACTCTCGTGTAGGCAATGAACTTTGATCACTACCTCGTGATCTCACACAGACTCGACCGTCACACAACCCCCGAATTTGCCTGGTCGCTCATAGCGTTTCCACCACATTCATAGATGGGCGCCAATAAATCGGATATAGATCTCTTTGACGCTGTCTCAAGTGCGGGCCCTCGGACACCTGACTATATCATGCCTCCACTCCTGGCGAGGATGCTTGGATCCTTTGCTCGCCAATCTGGCGTTTCATTAACATTCCCAGCAGCAGCCATGATGTCTTGCTTTGGCACAGTCATAGGATGCGGGTTCCGTCTGCTCCGAAGCAAGAACTCAGGCTTGAAGGCGTACCCATCGTTTTGGACAATTATGATCGGAGAGCCAGAGTCAGGTGCGACAAGGAGGGGAATACATATATGTAACATGTTCATGAATAGAGAACAAGATAACAATTCTCCTTGCAGGCACAATTCCAACGATGACCCTCGTCTTGACGGGCCTTCATCTTGCGCAGTTCCGCATTTCAATTTAGCAGTCCGACGAAAAGGTTGAAGAACGAGCGAGTTACATTTTGGGCTGCGTAAGTTACCGCATCACAAATATTGCACCTATTCACATACTAACTGTGTTGCTCTGCTCAGTGCAGAAGACGATGGAGGGAATGTGTGACGAGTTGGCTTCCACCACCAAGCTCGCTCGCGACATGCCTGAGCGTTGCACTTGCCCTCCTCCTCCACCGCATCAAAGCATATACTATGAGTTGCAGGCGGCATGTCCGAAGGAACTGTTTTTCTGGTTTCTCCTTCGACGACATTATCGAGAGGGCTGATGAATGACCAGAGCTTCATATGCTTCTCTATGCTTTTCTATGCTATCCTTTGCTGTCCTTTGCTGTCCTATGCTTTCCTATCCTTCCTATTCTTACTACGCTGATTGCGTCGGCCCGTCGTTGATGTTGGCCGCCTGTCTGCATCATTTGTGCCGCTGGTGAACGCTGGTGGTAGCTTGGAGGAATCAGAAAAACCTCTACCACTTTCGCAGCCTAGTGAGCGCGAGATGGTGGGGTAGGTATGTCTGGGTGATCTGTGGGTGCTAATTCTGATAATAACGCTACCAAAAGTGGTAGAGATTCTCGGTACACACCGTTTGCATCTCTACAGGAGGTCAGAACGGCGTTTGATGCACTTCTTGCCTATAAATAACGTTTCAACGCACTGAAATCTCAAGAGCTTCCCAACATGCGCAGGGTCGCTTAAATACACTGCAATAGCTTCCCGTGGGAGCTATGAGCATACTTCAACGATAGGGCGCAAAAACCAGACGGTTACGTAGCAGCAACAAGCAGCAAATCGACCTCAAAAACTGCACTGCAGATTTGCATGCCGGCACCTCATCACGGCACGCCGACCGACTAACTAGTGACCGCTCTACCTCGCTCGTCGTTGCGGCGTTGTTGTATGCACGTGCACTATCGTCAAGTTGCAAGGAGTCACTGGTGCAAGGATACCGCGGAGGGGGACAATGTTGGCTTTAGCCCGTCCCTCGCAGACCAAGCTGTAGAGCACCACGCCGCAGCGGGGCGTCGCGGTTTGACCTCTTGGAGTTCAGTATATGCGACAAAAGTGGCGGGCCATTTTATCCGAGCCATTTTTCCGAGCCATTTTATCAGACCTTGTGGGACATGACTTGAAGGCATTGTGCGATTCCTTCAGCGTCGGAGCATGTCTTCTATAGTGCATTTCTTATATGTTGCGAGGTGTCAAACATGTGTTTAGCATCATTTACACAGTGTAATGCGGGTGTTGCAGCGACGAGCTCTCGAGAAAGTGTTGCAAGACAGCAGGAAGCTGTGTAATGCACTACATCCATCCAGTTGTAGCCGTGTGTAGCTAGGTATTGTTGCGTCGCTATCCCCCCAACCCGTTGCGCATAACATCCGCTATTGTATTGTTTGGGAAGTTGCGAGGGTACCCCGACGGTACTGTAGACGACTACGATACTCTTTGGGTACTCGCGATGGTACCCTGACACATCTCACTAAGCAAGCGTATTTGCGCAGTTTCATTTCAATCCCCAATCTTACAATGGCGTCTTATGGCTATGTGCCAAGTCTCAGGCCGTGAATCTCAAAAATGTTGTTACTAATTTGCCTGTGTGGTGCCGCCAATGGCGAGGGTGGCCACTTGCTACGTTTCGGTAAGTTTACACTTGCTCCCTTTTTGGCAAGTGTACAAAACAAGACAGACGCGTCGGCCTTATTTATCGTGAGTGCGGTGAATACTGCCGTAGTCTTCTTCTTCTCTTCCGACCCTAACCCTGACCCAGACCCTCAGTCTTGTCAACCCCCCGACCGCCCTGCGCCCGCCCGCCCTGCGCCCTGCGCCCGCCCGCCCTTCGCCCACCCGCCCGCCCGCCCGCAACACTAGCGCTGGCGGCAAAATCAACGTGAATGGCAGCAACAATGCATGATGCTGAGTCACTGCCCTCAGCCGGCAGATGGAAGTATGTAGCAACTAATGACCGCCGTAATGTGTTGCGGCTGCTATCCCGGGGATACGCGTCTGCAAGTCGAGTGTGATTAGAAGGTTTAACTCGCAAGTATGACTTGCATTGCGCGACCGGCCTGTGTTTACTCAAATACGTTGAGCACTCGCTCCACACTCAGGCGGCACAACGGGCACAACGTGATGCCAGCCTTCATCCCCGCAGCGCACTCCCGACACACGCACTTATGCACCGAACTGCCGTGCTGCACATTAGCAGGGCCAATAGGGCCGCGCGGTGTGGAGCATGCGGCCATGCTTGCATGTCATGTGGCAGGGAAACAAGTGACTAGGTGTGGCCTGGTTGGCTGGGAGGTATGGGAGGTCTAGTGAGGGTCACCACCATGGGGGGTGGCAGTGTGACGGTGTGCAAGTCATTTTATGAGGCAGCAACTATGTGTGGCGGCCTGGCTGGTTGCCTGGCTAGATGGGGGAAGGTGCGGAGGGTAGGGACACTACACAGGCTAGCAGAAGCGGCAGGCAGGTGGCATGAGGCAAGGCCCTCATGTATTCTACTTTTTGCACCACTTACCCAAGTCCATCTATAGAAAAGCGCTAAATGCCAATGAGCATGTCTAAGTGCCCAAAGGCCCGCCCCGCCCTCTCACCAGCAGGCCCACTTCCCGAGGGGCTGACCAACAGATGACGCGGAGCGGCTGGCTGTCCTCGTCCTCATCAATTAGGGTAGGCGCGGAGGGCTCGACCAACTTGCCGGGAACGCTACCAAGTCGGCGTAAGGCAGGTTGGGCTGGGTCTGGGGTGTGTGGCAGGCATGAGGGACGCTCGGGCCCGGCCTGCCAGCCTGGGCAGCCGGTGAGGCTGCAGGGGCAGGAAGGCCAGGAAGGCCAGGTGCATCAGGGAGTGGGTAGGCGGTACCTAGCACTTTGTGTGTAGGGGCTTGCAAGCAGGCAGGGGAGCCTGGTGGAAGGCGGCAAAGGCTTGCAAGTGCAGGTGGGGGGAGGGTGCAAGGGGTGGGGTAGGGGGTGGCTGTTCGCACCTGTGACCTATTTGGCAGTGTTGGCTCCTTCCTTGCTGTGGACCCTGACACTGTTGGACCACACAGGGTGTTGCACCCCCTGGCAAGTTGTAACCCTTACCCTAACCCCCTGGCATGCCAACGCTCGCACCCTAAACCAACCTAACCCTCCTATGCCCCTGCCCAGCCGCTGGGGCCTGCCTTGCCCTGGGTCTCCCGCCCCTCACCAAGCGGGGGCACAAAGGCCCAATACAAGGAGGAGGCCAGGGTGCTGGCAGTGGTGGTGGTGGCCACACACGGGGCAGGGGAAGAGGGGTTGGCAGCAGCTGTTGAGGGGGCGGCGGAGAAGGTTGTCAAATCAGCGCTTGGGGTGGGAGGGTGTTTGGTGAGGTTGGGGTCAGTGTTGGTACCTGTGGTGATGTCGGCAGCAGGAGCAGCAGCAGCGGCAGGGGGAGAGGGGCCAACATGTGCAACCCCTGCACCCTTTACCCTCTCCAAACCCTAACCCCACCCACCAAGTACCTAGCCACCCCCACCCACCCCCATCCAGCCACCCCAACCCCACCTTCCCACTACATCCTGTGGCTTTGTGCAACTGACCAGCAGAGGGTGGGGGGTTCAGAGCCGGGGCCGTGGGCGGGGGCGACTGTGCTGGCCCCTCTTGACTGTGCCCCTGCTGCACTGCAATGGCTAGGGCCAGGCGCGCTGCAAACTCCAGGTCGCTCTCCCCTGCACACCGTAGGGCAGCCGCACAAACATTACTTACCGGGTGACAAAGTTAGCATTCAGGGGTGAGGGGGAGTGAGAGTGAAAGTGAGAGGAGGCAATTGGGTCACCACCCAGCTGGTCGGGGCTAGGCAGCTTTGTACCGTGCCCGCTCACTATGCACTAAACCCAGCTGCAGTCACACTGCCTCACATGCTGTCTCTGCAGACCAGCCACACACTCACACTCTCAACCCCACAATGCCCCTCACCTGGCAAGGCATCCAGTTGGTCCATCCACTCCTGCTCCCCCACCCTGGGGGCAGCAGCAGAGGGTGCCTGCGCCCCCTCCAGCCCGCCCCCGCTGCCCACCTTGCTGCTTAGGCCCCCCTGAAAATCGCTGGCATTGCCCCCCTGGCTGCTCTGGCCAGGGGGGGTGGGGGGACGGGAGTCAAAGGGGGTGGAGGGGCGGGAGCCAGGGGGAGTGGGGGAACGGGAGCTAGGCGGGGTGGGGGGACGGGATCCAGGGGGGGTGGGGGGACAGGGAAAGGGGGTTGTAGGAGGGGGGGCATGGCCGGCGGCTTGGGAGCGCTGTGGGGCCGAGGGGTCCGCCAGGGCCACAAGGGTGTCCAGGTCAGCCTGGGCTGCAGGATGCGAGGACACGGGGCGCAGAAACAGGCAGTAGCCGCTGTCGAGGCGCACCACCACGTCCCCGCGAGGCATGCTTTGGGTGGGGTGCAGGCGCTACAGCACAGCAGGGCAGCAGGGTGGTCAGGGGACAGGCAGTAAGGCGGGCGGGCGGGCGGGGCGGGCGGGCGGGCGGGCGGGCGGGCGGGCGGGCGGGCGGGCGGGCGGGCGGGCGGGCGGGCGGGCGGGCGGGCGGGCGGGCGGGCGGGGCGGGCGGGCGGGCGGGCGGGCGGGCGGGCGGGCGGGCGGGCGGGCGGCGGGCGGGCGGGCGGGCGGGCGGGCGGGCGGGCGGGCGGGCGGGCGGGCGGGCGGGCGGGCGGGCGGGCGGGCGGGCGGGCGGGCGGGCGGGCGGGCGGGCGGGCGGGCGGGCGGGCGGGCGGGCGGGCGGGCGGGCGGGGCGGGCGGGCGGGCGGGCGGGCGGGCGGGCGGGCGGGCGGGCGGGCGGGCGGGCGGGCGGGCGGGCGGGCGGGCGGGCGGGCGGGCGGGCGGCGGGCGGGCGGGCGGGCGGGCGGGCGGGCGGGCGGGCGGGCGGGCGGGCGGGCGGGCGGGCGGGCGGGCGGGCGGGCGGGCGGGCGGGCGGGCGGGCGGGCGGGCGGGCGGGCGGCGGCGGGCGGGCGGGCGGGCGGGCGGGCGGGCGGGCGGGGCGGGCGGGCGGGCGGGCGGGCGGGCGGGCGGGCGGGCGGGCGGGCGGGCGGGCGGGCGGGCGGGCGGGCGGGCGGGCGGGCGGGGCGGGCGGGCGGGCGGGCGGGCGGGCGGGCGGGCGGGCGGGCGGGCGGGCGGGCGGGCGGGCGGGCGGGCGGGCGGGCGGGCGGGCGGGCGGGCGGGCGGGCGGGCGGGCGGGCGGGCGGGCGGGCGGGCGGGCGGGCGGGCGGGCGGGCGGGCGGGCGGGCGGGCGGGCGGGCGGGCGGGCGGGCGGTGCGGCTTCTGCTGCTGCTGCTGCTGCTGCTGCTGCTGCTGCAGCCCCACCAGGACAACATCAGCAGAGGTGGCCCATAAGCAAGTGGCCCCATCCAGCCATACCCGGCACATAGGGTTCAACCTCTTCTTGTCCCGGAACACCCACAGCTGTAAGCAGCAGCAGACGGGCACAGCGCAGCAGGTTTATTGAGGGGGTGAGGTACATTATGTGGGCAGAGGGTACAGAGACCCTGCACCTCATATCTGCACAGTGGTGTGGGTACCCCTACCCACCATACTACGCTTCCCTCCACCCCTTGCCCTTTCCAACCCCATGCCATCACCCTTGCCCTCCACTCCCGCCTTTTTCCCTTTGCCCACCTGCCCTCCCCCTTTGCCTTCCTCCCCTTCCTTTCTTCTGCCTCTCTCCTCATACACCTCACCTTCTCCCCCCGTGCCCACCCCTGACTCCCTCCCCCGCCCCTCACTGGCCCACCTGCTTCCTGCTGGGCTCAGGCGGTCCGTCAGGGCAGGGGAAGTGCGGCACCACCACCATGAACCGGGTCTTGAAGGGTGTGGTCAGCCCGCCATCACTAGTGCTCTGCTCACCACACCCCGCTACCAGGCAGGTCAAACCAAAGTCACGTCACGACCAGTGTCATGGTGCAGATCGCAAGCAGTGTTAATGGTGTAATCAGTGTTAGGCCAGACTTGCAAGATGAGGAGCAGGGTTAATAGTCAGGATGAGAGGATAAAGCAGGTGGTGCACAAGAAGGTGGTCAGGCAAAGGTGCACAGCGGGTATGCTGTTGCCCTCATCACTGGCTAATCACTGGCCTGGGGGGCTGGCACCTGCAGCGTCAGCGTCAGGGTCAGGGTCAGGGTCAGGGTCAGGGTCAGGGTCAGGGTCAGGGTCAGGGTCAGGGTCAGGGTCAGGGTCAGGGTCAGGGTCAGGGTCAGGGTCAGGGTCAGGGTCAGGGTCAGGGTCAGGGTCAGGGTCAGGGTCAGGGTCAGGGTCAGGGTCAGCGTTAGGGTCAGGGTCAGCGTCAGCGTCAGGGTCAGGGTCAGGGTCAGGGTCAGGGTCAGGGTCAGGGTCAGGGTCAGGGTCAGGGTCAGGGTCAGGGTCAGGGTCTGGGTCAGGGTCAGGGTCAGGGTCAGGGTCAGGGTCAGGGTCAGGGTCAGGGTCAGGGTCAGGGTCAGGGTCAGGGTCAGGGTCAGGGTCAGGGTCAGGGTCAGGGTCAGGGTCAGGGTCAGGGTCAGGGTCAGGGTCAGGGTCAGGGTCAGGGTCAGGGTCAGGGTCAGGGTCAGGGTCAGGGTCAGGGTCAGGGTCAGGGTCAGGGTCAGGGTCAGGGTCAGGGTCAGGGTCAGGGTCAGGGTCAGGGTCAGGGTCAGGGTCAGGGTCAGGGTCAGGGTCAGGGTCAGGGTCAGGGTCAGGGTCAGGGTCAGGGTCAGGGTCAGGGTCAGGGTCAGGGTCAGGGTCAGGGTCAGGGTCAGGGTCAGGGTCAGGGTCAGGGTCAGGGTCAGGGTCAGGGTCAGGGTCAGGGTCAGGGTCAGGGTCAGGGTCAGGGTCAGGGTCAGGGTCAGGGTCAGGGTCAGGGTCAGGGTCAGGGTCAGGGTCAGGGTCAGGGTCAGGGTCAGGGTCAGGGTCAGGCCAGGGGTGCAGGGGCAGGGGGGGCTGGTTGACACATGCATGGGATCAGGGGAATGGTGGCTATGATGGGAATCGTGATCAGGGTGTGTGTGGTCAGGGTAGGTTGGGGCTGAGGGTTGAGGAGTCAGGGATGGGAGGGGCAAGGGTGGGGTGTGGGCCGCACCGTGAGCTAAGAGGAGCTCACAGATGGGGGCGTGGGTCTTGCCGTTGCGCGCTGCCGCATGCAGTGCGGTGCCGCTATGAACCCCCGCCAGGCAGTTCATGAAGTGCACATTGGCGCCATGCTGCAGCAGCTGCAGGCGAGGTGCAGCCAGGCGTGGCCAGGAACATGATCTTGACCCAGCCTCCCAAGGCCAGGGTGGTGATTACAGGGGCAGCAAGGCAGATAGAGGGTGAACAGGGCAAGCAAGGGCATGGAGTTGGGCAAGAACGGAAAAGTAGGGGATGGCTACAAGTAAGGCATGATCTACCTGCGATCTACCATACTTTTACTATTTGCTGCGCACTGCACCTACCCTGCCCTGCACCACCGGTCCCCCCCAAGGGAGGTGGAAAGAGGAGGGGTGGGAGGAATACAGGGCTGCATCCGCCGCTGCGATGGGCCACCCCTGCGACGATGGCTGCCTGACGCTTCCCCTGGTACCAAGGCCAAGTCCACAGCCCCATCTCTACACCAATTGTAGTGTATGGCTGCACCTAGAGGGGTAAAAATGTGACCAAGGCTGCCCTAGCACTGTCCCTGGTCTTCATGGGGTGGCCCCTTGAGCGGCAGGCCAGAACCCGGGTGAAAGGCACTCAGGGGTCCGACCACTCCACCGCTTGGCATGCAGCGCAGAGCCAGCACACTCCACTAGCTGCACGCAGAGACGCAGCTGCTATCCTACTACGACCAGAGTCAGAGCTAGCGCCTACCAGCTGCACACAGCGCTGGTGGTTTCCTTCTGCTGCCACAATGAGCGGGGTGCGGCCTTTGCAGTCCCTGAACTCCAGCAGCCTGCGATCCACCACTGGCTGCTGGTTTTGCACCCGGTCCAACAGCTTCTGCATCAGACCATGGCCAGTGAACAGCACGCAGAAGGACACACGGGACGTCTTCGACGCCTGACAGAGGTTAGGGATGCGTGAGAACCCAGGCAGGCAAAGTGAGAGCTGGCGAGAAGCTGAGCCGCACTTATCGCAATGCCGACTTATCGCAATGGTCGACTGTCGAGTGTGGGCTGCTGACTGCACAGTGTGCACCTGCAGTGTGGTCGAGTCGTTGCTCGCTGCGGCGTCATAGACCCGCTCCCCCAAAGTGTTTCCCATCTTGCGCCCGCACACGTTGTTTGCTGCGTGGTCGGGCTAGCCTTCTCTCGCTGCAGTTATGGCAGTAAACTTACAACTATCAGTTGCCCGAGTTAAGGTTAATGTTAGGGTTATGGAGGACTTTACGCCCCCGTGTGACCAGAGTGAGGGAGTTTGCGGTCTCGCGCTCTTGCGCCCATTCTTCGCCCGTTCTGCTGAGCAAGATTGGCGTCACAACTCGGGTCGGGGCCAGGCTTGTGGCCTGGTCAGGTGCTCTCAACTAACAGAAAATTTACCCTTGGTGTTGAAAACGACGCCATGTCTCAGCCACGTTGTTTCTAATCATGTCTCGCTTTCTCACCTACGCGGCGCAACGTGTTTTATTAGAAAATCGTGCGGTGTGCTGAGCGCGATGGAGGCTCGAACCTTTATGCAAGTTATGCGTGTCATGCTCATACGGGCCACGTTGCGAGAGACTGCCGCGACCGACCTGGCCCAGGAGCACCTGCACACACTGAGGGACAGTCACCGCAGTCAAAAGTGATTCACCGATGTGACAGAAATTTGCAGTTCTCGTACATTATCGAAGTGAACGAATTACACTGCAAAAATGCAACGTTTCACTGCAAAAATGCAATCCCCGTAGCCCACAGCATCCAGCAGCACGAGTAGAGCCCGATGGCTGAGGCTGTCACGATGACTAGTAGCCTTCAACATAATGCTCGTGGCCGCATTGCTGCTTTCGCTGGCATTGCCACGGGTGCTACAACACAGCGTGATTGGCCTGGGCCCTATACAGTCAACAACAGCCACAGCCGACACTGTGGTGCAGGTGCAGCCAAAAGCAGCCCGCGCAGCAGCTGGATTACAACGCAATGGAGGACTGTAGCAGAGGGTCGCAGGATGTGCCTAGATTGCGATACTTCAGGCTGATATTGCTAATCTTGCCCGTGCACTTTGGGCTGATGGCGGTCGAGGGCTTACCAGGTAATCACATGTTCACATGGCCCCCTCCCCCTCCCCCTCCCCCTCCCCTCCCCCTCCCCCTCCCCCTCCCCCTCCCCCTCCCCCTCCCCCTCCCCCTCCCCCTCCCCCTCCCCCTCCCCCTCCCCCTCCCCCTCCCCCTCCCCCTCCCCCTCCCCCTCCCCCTCCCCCTCCCCTCCCCCTCCCCCTCCCCCTCCCCCTCCCCCTCCCCCTCCCCCTCCCCCTCCCCCTCCCCCTCCCCCTCCCCCTCCCCCTCCCCCTCCCCCTCCCCCTCCCCCTCCCCCTCCCCCTCCCCCTCCCCCTCCCCCTCCCCCTCCCCCTCCCCCTCCCCCTCCCCCTCCCCCTCCCCCTCCCCCTCCCCCTCCCCTCCCCCTGTCGTCGTGTACCTGCCATTGGCACATGTGTCACCCCCCTCCCCCCTTCCCCCCCTGCTGCTGCCCCCCCCATGTGATCAGGTGCGTGCCCACAGCCTGATCATCGCCACTGGCGCCACGGCCCGCAAGCTGGGCATCCCCAGGGAGCAGACCTTCTGGTCCAGGGGCATCTCAGCCTGCGCCATTTGTGATGGTGAGCAGCTGAGGGGGGCAGGAGGGCTGAGGCTGGGGAGGGAGCCAGTCAGCATTTGCAATGCAGGGCAGGGCAGGGCTGGTGGTAGCAGGTCATAGGGGCAGCAGGGCAGGGAGAGCGAGGTTCAGGAGGAGGGTGGGTGGGTGCCAGAGGGCTGAGGCAGGCAGGCAAGTTGAGGAGGACAGCAGCAGATGAGGTCCATGTCCCTGCTGCTTCTTCCCCCTGTTTGACCCCCCTGCTGCTACCCTCTGGCCTGCTGCTGCCCCCCATCTGCTTCCCCCTGCCTGCTGCTGCCAGGCGCCAGCCCGCGGTTCAAGAACAAGCCCATGGCGGTGGTGAGGGGGCGACTCGGCGGCAGAGGAGGCCGTGTACCTCACAAAGTACGCCAGCCACGCGAGGACCTGTGGGCGGGGGCGGGGGCGGGGGCACACAGTCAAGGCTGTAGGTCATGGGCATGAGGGCTGTGGGGTGTGATGCATCCACGATGGACAAGGGCATAGCAGCAGTGACAGGGGGGCAGAGGCGGGGTGGGTGCGGGGTGGGTGGGTGGGTGGGTGTAGGCACAACAGGGTTGGGGGCACCCCTCCTCCTGACCCTGCCCTCCTGACTCCTCCCCCTCCCCCCCTGACAGCTGTGCTGGCCCCCCTGCCAACTCCCAGGTGCACCTGCTGGTGCGAGGCAGCAAGCTGCGTGCCAGCTAGGCCGCTGCCTGGCCTACCCTCTGATCACGGTACACTTCAACACGGGGGTGGAGGACGCGGAGGGCAATGGCGTGCTGGCCAACCCGCAGCTGCTGGACACCCAAACTGGTGGGGAAGGGGTAGGGGGAGCTGGGGGTGGGGGGGTGGGGGGTGGCAACTGGGGTTGACAGTCGCAGCTGCAGGCAGCACTGCTGGTGGCACCTGCTCCACACATCTCACCCACCCCGTCACCCCCCCCTCCCCCTCCCTCCATGTTCTGCCCTGTGTGGGCTTCAGGGGAGAAGCGGTGGCTGGACGTGGCCAGCCTGAATGCGGCATCGGCCACACGCCCAACACGCAGCTGCTGGGCACCTTGACTGAGCTGGGCAGCAAGGGCTACGTGAAGGTGCAGCACGGCGTGGCCACCAGCGTGGAGGGCGTGTTCGCAGCGGGGACCTGCACGACCCTGAATAGCACCAGGTGGGGGGCAGGGCTGAGGGGCTGAGGGAGGGGCAGGGACTGGGCGGTGGTGGGGGGGGGTAAGGGTAGGGGGAGGGGGGGTGGAAGCGGGGGCGTGGGCGAGGTGCAAGGGGTAAAGTGGAAGTTGGGGGGCGCCCAGTGAGGTGCTGGTCTGCTGCTGCTCCCTGCTCCCCCCTTGTGCAACCCCTGGCCTGATGATGACCTGGACCATGACCTGGACCATGACCCGACCCCTGCATAACCCACACCACCGCTTGTTGGCTGCCCCCCCCCCCCAAGCTTCCCTTCCATGTGGCCTGACCTGACCTGGCCGCCTCCCCCCCCCTGCCCCCTGCCCTCCCCCCAGGCCATCACTGCTGCCGGCAGCGGCTGCATGGCTGCGCTGTCAGTGGAGCCCTACCTCACGCAGCATGGGCTGGCGCAGGAGTTCAAGCCCAGCGCTGAGCAGGAGGAGGGGCAGGAAGGGCACGGTCAGGTGCGGGCCAGGCAGGGGCGGGGGTTGAGAAGGGCGGGCTGAAGGGGGGCTGATGGGGAAAGGGTGGGAGAAGGTGGGGAGAAGGGAGGGAGGTGGCGAAATGAGGAGAGGTAATGGCTGGGGCAGGGAGGGAAGGAGTGGGTTAGGGGTAGGGTCAGGGTTGGGGTGTTGTAGTGTGACCTAGTGGAGGGATGCTTGAGTTGAGGGCTGGTCTGGTGCCAGGGTCAGGGTCGGGTAGGGGTCAGTGCTCACTTCAACCCTGACCCTGGCCTTGCCACTCATCGCGTGTTCCCCCCTACCTGGTCATGGTAAACTCCAGGCTGTACTGGGTGCACGTGTTTCCCCCCCTACCCCCTACCCCCAGGCCGCCCTGCCCGGGACTCGGAGGCGCTGCACAAGCTGTACCACGAGAGCGAGCGCCTGATCGCGGTGCTTCACACCAGCCCCAGCTGCGGACCCTGCCGCTCCCTCAAGCCCTCAAGCCCTCAAGCCCTCAAGCCCTCAAGCCCTCAAGCCCGTGGTGGACGACTTCCTCGGCCGGCTACATTACGTGGAGGTGAGGCCAGCCAGGGTGGTTGGCCAAGGCGGTTGGCCAGGGCCGTTGGCCAAGGTCTGGGTGAAGGTGCAGCGTGTCAGGCCCCTGCTTGGTGGCACTGCGGGCACCAGACTGCAGGCTGAGCTGGCTCCGCATATCCCCCCCTCCCCCTCCCACCAGTTGCCCCCCTCCACCTCTCCCCCCTGACCTTCTCAGCCCCCTCACCCCTCTGTTGCTGTGACCAGGTGGACATTGAAGCCGACCCTGAGGTTGCTGAGGCCGCGGGCAGCTATGGCACCCACCCTGCAGCTGGTCAAGAACAAGGACATGCTGCAGGTGGTGCCGGGTGTGAAGCAGAAGAGGGAGTACCGCGAGCTGCTCAAGACAAACTTGTAGGCAGCCGGGGGGGCAGGGCTAGCAGGGGGTGGGAGGGGCGGACCAATAGCTGCTGGATCATGCTCCAGGAATGGGGGGTGGTTGAGGGGGCTGGTGGGCTCAGCCTTGCGCCAGGTAATTGGGGTGGGGTGGGAGGGAGGTAATGCAGAGGGCTCGCTGGGAGTGTGGGGCCAGATTGTGGGGAGGCTGGCGCTCATGGGGGGCTTGTGGTTGTGGAGGTGGTGTGTGTGTGATGTAGGCTCGGCTATTGCTTTCGAGCGAGCAGAGAAGGGTTTCTGCAACGAGGAAGAGGCACGATATGTGGGAGGTAAGCTGGAGGGCGGAGCGTCAAGTCTCATGGCTTTATTGAGGCGCGTACGGAAGTAAGCAACGGGTGTGCTCGCCTGCGTCCAGCGAGTGGTCTACTGCACAGTGGTCGCCGCGGATGTATTGCCTGTCGCTAAGGGTCGTCGGGGGTCAGGCGCACGATGTGGTGCATGGACATGTCACATGTTGGGGTCCAGGCCGCGCGCTCTCGGCTCGGCGGGTGCGGGTGTTATTACCGTTACAAGGGCGTTTTCCTGGCTGACCTTGGCACCTCTGGTGTCGCTGTCCTCCCGTGCACTCTTAAGAGTAGGTTTGAGTAGGCTAGCATGCCGCGGTAACGACGAATAGGCGGAGGTGCCATTTTGCTGCGGCACAAGGGCGCGGTGTAGAACGTTGAGACGAGAGTTTTCGTATGCATGGCGCTGCAGTCGGCGGGAGGTAGGCCGCTAGGTCAGTCATGACGGGTTTGCTTGAACGAAGAAAAAGCGATGCCGAGGCCTGTCTGCTGCATCAAGGGGACGAGATGGCATTCTACTCCGTAGACAGCGCCTTCCGCCAGGCAAGAGAACGTTAAATGTTGAGAAATGGTTGAACATTTGCGCTGGTAGCACTTCCAGATGTTACACATACTCCAGTATCACGGCGTTTATTCCAATACCTTTCAGAACAAAACGATGTGTACACCGGTGAAGCCGGCTGCTTAGAAACGTTCCTCCAGCGTACGGCGCTAAGCCGACAACAACTGGCGACAGATGCCTGCAACCTGGTCGCACGGTCGCAGTTGTACGGAAACGCATTCCCGTTAATGCTGAACCAACTGGCGAGTTGCGTAGACGACTATGTTGAGACTCGAAATTGCGGTGTAATTGCGGGAAACCCTCACACTTCACCACTTTTCACCAAGTTCACTACTCAGGTTAAGGCTGTCGCCCAGGCAACGTACAGCGCTTGATTGCAGCGCTGGCGGCCTGCGCTTGCCCATCAATCGTGCCGCATCTTCCGGTCACACGGCCACACAACAGTTCAAGTCAGGTCATGGCACCCTCCTCCACCCTCCCTCCTTGGCCCACCCGCCCACTCGCAATTATAGAGGGCTGGCTAGCTTGAAAACTTGGGCTATGCGCCAGCCTGCTACGGCATATCTTTGTTAAACCCTAACACAGGTGTCGCCTAATAGGGATAACCTGCTCTTTTGTCCTGATGAGCGTTGTACACGACTGCGCGCGCTGCGTTCTCCTGGTGCGTCTTGCTCGCACCCGAAAATTCTTGCGGCTTAAGGGTAGTGGCCGCTGTGCCTTGCATCAAAGAACAGCACAGTGCGCGACCCCAAGGCAATCAGCTGGTTGTAACCAGGCTTGTGAAAATTGCAGATTTTTATTCAGATTTTCGATGAAAATTTTCATCTAAATTTTGAACGTATTCACTGCACATCTGAAAGTGCCGGGTGCTAACCCCGGTCAGATCGCAGATCGGGTGTTGCAGAGTGATTGGCTTGGCTGTAAATGGCTTGGCTGGCGCCAGCGCGCTACAGCCACAGCGGAAGAAGCGCAAGCCTGAAAAGGCCACAGATGGCGGACAGCATGGACGGCTTGCATCTTTTAAACTGGCTTGCATGTCTGACCTTTGGCAAACTAAGTATTTCTGCATTTCAAACAGTGCAGGCCTACAAACAAGCCGCGTTTAAAAGGATAGGCTGAGAACCATCGGCATCCGCTCAGTTTCACTGACGATGAAACTCTCACATTTTCACATGAAACACTTTCATTTTCATTGAAAATCGAAAATCTGAAGATTCACAAGCCTGGTTGTAACAAACTACAGGGTGCCGCACTAGTCATATTCAACAGGTGGGTCTGGTGACTGTGAACCACAACAGAGCAATAGACACTAAAGCAACCCAGTTCATAGTTCACATACTCAGCAAGTCCTCAATATGACTACACCAGCCAATTTAATTATCGGGAGAGGGTAGCTCACCCTCATGCTGCCGCACAAAACAGGACTCAATTTTCATACAAAGCAGGTGAGAACACGCCATAGATCTCATGACATGTGGAGGAGTGAATGCATCACAACTAATGTCATACAAGACACAACCCCAGTATCATTGTGGCACCAGAACTTGACATCATAGACAGCCATATAAGATAGCATCAACATAGCATTCATGCAAGTTGGGTGGTGGCTGACAGAGCCAACACTTCGTCATTAACATTGTGAGTCATTACTATAGCAGGGTTTGGCAGCAGTGAAACCCAGCAGTGCTTTCAAATCAGCCAGAGGCATTAAGCATGCGAGCATGCCCCACTTACAGCCAGGATGTCATCCATGCTTGTAAGTCCCATTTGCAACTGCATGCGTTGTTTCCTGCAGCCGCATCACACATCATATTACTTGCAAACTGCTATAGCCCATCAGGCCAGGGCTGACAGAAGGGTTCCTGCGCACACCTGGTTAGCTTGACGCTTGGCAGCTGCTCTTGCTCAGTTGCAGAGGATGGCTTCTCGGCAAATCTGGCTGGCACTGAGACAATGCTTTCCGGCTGAATGTGCTTGTTGCAGCCTGGGCTGGCAGGTGTTGCTGTCTTGCCAAGCATATCAGCCTCAGCGGGGGCTGCTGTTGTGAGGCTCTCAGGGCGGTTCCTGCTCTTGCAGCCCATGCTTGCTTTGTTGTCCAAGCCCGCCCTGCCAGGCACCTGGCCTTGCACTTTCATCCAGGACCCCCATGGAGCCAGCACCTTGCGGCCAGCAATCTGCTCTGAAGATTCCCCTGCGCTCAAAGCGACCCAGCACTGAGTCACAGTGCAAAGACGATGGTGCATGCAAGCCTGCCGGCGTGCAACCAGTCTTACCTGTGACTATGTGTACGAGGTAGTCATGCACATTCGTGAAACCAGCCTCTTTGGCCAGACGTACGACTTGGTGGGTAGGCTCAAGAGAAAGCTGCAGGGGCAGCGCATGAGGAAGCGGGGTTAAAGCGGTGAGCACATGTCCCTCAGTCAATGAAAGGTTGACATCAGTTGCTAAAGCAACCAACTAACCTTTTTGCGGCATGGACCGCAATTGCAGCAGCACACACATCCTGCTCCACAGCTGCCACGGCACCCGGGGCACTGCCAAGAGCCGCTGGCTGCAGCAGCCACACAATCCTCCCCGTGCCGGTTCTTGAGGCACATCTTACTGTGAGTATGCAAGGCATCAAGGTAGTAAGGGAGTAAGACACAATTAGATGAAGGCGCAGCAGTGGTCCAACATGGACCAGCAGCACTTGCATGTCCACCACCTAGTCAGAAACTCCTACCAGAAGGAGGTGGGCAGTCGCCTCCCCTTGCCACAGCCTGGGTTGCTGCAAGTCACGTGCTCCTCCAGTGTCTTCTGGCGGCACCAATGGCAGGTCACCCCGTGCTTGCTGTCATACACTCGACCACCCTGTACCCTCACTCCCTTGCCACTGTCCATGGCCTGGCGCTTTGAAGCCTCATACACCTGGGACTCTGACTCCAAAGACAAGCCATCTGCGCTGTCTGGCTGGACAGTGACACGAATGCCTGCACTGGCTCGTAGCTCCTCAACCTCCTCAGCACTCAACACTCGCAGGGTGCACACAGCTGGTTGAGCTTCGCATCGTGGCTTTGCAATCTCTTCCTGCAGCATGAAGGAGGACAAGGTTGCACCCTGCACTCAAGGGGGCTGTAGGTTGACCACATGGGGGGAACACACCCACCTTGTAGCACACTACAGGACGCTCCCTTCCTGAACGACGGCTAGGTTCTAAGCAGGCGTCGACCTTTACTCGGCTGCGACGCGGCTGTGTCTGTTCGCTGCTCTCCGATGCCTTGGGGTCCAATGCTGTGACTGCTGCTGCTACAGCAG
This sequence comes from Haematococcus lacustris, assembly GCA_030144725.1. NCBI lineage: Eukaryota > Viridiplantae > Chlorophyta > Chlorophyceae > Chlamydomonadales > Haematococcaceae > Haematococcus > Haematococcus lacustris. Next base: position 4,820,911 of record JASKMD010000006.1, read on the forward strand.
GCAGCTGTAGCTCCTGTAGCTCGAGAACAAGTGGCAACCCCTTGCTTCTCGCGTTGACCAAAAAGTTTAGCGCCATCGAAAGACTCGGCTTACCATAAGACGCTTCTTGTTCGCTGCAACGCGTTCATTGCGCTCGCGCTCAAAGGCTGCCAGAGATGTGCAGGGAAGCGCCATTTGCTGTGGCGAGGGTCAATGTCGGCACAGCAAGCGGTCTTATGCCACACGCAAAGTTTAGATGATTGCATGTACCGGTCAAAGTCGTTCGATATTGGGTTTACTGTAAGAATAATTTTCAACTTTTGGTCAGCGAGACACTCAGTATGTGATCGCTCCACTTACTAGCCATAATCCACTAGAATGCACTGATTGAAACGACACTGCGTCCTCATCTTTCTGAATACCGTTAGGTACCACCAGACCATCTTCATAGCCCATCTTCTTCATAACCCAGTACAAGAGGTATTCCCACACACCTCGCTCTTCTTGACCATATGAGGGCTGCCCCTTACTGCATACTGGACCTGTTATTGCTGCTGCTAACCCTGCTGGCTTACTGTGCTTAGTGGCTCAATGCCGCTAAGTATTCAAGTAAGCACAGCAAAATGTATCTTGGTCAGCTAGCATGAAGCTGGTTCCTGTTGGTCCCCACATCACACACTGTGCCTTGAAACCCTGGAGAGGGATAAACACGACTGATGCACCTGTGGCCATCAACATCAAGCAGGGTCGCCGCACCGCCGAGTGTCTCCACCACCACAGTTGCCAGTTGGGCAAACCAAAGCAGCCACACCATTCCGCCATTGGCCATGACTCACCATCTGGTGTCCACATAAACACTTTGCTAGTACCGGTAACAACAGCCAGCGAGCAGCCCTGTAAGCAGAGAGCACACAGCAATAGCAATAGCCGTACAGAGCCCCTTGTGAGAGACCAGGGCAGTAGGTTGGGTCACACCTGAGGCGCCCACTGCATGTCCTTCACAGCTTGCTGGTGGCTGAGCACTGCGCTGAGCTCCATGGTCGCCATGTCCCACACCCACACACTGTGCGCCTGGTTGGCATTGATGGTCACCAGGAAGCGGCTGTCCGGGCTCCAGCAGGCGTGGCCTGCGCATACAATGGAGCTGCAGGGCACAGTCAGCCAGAGCAGAAACCATGGCTGTCAGCAAGCCACGCTCGGAAGCACTGTGGAGCCAGGGGTGGCATGACAGTGAACTGGGTGAGCAGTCGTTGCGACCTGCTGGGAAAAGGACTCAAAACGTATGCGGCCCTGTGAAGACAGCCTGGGGTTGCAGGGAGCCACGCACCGATGCCTAGCTGTAGCTGGTGTTCGGCCATGTCAGGTTTTGTGCACGGTACTGGCGCTGGCAAGGCACTGATGACGTACTTGCTACGGCCCTGCGTCCAGCAATGCTTTGCACGTGTGCAAGGCACACTTGGGCTGACGGCACCCACATGTTGCACCGTGCCCATGCTGCTATGTGGACACCAGTGTGGTGGCTGACAGCAGTCTGGCTGCAAGGTATGCGCAACGCCCTACATTAAGCTCGCATGGCAGCAAGGCTCCTTGCCATCAGCCAGCAGGGCAAGCAGACCTGTGTGGTCACCTGGTGGAGCCGTGGCAGGGATTTGGTGGGCGTAGAGCCCAAGGCCTCGCTGCCCTCTTCATGCACCTGCGCAGCAAGCTGTGGCCATGGGTGCCAGGCAGAGCCAGAAGCAGGACGCAGGACAGTTGCAGTGGGGCTCAGCCCCACATGCGCTTGGTTTGCGTGTCAACCCACACCCTGCTTGCGCTGGTGGTGGCGGCACGCTGCCCCGGCCCCAGGCACTGCGCACCTCGCGGTACATCACCACATGCTCTGGGCTGTCCAGCTGGGAGGGGTGCCTGGCCTCCAGCAGTGGCTGCCAGGTCACATGGTCCAGCACCCTGCACGCCTGAGGGCGCAACACATCCGGGGCCAGGCAGCGGCACATCATAGGGACAGCAGCGCATGTAGCACGCTGTGGGTGTACTCCATGGGAGCTGGGAGCAAAGCTGAATCGGGTGTAATCAGCCACTTGACTTAATCAGCGGACTGTTGAGGTGAAGAGGGTGTGTGCAACTGCGGTGTTTGATGTATGAAGGCCTTCCCTCACAGGGTGGTTGAACCCACAGCTGGTTGGGCACAGTGGCAGGTTGCACTCCTGCATGGTGCTGTGTCTGGGTTGTGAGCGTCTTCCTGCTATCACACCAACCTGAACACGCCAGAAGGAGCTGCTGACAGGCTGGGTGCTCCACATGTGGGATGGCAAGGCCACTGGCACCCTGGCCCTGCATCTGCCCACCATGCAGCAGCCAGCAGTGGAGCGCACCTGGTCATAGCTGCCCACCGCCAGCAGCTGCCCTCCAGGGCTCCAGGCGCAGCTCTTGATGCCCAGGCCCATCCCCTGTGCGCCTGGCTGAGGGCCTGGCTGGAACAGGGTCAGCAGCCTGCCCTGGGCGCTGAAGACCTGCAGCCTGGCCGTGGCCACCAAGGACGCTTGGCACAACTGCCAAACATACGCAAACCTGTCACTCCTATTGGTGCTGCCATACTAGACAGTGTCAGTTGAGCTTGTGGCAGCTTGGGCCAAGTGCTGTTGATGTGGTGATCAAAGAAACAGGCTGTCTTTGGCACTAGGTGGGGCAGGGGCACCAAGTGGTGTGTGTGTGTGTATGATCATGGTGACGCTGGTGATGATGATGCAGCAGGCAGCTCTCATGTGTGCATGCCACTGGTGGCTCAGGTATGTGCACGTCAGTGCCTGGCCCAGGGGTGGCACTTGCCTGTTGGCCAGGCAGCTGTCCCACACCACCAGGCAGGTACAATCAGGTGACCAGGCCAGGTTCACCGCATCCCGTGTGTCGCATGGGAAGTGTGACACCTGCTGCCAGCTGCCCACGTTGTAGACAGTGATGTGGTCTTTGAGGTCATAGCGCTGTAAGGCACGCAGGAGGCAAAGCAGCACACCTGGACACAGCACTAGGTTGCTGCTCCCACCCCTCTAATCCGATCAACGCCCTGTGTGCTGGCTTAGACGTCCATGCACCAGACACCAGCGCACCTCCAGGACAGCAAGCATGCGGCCATCCTTGGAGAATGCCATGCCCTTGTCAGAGTGTTTTGAGCCTCTTATATAGGTGCACCGCCGGTCCATTAGGTTCCACACAGTCAAGCGGATGTTGAACTGGGCCAAGGCCAGCACACTAACGCCATCAGGTGCCCACAGCACGCGGCACACCCCTGCTGGTCCCTCATCTATCTTGCAGCTCCATTCTGGGTCATCCACGGCCCAAATTTGCACCAATGAGCGTTGGCTCTGGCTGCACAGGATGTACAAGGAGTTGCTGGACCACTCCAGCTGAGTTATGCGGTCCAAACAGCTGTACAGCTGCACAATGCGCAATGTCTCTACTTCGCGAATGATGAGGCGATAGTCAACAGCAGCTGCACAGAACCGGCCATTAGGAGAGTATGCCGGGGGTAGGCTGCATTTGTAGCTCTCGCTGAAGTCCATGACTAACGCAAGACTCACACAGCAATGCTACTGACGCTTTTGAACCTTGCTTCGGGAATCAGTAGTGACAGCCTGGTGAAGGTTTGATTTTTCTTGCTTCACACGCAATGCTGATTGCAGGACTTGCGACTCGAGGGCCCCGTTAGGTTGCGCGTCGCAATGCTGCGCTACGGCCTCAGCCGGCTCGTCAGCTGTGGCCTTCGGGCCGGAGGGCGATGCCACTTCGGCTCGCAAGCAAGCGTGGAGAAGCTGAGCAATGCAAGGAGAGGGTCCCAAGGATTGGGCATTCCAGGCAAGTCCGCACATGCGTGGTCCCGATGAAGCCGGCTTACGGGCCGTGGGGGATTGTGCCGCAGGGGATGCTTACCATCCTGGCTTGCCTGCGGGCGTCATCATCAATGACCCAAGCAAAGTTAGCCCATTCCGCCGAGGCCTGGCTCGCTTCCTACAGGTTTTCCTTCCCATCTCTGGTGTTACCGTGGTGACTCTTGCATTCATGTACCCGGACCACGACCCCTTGGTTCTGGAAAGGCCCCCTCCAGAAGTTCTGTATAGCATGGCAGACAAACAGGGGAACGAGGAAACTCTCATCAATTGGTCGGCAACCCATGAAGCCAAGCCCAAGTAAGCTGGTGGTGGCGATGCATGAGGTGAGGAGGCACAGAGGATGACAACACTGCTGCACACCTACTCCCTCTGCAGGCGGCTCTTGCAGCCAACCACTGACGTAGAGGTAGAGTCGTTCTTGAGGTCAGCATCGCGTGCCAAGCACAAGCTCCGGGTCATAGGCAGTGGGCTGAGTCCCAATGGCATGGGTCTTAGCAGTGAGGGCGTGATGACCATGGCCCTGCTGGACAAGGTGTTGCGGGTGGACAAGGACAAGCAGCAGGTGAGCAGCAGGGTGTTGATCACACCGCCCAGAAGTTCTTCATGTCCAGGGCCAGCAGCCTGGCAACTTTGCAAGCGAGGCCGCAGCCAGGGTAGAGCTGGAGTTGGAGCTAGGGGTAGGATGCAAAGACGCATGCCCGCAGGCTGCGATGGGACACACACCTTGCCCGCACCCATCAGAGGCCTTGCATGGTTTGTTTGTCATGCTTGCTGGTGTGATGTGGCTGCTGTATCTCCCTGGTTAAATGGTTGATGTGTGTGTGTGTGTGGCTTGGTGCTGGTGGGTCAGGTGACAGTGCAGGCGGGGTGCCGGGTTCAAGCCCTGGTGGAGGCGCTGGCGCCGCACGGCCTGACGCTGCAGAACTTTGCCAGTGTGCGGGAGCAGCAGATCGGAGGCTTCACGCAGGCAGGTACCTGGCAGTGGCACTGCTGCGGGGGCTGGCCGGGGCCCTGGTGAGGCGGCAGGGCTGCCCCTGCTGGTGCACCGGAGGCTGCAGCACAGGCTGGTGGGGTGCTGCTGCATGAGCTAGGGTTTGCAGGAGTCTGAATCAAGCTCTGGTGTGAAGCTGCACCACCCAGTCTGGACTACTGCCCAACGTCAGCTGCCCTACCATCCACCACCATCCCTCACACTGTCTTGGTTTGCCCTGGGCAGTAGGCTGCTGCAACTCACGCTCTCAGCTGCCCCGCTGCAGGTAGGGGCGCACGGCACCGGGGCTCGCCTGCCCCCAGTGGATGACCAGGTGGTGGCCATGAGGCTGGTCACGCCAGGTGTGGGCGCGCTGGCCCTCAGCCACCAGGCAGAGCCGGACCTGTTCCGCCTGGCTAGGGTCGGCCTGGGCGCCCTGGGCGTGGTCACGCAGGTGCGGCCCGCCTGAACCAGCCCTGCAGCCAGCCCCCAGCGCAGGGCTCAGTGTGCAGGGCCCAGTGGGCAGAGTCAGCCGCCTAGAGGGCTGACCAGGCCCTGGCCTGCTCCCTGGCCCTGCCCTGCGCAGGCCACGCTGCAGTGTGTGGCGCGGCACCGCCTGGTGGAGCGCACCTTCACAGCCTCAGCGGCGGAGGTCAGGAAGAACCACGTGCGGTATGGCCCACGCAGCAGCAGCCAGCCCCTACTGCCCTCCCTCGCAGACGCCAAGCACCCCGCCCCACCCCACCTCCAGCCCTATGTTCCGCCGCTGCTCCCCCCTTACCTGCCCACCTCCATCTCCCTCCTGGCAAGCCCCAGCCCTGCCCCTGCGGTGCGTGGTGGCGGCTGCAGGTGGCTGCAGGGTCACCAGCACCTGCGCTACATGTGGCTGCCCTACACCGACACCGTGGTGGTGGTGCAGGCCGACCCTCTGAACAGCCCCACTGGCCAGGCAGCCCTGGCAGCCGCCGGCCTGTCTGTCCCCGACCTGCCCCCAGACAGCCCGGACAGGGAAATGGTCACCACGGCCAACAGGGGTGGGGCGGCGGCAGCGGCAGCGCAGCTCAAGCCTTTGCAAGGTGGGGCAGGCGGTGCGGCACAGCAGCCTGGCAGTGCTGGTGCAGCAGGCAGCAGGGGCTGACGCTGCAGGCTAACGACTTTGGCACACACTGCTGTGGCTCCATTGCTGCACTGGCCTGCCTCTGGTCCTCACACTCTACCTGGCTGCCTGCCCCCCTGCCCCCTGGCCTGTGTTCCCGCGGCCTCCAGACCTCCTGCGTCAGCGCCGGTCAGCTCAGGGCCAGCCAGTGGGCGAGGAGGAGGTGGCTGGGCTGAGCGCCACACAGCTGCGTGACGCGCTGCTGGCCTGCGACCCCCTAAGCCAGGTGCGCTGCAGGCCAGTGGGCGCGGGTCAGGGTGGGGGGAGGGAAGGGGCAGGGGCTCGCAGCCAGTCAGGCAGGTGGCAGGCGGTGCGTTGAGTCAGGTGGTGGAGCCTGCTGCCCAGGCGGTGGCCCCAGCAGTCTGTGAGGGGGTGGCTGTGCTGCGGCCTGGCTGCCCCTGCAGGAGTGGGTGGCGGCTGTGAACCAGGCAGAGGCTGCTTACTGGCGGCGCTGCTCAGGGGTGCGGGTCGGCTGGTCGGACCAGATCCTGGGCTTTGACTGCGGTGGCCAGCAGTGGGTGGAGGAGGTGAGGCGAGGCGAGGCCAGGCCCCCCTCTACCAGGCCAGCTGTGGCGAGGGGGGATTTGGGGGGAGGTTTGGACGGGTTAGGTTAGGTGGGTAAGGTGGGAGGGTCGGACTGCTGCTGCAGCTGAGGGTGCGGCAGGGGCGCCAGGGCTAAGCCGGGTCCAGTTGGCAGCGCTGAGGCGGAGCAACAGCAGCCAGCACTGCCACCTCCTGGCTGCACACTCTGCTGTCTCATGCTGCCGCAAACCTAATTACAGACTGCCTGCCTGGCTGCCGTGCCCAGACCTGCCTGCCAGTGGGGCGGCTGGACGCACTATCCGGCAGCACCCGGGACATGGAGTTCATGGCGGCACTGATGAAGGAGATTCAGCGCAACAAGGTGTGCAAGGGTGGGAAGGAGACAGCGGTCGAGGCAGATGTAGTTGTTAGGCTGTCAGGCTGCGTGAGGCGCAGAGGGCTCTGGGGGTCTGGCACCAGGGTGGACCCCCTGCCCCTGGCTTGCTGCTGCTGCTGTAGGTGCCTGCCCCCTGCCCCATTGAGCAGCGCTGGAGCTGCGGCAGCGCCAGCAGCCTGAGCCCCGCTCACGGCTCCCCTGACGAGGTGTTCAGCTGGGTGGGCGTCATCATGTACCTGCCTGACGAGGAGCAGGCCAGGGCGCAGGTCACGCAGGCGTGAGTGCGGGATGGGGGCGCTGGGGCCGCGGGCGCTGGGTGCAGCCAGCCGTCACGCTGTGCTCTTGTTAGGCGGAGTGCTGGCGGGTGGCCTGGACAGCTGAGTGTAGTCAAGGCCCCTGCAGGTCTTTAGGTCTGGTGCACCGGGTATCAATCTACAGCGCAGGAGCCGGAAATCAGCGGCCAGTATCGCGGCAAGGTAGGCAGGGGTCACAGTCCCCAGGCAGTTCAGGGGGCTGGCTAGTGTGGCGCTAAGCTAGCAGCATGGCTTCACAGCCCCACTGAACTCCAGGCTGCCAGTGGGCGACTTTGCAACTGGGTTGGGGCAGCTGGCTTAGCTTGTGCTGTGCTGCAAGGTGTCGCCCTGGTCCCCTGCTTTCCTCACCTGGCAATGGACTAGGCTATACGGGTATGGGTATGGGGATTGCAAGTGGCCAATACGCAGCGCCCGCTGCTGCCTGTCCCCTCAGGTTCAAGGCGTACAGCAGGCTGGTGCGCGACAAGCTTGCGCCGCGTTTCAACGCGCTGCCGCACTGGGCCAAGCTGGAGGTGCCTGACAGCGGCGCCGAGCTCAAGGGGCTGCGGGCGCGCCTGGCTGCCCGCTACCCGCTGCCTCAGTTCAGCTCCTACAGGGAGGTGCTGGACCCTGAGGCGGTGCTGGCCAACGATTGGCTGGACAGCCTGCTGCCATTGCAGCCGTGAGGGGCCGGGCTGCACCAGGCTGCTGCTGCAGCTGGGGAAGGAGGGGCTGCGGGCGCTGCAGCTAGGGGCTGCACAGGCTGCTGTGGCCCCTGCTCATGCCCATACCCGTGGACTGGCTGCCAAGGGGTGGGTGAACATGGGATCGGCCCGGCCTGACAGCAGCTGCAGCAGGGGCCCCTGGTGGTGGTGTGCGATGGGGAATTGTTCAGCCGGGCTGCCTGCTACAACCATGCGCTGACCAACGTGGCGCTGCCCCTTCACTCCAGTCTGGCAGCCATGCTGCCCAGTGACCTGAATGCTGACGATGGTTTTGAACTGCTGGATTGACTTGCGCTGCCACAGCCTCTAACCCCGTCGCCCCTGGCGCCCCAGCAGACAGCAGTGGCCGTGCTCACACAGGCTGCCAGTTTATGATTGCAATGGCGACTGACACGTCCCCCCTCATGCCTCACGCTCGCCCCTCTCCTGTGTGGAACTGCCTGGTCCTGGCCCTGGCTCGGCGGCAGCCCCCACTTGGCCAGCTCCTGCTGCCCCTGGTGAATAATGTACAGATAGAAGCGTATCAAAGCACCCAACAACTTCCGCCCCTTGTTTCTAGTATAAAACCCACTCCGACGGCTGCTCTGACCAATTGAGGGCGCCGAGGGCCGAGCTGATCCGGGTGGTCCGGCTGCTGCACCCGCTCATCATCATGGCATAGCATTTACTTGAAGTAATCTTTCAACACCGACCTGACTAGGACGCCCTTAATGCCTAACTAGGTCAGTGAGTGCATATTCACAGCCGTTCACCTACAAGGAGTCGATTTCCCTTGCCAGATTTTCAGCCTGGTCAATCATAAAGATTCGAGCTCTTTAATCTTCTGTTCACATCTACCTGTGTGCCTAGCCAAGTCCGCTCAAGGGGCTAGATGGACGAGTACACGCAGCGCATCTTGCGATCAGCGCTCGGCGGGCTGCTACATGACCCCTTCACAAGTGCCACCTCGCTGTTGCCGCACTGGGAGTTTGAGAAGGCGCTCGAGCGCGAGCTGTCGTTGTCGAAGGACCAGCTGAGGCTGGCCCTCGCGCTGCTGGCCAGCGTGCCACTGGGACTGGGCATCCGGCTCTGCAGAGGAACCTCAGGTGGCAGTGCGCTCAGCCTCAGCCAGGACTGCGCCTGCCCTCACCTAACACCCTGACCCTGACCCTGACCCTGACCCTGACCCTGACCCTGACCCTGACCCTGACCCTGACCCTGACCCTGACCCTGACCCTGACCCTGACCCTGACCCTGACCCTGACCCTGACCCTGACCCTGACCCTGACCCTGACCCTGACCCTGACCCTGACCCTGACCCTGACCCTGACCCTGACCCTGACCCTGACTCTGACCCTGACCCTGACCCATGCCCCAAACCATGCCCCTGCCCCTGACCCCTGACCCTGACCCATGCCCCTGCCCCTGCCCCCTGCAGTGCGTCACCTGTATGCGCTGCTGACTGGCGCCGGCCTCTTGTATTACACCTTTGGCAATGGCTGCCTGCATGCCGCCATCCCAGCCGCCCTCACCTACCTCATCATGGCACTCATGCCACGGTCCTGCGCTGCGCCGGTCTGGATCCTCAATTTTGGCTACCTGATCTGGCTGTGAGGCACTGGTGCCCCTAGCACCTTACCCCCTAGGTTCACCCACACCCTACACAGATGTTAGAGTACTTTCGGCCACCCCATTCGCCGTGTTCTCCCATTTCATTTACGTAAGCCCTCAGTCTCTTCCGCGCATTGCATCGTCAATGGTGTCATATTTGTCCCCTTTGGGTGGTGCGATCTTTTCGCTGCCGTTTTTGCCCAGTTTACCCGCATCCGGATTTACGGTCTGGGCGTCTAAGCGAACACGTCTGGATACCTTGGTGGGTTCAGATTAACTACGACTAGAAACTATGCAGTTTATCACCTAACCTGGCTGCAGGCACGTGATCAGCTGCATGGGGGACAGCTATGAGCCAGGGGCGCTGGACTTCACAGGTGACCCCCCCTGGCCCCCAACCCCCTCATCCCCTGACCCCAGCAGCCCCGGCAGGCCCAACCCCTTGCGCCCCTCCCCCATGCGTTCCCCCTGACCCCCCATGTCCGCCCTTGACTTGCCTCAGCCCCTCATCCCCTGGTCCCCTCACTCTTTGTCACACACCCTGTGCTCCTGTCACCCCCTGGGTTGCCTTTGACCTGCCCCCAACCCCTGGCCCCCTGAATGGCGCAGCAAGCAGCAGCAGCGCAGCACTGGCCCCAGGGCTCCGGCGGCAGGCTGCCAGCACCCTGCTCCCCCTCGCCTGCTGCGGCCTGAGTGGCCACGCTGCTGCCCCCTGTCTGGCTGTATGGCGGTGGCTGCAGGCGCTGAGATGGTGCTGGTGCTCAAGCTCATCAGCTTGGCCACGTGCTACCAGGACGCGCGGCGCCTGAAGAAGGAGGTGCGCTGCCCCCCTGGACCCCTGACCCCTGACCCCTGACCCCTGGCCCCTGACCCCTGACTAGTGATAAGCAGTGGGAGGCATAGGCCATGCCGCGCAAGGCCACACTGCATCGCCCCTTGCCCCCCCCTGGCTGCGCTTTGTGCCTGCCTTTCCCCGCCAGCTGCCCCCGCCTGCCCCCCACGCCTGCTGCTGCCCCGCCTGGCTCCGCTGTGCCGTGTGCACCAGGCCATGACGGCCTTCCAGGCGGAGCACGCGGTGCAGCAGCTGCCCGGCCCCCTGGCCTACAGCGCCTATGTGCTGGCGCTGGGCAACCTGCTGGCCGGCCCGTACCTGGAGTTCACTGACTACCGCGACTTCATCCACCTCAAGGGGGTGGGTGGCGGGCGACAGGGGGAGGGGAAGAGGGCAGCCGGCAAGGTGGCCACTGCAGGAGAGGAGGCGAGGCGACAGCACGAGTAAGAGCGAGGCCGTCAGCTTTCCCTAGGGCTCCCTTCCTGCTGCTGTCCCTGGGGGCTAGGGGTCCGGCCCTGCACCGCCCTGCCCTCCCTGCCCTGCGGGTGTCAGCAGCCTGGGGGCCTGGGCCATGCAGCAGACAGCGGCCGGCCAGCTGGGCAGAGGTGAGCCTGGCTACACATCAAGCAGCTGCAGGGGGGACAACGGCCTCAGCAGTGTGGGAGGCAGGGCAGGGGGCGGGGTGGGGCGGGCCGTGGCTCTGGCGCCCTCTGGCTGTGCCTGGGCCCCGGCTTCAGCCTGGTGGTGCTGCAGCAGGTGTGGGACCCTGGCGCCGCCCGGCCCGTGCCGCCTGCCTGGCAGCCTGGACTGGTGTGCCTGGCCAAGGCCGCCTTCTTCATGGCGGCCTACATGTACCTCACGCCGCGCCTGGGCTGGCCGGTGCTGTTCACGCCCTGGTACTCCCAGCTGGCTTTCCCTCTCAGGTCGGGGCGGGGCGGGGCGGGGCGGGGCGGGGCGGGGCGGGGCGGGGCGGGGCGGGGCGGGGCGGGGCGGGGCGCCATGGTGGGTGAGCCTGCTGCCTCCCAAGGCGCCTTACCGCTGGGCTGCTCCAGCCTTGCCTCCTGCACTCCCTGCCTCGTTCCACCCCACCCAGCCCCCTAAGCTTCCCATCTCCTGCCCCCCCAGCCCCGGCCCCCGCCACCCCCCCTCCCCCCTCACTTGCTGCCCTCAGGTGCGTGGTCCAGTTTGCCGCAGGCGTGACCAGCCAGGTGCGCCCGGACCTGCTGCCGGCACCTCACTAACGACTGGCCCAGGGCCCAGGGCAGGCGCCAGCAGCCCCCCCACCCCCCACCCTGACATTGCCCCTGACCCCTGACCCCTGACCCCACTGGGCCTGGCTGCCGGCTGCGCAGTTCAAGTACTGCTTTGCCTGGACCCTGAGTGAAGCAAGCCTCACTGCGGCCGGCCTCAACTTCAGCGGCTGGGACACGGCCTCTGGACGACCCCTGTGGTGAGCCTCCCGGCCCACTCCCTTCCACCCCGCCTGCCCCCCCGGCCCCTCCCTACCCCCTGCTTGCGCCTGTGCCTGTCCCCCCCTTCCTGCCCCCTCCCTGCTCCCTGTCTTCCCCCCCCCCTGCCCACACCCTCACCCTTACCACCCACCTGGCAGCTGCAGCTCAGCGCTAGTACTGACCCCCTGGCAGTAGGGGAACGGACAGCACTGACACCCTGCCCTGCCCATTGGCCTGCTGCTGAGGCGTGCATGTCACCATCCCCCTCCCAGTGCGGCCAGGCTGACCCCGTAGTGGCCTGGGCCTTCTGGCTGCAGGGGCCGCTACGCCAACATCCACTTCTTCCGCCTCATGCTGGTGGACAGCGGCCGCCTGGTGCCGCAGCACTGGAACATTGTCACCGGCCAGTTCCTGCGCAGGTGAACCCCTAGGGGGCAGCAGCCAGGGGGCAGCAGCCAGGGGCAAGCCTGTAGCTAAGCTCACTCTGACCCCCAGCCTAGCCACACGGCCCAGCCCCCCAGCAGGCCCCCCCTCCAGCCCCTCACACCGCCCTCCTGCCCGCCCTGCCCTCCTGCCCCCTCCTTTCCCCCCTGACTCTGCTGACCCCAGGTATGTGTACGAGCGGTTGACGCGTGCGGGGCGCAAGCCTGGCTTCCCCCAGCTGCTGTGCACGCAGCTGACCAGCGCCCTGTGGCATGGCCTCAGTGGCGGCCACTTCCTGTTCTTTGCCAGCACCGCGCTGGCCGTGCGCAGCAGCCACGTTGTGTACAGCCTGGAGCAGCGCGTGCTGCCGCCCGGCCTGGTGCGCAGCGGGGTGTGGTGGCTGGCTAAGGTGGTGTGGACGCAGTACCTCATCAACTACCTGGTCCTGGCCTTCCATGTGAGGGGCTGCGAGGGGGAGGGGGCGGGGGGGCGGGGTTGGCTGCGGGGGGGGCTGGAGGGGGGGGGGTAAGGGTTAGAGGGGAAAGGGAGAGGGGGCGGCAGGGGGGGCTGTGTGGGGGGCCTGCAGGTGGGGAGTGGTGGGGTGGGGTCGATGGGTGCTGTGGTGGTGGCCGGTAGCCCAGTCATGGCTGCTGCTGCTGAGGACAGGAGGGGGCGGGGGGGCGGGGTTGGCTGCGGGGGGGGCTGCTGAGGACAGGCAGTGCAGCTGAGAGTGCCCAGCCAGGGATGGGGCAGGCCGGGCGGCTGCAATGAGGTAGTGGAGGCACCAGGGGGGAGCTCTGAGCTGAAGGGCAAGTGCGTGCTGGTGCCTGGCGGGGTGCCGCTGCTGCTGCCGCAGCTCCTGCTGCTGCTGTCACGAAGTTCTCGACCATCTCTGCTGCTGTGGTGGTGGTGGTGGTGGTGGTGTGTGCAGATCATGAGTGTGCCCAGGAGCCTGCAGGCCTGGGCCTCCACCTACTTCTGGGCGCATGCCGTCATCCTGCTGACCTGCTTCGTGGTGGGCCCGCTGGTGCCCAGGAGCAGCAGGCGGTCGGGGGGGCGCGACGCAGTGAAGACCGAGTGAAGCAGGCTAGCCAGGGCAGGGGCTGGCAGGGGGTAGACAGAAGGGGGAGGGGGGGGGGGGGCAGGGCAGGGCAGCGGGCGCTCAAAGCGGCCCTCAGCTCCCAAGCGTACGTTGAGGGCCGCCATATCCCACCTGCGTCTGATAGATAGATAGGTGGCTTACACCGCCATATCCCACCTGCGTCTGAGCCGCTCCACGCGCAGCAAACCCTGCTCAGTGGGTGCACGAGGGCCCCTGGGCCTGGGCAGGGTTAGGGCCAGGCCACCCACATTCACCACTGCCCAGTGCCCGCTGTCACTACCCTCCCTCATGTCATATACGACCCTCACAAGTTGCTGTTGTGCAGCTTGAGCCTATGAGCAGCCTGTGAGCGAGGCCGGTGCCATTGCTCGGTCGGTTACTTTCTTTTGCCTGGCAAGGGGGTAAGCAAGGTGGCGACATGCCCCCGGTCATGCCCCCGCAGCCCAATGCCCTCAATACACTCAAGCAACCGGATTGCAACAAGTCATCCATGTCGCTTGCGAGTCAGGCGCCCCAATGTGCATGGTTGTTATCTTCATGCCGGTTGAGGTAGCAATAGCCGCGATCAGTGAAAGTAACCCCCTCAAACCGAGCCTTCTCCACCCCCAAACCGCTGTTGCCTAAACTAAACCTAGTCAAGCTCGTGCGAACTTCTGAACATGGCTGTCTAATCAGCAGGTATGGTGCCATGTGGTTGATGCCAATGCCGTCCCCATGCTTGAACCATGCAGCATACGAGCATCTCTCCCGATGCACCGTCTCAGGCAGCCTAGGGTCTCCCTCAAACCCAGCCCCCCCACCTTTTGAGCCACTTGACTTCCATAGCCTTGGTGCCTAGGACCATGTCCGGGCTCAAGGTAAACTCACCCCCCATCAGCTCTCTGGCGGCCAGCTGGAGCTGAGCACTCCAGCTGGCCTGACACCTCCTGCCTAACTCCACATCTGCATCGATGACCCTCGTTAGCAGGTCGCTGTGGGATAGCTTGTGTTGAAGACAAGCTGTGTCTTAGGCATGTCAGCCAGTCCCTTAAAGCGTTTACAGTTTGCCTTTGAACTATGTGTGAGACCCATCTTAGCTTTTGCTCTGGGTAGAGTTCTTCACTGTTGGGTTCGTGGAGTGCTCGCTCATCTTCTCGGGTCTCGCTGCTAACAGGTGTGTTCTATTGTAACTGTTGGGTTCGTGGAGTGCTCGCTCATCTTCTCGGATCTCGCTGCTAACAGGTTATGGGCCCACTCGCCCCGTGCGATGGCTAATCCTAAAGCCGAGCTGAAAACCGAGCAGGGCGGAAATTCCAGACAGCAGTCGGGTGCAGTAACAGCAACTGGAGGCGTCATGCAGCTGTCAGCTGCAGCCCCAGTGTTGAGCGCCGGCAGCAATTTCGCTGCGTGGAGAAGAAAGGCCAAGGGGGTTCTCACCCTCGGCGGCTGCTGGGACGCGGTGGCGTCCTCCGCTGAGACAGCTAGTGTGCTAGAGGTGGTAGAGGAAGGGGCAGCGGAGCTGCCGCAAGAGGACCCTCTGATCACTCTCATCGGTGTGCCACAGCCAGGCCCTGTCCCAGCGCCGGCCACAACGCACATGCCGGTGCTGGCTCGGGAGGCAGAGGCAGCGCCAACGCCAGACCCAGGGTTTTTGCCAGCAGGGACGGTGGGAGCTGGTGGTGGGCATGGGGCTGCAGCCTCAGCAGGTGGGGATGGGGGGGGTGCTTCAGCTGCAGAAGTCAGCAGCCTGTGCCGCTCAGCTCGCCTGTCACAGCAGCAGCCTGAGTATGGCAGCTCAGCAGTAGCAGTGGCAGAGGGCCCTGCTGTCCGCGTGTGGGTGCCATGTGCTATCCAAAAAGCGCGAGCAATTGATGTACATTGATGTGTTGCATTGATGGGCTGCCCGGGCGAGTGTGAGGTCAATGTGGCAAATGGCATGACCAAGGCCAATGGCATGACCCCGTGCCAAGTTTGAGTTCTGCAAGGCTGGCATGGGCATGGTGTAGCCTAGTGAATGAAGTGTCTCTGGTCAAGGTCTCTGGTCTGGGTTTGTCTTTGTGCGGGGGTTAAGTGACTGTCTGAGTGGGAGTGTTGAAGACAAGCTGTGTCTTAGGCATGTCAGCCAGTCCCTTAAAGCGTTTACAGTTTGCCTTTGAACTATGTGTGAGACCCATCTTAGCTTTTGCTCTGGGTAGAGTTCTTCACTGTTGGGTTCGTGGAGTGCTCGCTCATCTTCTCGGGTCTCGCTGCTAACAGGTGTGTTCTATTGTAACTGTTGGGTTCGTGGAGTGCTCGCTCATCTTCTCGGGTCTCGCTGCTAACAGCTTGGCAGTGTTCCAGAACTTGCAAGCAGCCCTGAGCCAGTAAAACTGGAGGGGCAGCTGCCCCAACTCATGCAGCACCATCAGGCCTGACACTGAGCAACGTACCCTGGCAGCAGACCTGAGAAAGCTGAGCATGCGTGTTTGCACTGGGTTGGAGAGCTGCACACCGTGCCCAGATGTGATGTGATGAGAAGCAGAGGTGTTGTGTTACATAACCTGCCAGAGAACTAGCTCCAGGCACCCGCTCGTGCGCAACATGGTGGGGCTGACTTTCTAGTCTCAATCCCAGTGCCATCTTGTAGCCTGCAGCCTTATAGAGGCGACGCTGGACCGTTTGAACCCGTATTGTCTCGCACATTTCCAACTTCAAACTGCATGCGGGCCTCACTCCGTCACCTGGGTGCGCCTCGGCCATAGTCCTGTTCTGTGCGCCGTGGGCTTGGCGAGCTGTAGCTCATGCAACATCGCTCTTGGCAATCCGCGTGGTTTAGTGGCGAGCTAGGTGTCAGCGCGTGACCAGCGGCGAGCAGCGCTCCAGTCCTGCGGCACTGTGCACAGCGCCCTCATCCGCAGGCTTGCCAGGCCCTCCCCACCTCGCCCACCAAAGCCAGTGCCCACCCCACCCCACCCTCACCTCAGCGCTGCAAACCATTCGCACCTCACCCGCTGCCCGACTGCTCCTCCTGGAGTCCCTCCAGCCTTACAGCTGCCCCACCATGAGGCTGCCAAGGCGCTGACGATGTTCTCCAGCGCTAGCATCGAGCAGTCCCGCGCCAGGTGCATCGCTCACGTGGACCTGGACGCCTTCTACACGCAGGTCAGGCCCTCCCTCGCCCCCCTGAACCCTGGCCTTTCTTGGCCTGGGGCGCTGCTGACCCTGGCCTGCTGACCCTGGCTGCAGGTGGAGGTGGGCCGTAACCCCGCCCTGCGCGGCCGCCCCGTAGGCGTCGTGCAGTACAACCCCAACGGGGACCTCAGGTGCCTGCCCCCCTGCCCCCCTGCCCCCCTGCCCCCCTGCCCCCCTGCCCCCCTGCCCCCCTGCCCCCCTGCCCCCCTGCCCCCCTGCCCCCCTGCCCCCCTGCCCCCCTGCCCCCCTGCCCCCCTGCCCCCCTGCCCCCCTGCCCCCCTGCCCCCCTGCCCCCCTGCCCCCCTGCCCCCCTGCCCCCCTGCCCCCCTGCCCCCCTGCCCCCCTGCCCCCCTGCCCCCCTGCCCCCCCTGCCCCCCTGCCCCCCTGCCCCCCTGCCCCCCTGCCCCCCTGCCCCCCTGCCCCCCTGCCCCCCTACCCCCCTGCCCCCCTGCCCCCCTGCCCCCCTGCCCCCCTGCCCCCCTGCCCCCCTGCCCCCCTGCCCCCCTGCCCCCCTGCCCCCCTGCCCCCCTGCCCCCCTGCCCCCCTGCCCCCCTGCCCCCCTGCCCCCCTGCCCCCCTGCCCCCCTGCCCCCCTGCCCCCCTGCCCCCCTGCCCCCCTGCCCCCCTGCCCCCCTGCCCCCCTGCCCCCCTGCCCCCCTGCCCCCCTGCCCCCCTGCCCCCCTGCCCCCCTGCCCCCCTGCCCCCCTGCCCCCCTGCCCCCCTGCCCCCCTGCCCCCCTGCCCCCCTGCCCCCCTGCCCCCCTGCCCCCCTGCCCCCCTGCCCCCCTGCCCCCCTGCCCCCCTGCCCCCCTGCCCCCCCTGCCCCCCTGCCCCCCTGCCCCCCTGCCCCCCTGCCCCCCTGCCCCCCTGCCCCCCTGCCCCCCTGCCCCCCTGCCCCCCTGCCCCCCTTCCCCCCTGCCCCCCTGCCCCCCTGCCCCCCTGCCCCCCTGCCCCCCTGCCCCCCTTCCCCCCTTCCCCCCTGCCCCCCTGCCCCCCTGCCCCCCTGCCCCCCTGCCCCCCTGCCCCCCTGCCCCCCTGCCCCCCTGCCCCCCTGCCCCCCTGCCCCCCTGCCCCCCTGCCCCCCCTGCCCCTGCCCCCCTGCCTGCCTGTTCTGGCCTGACCTACCCCCTCTGACCGCCTGACCCGCCCCCAGGACCCTTCCGCCTGAGGCGCCGCGCATCTTCCCCACCACCCTGAGCTCCCTGATCGCCGTCAGCTACGAGGCACGGGCACGAGGGGTCAAGCGGTGAGCCCTGCTGCCAGGGGGCCCAGCAGCCCTGCACGCCAGCCTCCATGCGTTAAAAGGATGTCACAGCAAGGGCTGTCACAGCAAGGGCTGTCAGCAGCAGCAGCAGCAGCAGCAGCAGCAGCAGCAGGCAAGTGGCGGACTTGGTGAAGGTGGTGGTGAGGGCGTCCAGCCTGGCTGCAGGGGCATGTCGGGCAGCGAGGCGCGGCGCTTGTGCCCTGACCTGGTGTTGGTCCAAGTGCCGGTGGCGCACAGCAAGGTGAAGGGGAGGCTAGGGGGCAGGCGGGGGGCAGGCGGGGGGCAGGCGGGGGGCAGGCGGGGGGCAGGCGGGGGGCAGGCGGGGGGCAGGCGGGGGGCAGGCGGGGGGCAGGCGGGGGGCAGGCGGGGGGCAGGCGGGGGGCAGGCGGGGGGCAGGCGGGGGGCAGGCGGGGGGCAGGCGGGGGGCAGGCGGGGGGCAGGCGGGGGGCAGGCGGGGGGCAGGCGGGGGGCAGGCGGGGGGCAGGCGGGGGGTGCAAGCCTCTCCTCCATCCCCCTCTTCCCCCTCTTTCCCCCTCCCTCTCCCCCCTGCCCCCCCCTGCCCCCCGCTGCCCTGCAGGCGGACCTCAGCATCTACAGGGAGGCGGGGGTGCGGGTGGCCGACGTGTTGTCCAGGCTGTCGGTGTGCGAGCGCGCATCCATTGACGAGGTGAAGCACCTCCCCCATTGCACCCTACCCTGCTCACCTAACCCCCTCTTCCCTCACCTCCCTGCCCCACAGCCCCCTCCCCCCCCCTGCGCCCCGCCCCCCCCTGACTTGCCCCCCCCCCCCGGCTGCAGGTGTACCTGGACGTGAGTGAGGAGGCTGCGCGCCGCCTGGCTGCCGTGCCGCCTGACCAGGCCCCCCCCGCACCCCCCTGCTGGCGGGGCGTGCACGTGGTGGGGGCCGAGGCCATAGCCCCCCCGCAGCTGCAGGTGGGGGCCACAGGGGGAGGCCAGGGCAGCGGGGTGGGGTGGGGCCAGGGCAGCAGGGGGGGTAGCGTCTCCCTCCATCCAATGCAACCCTACCCTTCCTTTGCCTTCCCCTGGCTGCCATCCCGCGTCTGGCCTGTGGCCCTGAGGCCTGCAGGGGGCTGCAGCCTGAGGCAGGCCAAGGGGCTGGGCAGGCCGGTCAGGCGGCTGACCCGCTGTCAGGGGCGGCGGCAGCGGCCTGGTGGGGGCGGCCCGCTGCGGCCTGGGCGCCGCATGAGCGTCTGCTGGCTGCGGGGGCGGCCGTGGTGGCTGAGCTGCGGGGGGCGGTGGCGCGGGAGCTCGGGTTCAGCTGCAGCGCAGGGCTGGCGCACTACAAGCTGCTGGCAAAGCTGGGCTCAGGTGGGGGGCAGGGGGGCAGGGGGGGCGGAGGGGCCGGGGGGGCAGGGGCGGGCCGTGCGGCAGCTCCGTATGGGGCTGGAGGTAGGGGGGGTGGGTCCTCATCAGCTGCCCCCCCCCAGCCCTGCCTGCTGCTGCCCGCTGCCCCCAGGCCTGCATAAGCCTGCCCAGCAGACAGTTGGTGCCCGGCAGCGCTGTGGAGGGCCTGCTGCGCGACCTGCCGCTGGCCAAGCTGCGGGGGCTGGGGGGGGAGTACGGCGCTAGGGTGTCGGCGGCGCTGGGCGTCACCACCTGCGGTGAGGGGGGGGCAGCTGGGCAGGCGGCCGGGCCAGGCGGGTCCTGACCTTTGACTTAGCCAGGCGGGTTTGGAGCTGCGACTGCGCTGGCACTGAGTTGGTAGTGTTTGTAGTGTTTGTAGTTGGCAGTGAGTTGGCTGCGTTGGCTGAGGTGGCAGTGAGGAGCAGGGTGCCAGCCTCACAGCAGGCAGATGAGGTCAGGCACATCCACCTGCATGTAGCAGTGGAGGGTTGGTTGCTGAGTAGCCTGCAGCAGCAGCCGGCAGGGTTTGGGGGGGGCGGGGGCAGGCGGGCGGTGGGGCCAGGCGGGCTCCAGCTTGGACTGTGGGAGGAGGGCTGCGAGGGCTGGCTGTGCAGCGTGGACTGGGCGCTGGGTGTCAAGGCTCAGGGCCACCAGCAGCCGGCCGCGTGGGCCTGAGAGCAGCCGCGCCAGGGCCAGGGGGGGCCAGGGTGCCGGACTGCCCGCAACAGACCCTGCCGCCCTCCCCCCCGCCCCGGACACCACAGCATGGGGAGCCACACGCAGCGCCCAGGCTGCTGCCCCCGCTGCCCTCACCACCTCAGCCACTACACAACAGCCTCCCCCACCTCCCCCCTGACCCTTCCCCCCGGCACCACA
Source organism: Haematococcus lacustris (assembly GCA_030144725.1). NCBI lineage: Eukaryota > Viridiplantae > Chlorophyta > Chlorophyceae > Chlamydomonadales > Haematococcaceae > Haematococcus > Haematococcus lacustris. The sequence continues at coordinate 4,840,888 of JASKMD010000006.1, forward strand.
CCCCGGCACTACACGAGCCTCATGCGCCCCCCAGTCAGCAGGCGACCCAGCCAGCCTCCCCCACCTCCCCCCGGCCCCCCCCCTGGCACCACGTCTCCCCCCCACCCAGCCCTGCCCCTCCTGCTGTGCCTGCTGCCCCCCCCCCCCGCCCAGCGCCTGCCGACTGCTCTGTCGCCCGCAGGCCAGCTTGCGGCGGTGCCTGTGTCCCGGCTTGCGGCCCTGTTCGGTGATCGTGGCTCCTGGCTGCACCGCATGGCGCACGGCATCGACAGCGAGGCGGACAGCGTGACGCAGCGCCTGCTGCCAAAGTCCCTGGGCTGCGGCAAAACCTTCAGGTGGGGGCAGACCCCTGAGGCCAGACTCACAGGGCCCTGGGTGGGCACCAGTGTGGCCTGACGGGGAGGGTGGGCCGCTGCAGGGGCAGTAGACCCGCTATGACAGGCAGCCCAGCTGCCCTCCCCCCCGGTAGGGCCATAGGGGGGCTGCGACCTTTGACAGGCATCCCAGCAGCCCTCCCCCCCCTCCCCCCCCCTGGACCTGCCTGGTCAGCAGCCCCCCCCCCCCCTGACCTGCCTGGGTAAGCAGCGTGGCCAAGGCTGCTTGGCCCCCCACTCTGTGCCTGCCCCCCCTTCACCTTGACTACCCCCTTGGCCCCTAGGCCCCCCTGGGAGCCTGCCCAGCCCCCCCCTCACCCTCAGTGCGCAGCGCCCTCCCAGCCCCCTGCTGCTGCGCTGTGGCTGTGGCTGTGCTCCAGGGGCCCTGCCGCGCTGAACACGGTGGGGGCGGTGCGCCACTGGCTGCTGCAGTTGGGGGCGGAGCTGGCGCAGCGCCTGGAGGCGGACCGGCGGGACCACGCGCGCCGCCCCCGCACCCTCACTGGTGCGACCCTGCCCTCCCCCTCCCCCCTCCCCCCCCGACTTGACCCCCCTGACCCCCCCCCCCTGGACCCCCGCCTCTGGCCTCCCCCCTGCCCTGATCCCGCCTCCCCTGTCAGGCCTGGGCCGGCAGCTGCTGCCCCTAGCGCTGGACCTGGTCGTCAGCCCTGCCCCCCCCTTCCCCCCCACAGGCTGTGCCGCCCCTGCTGCCCGCAGTGCACGCCAGTGTGCAGGGGGAGGGCGGCCAGCTGGTCAGCGTGTCGCGCTCCTGTGCGCTGCCCAGGCCTGAGCCGCAGGCGATGGCGGACGCCCTGGCAGCGCTGGTCAGCAAGTGGGCTAAGGACAGGTGAAGGGGTGGGGGAGGGGGAAGGGGGGGAGGGTCGGGTAAGGAAGGAAGCGAGGCGGAGGGAAGCCCAAGGGGTGGGAGGGGGTAGAGGGGGGGTGGAGGGGGGGGGGGGGGGGGCAACGTGTGTGTCCCAAGTCAGATGGGAGGGCGCATGGGCCAGAGGCACGTGAGGCAGGGCCGAGCCTCCCCCTGGACCCCCCCACCCCCCAGAGTGTCTGGGTGAGGTCACGAGGCAGGCCCTGGGCCCCACTGCTGCTCCTGCCCAGCCTCCTGCTCAGGCTCAGGCTGTGGTGTGTGGCTCAGGGCAGGGCAGGGCAGTGCGTGGGGTGAGGGTCAGGCTCAGGGTCCAGCCCCCCCCTGTGTGTGGCTCAGGGCCGGGTGGCGCATTGTGGAGATGCACATCGGAGCCGCTGGCTTTGAGGCCGCCCCCACCACCTCCATCACCCACTTCATGAGCTGCAGCAGCAGCACAGCAGGCGGCCACCCCCCCCACTCACCTGGCAGCAGGGAACACCCGGGGGGGGCGGGGGGACAGCAGCCAGAGGCCAGGGCAAAGGCAGCAGGGGGGGGAGGGGGCCCAACCCAGGCAGCCCGGCCACTGCCCGGTGTGCTGACGGCAGGGGTCCAAGGAGGGGGGGGCACCCAAGCCACGCCAAGGGGTGGGCATCCAGCGCTGGGCCCGGCCCCCCCTCGCAGCCCCTGAGCCCTTGACAGCGCCCTGCCCTCCTGCCCCTCACCCTTCGTCACCAGGCCCGGGGGGCAGCAGCGCGTGGCTCAGGGCCAGGGCTGGGTTGCCAGGCCGCCCTGCACCGCTGCGTGTCAGCCTCGCCGCCAGCAGGCAGGGCCAACAGGGGGACTCACTGTGTGGACCTCACGGGTGAGGGGGGGGCGGCTGCAGGCCCCCCCCTGCTGGCCACAGCGCCCGGCCCCTGGCAGGCGGTGGCGGCGCAGGAGGGCGGCCCTGAGAGCGCTCTGCTCCGCGCTGCCGCCTGCTCACCTGGCCCAGGTCAGGGTCAGGGTCGGGCCAGGACGGGCTGGCCAGGAGGGACGGGCTGTGGGGCGTCCAGCTCCCACCAGGGGGGTCAGGGGGGGGCCAGGGGGACCCCCCGCCAGCACCTCAGCGGCCAGGCTCTGGCGCTGGCAGCCAGGCTCATCAGTCAGGGGCTGGCCAACAGCCGGTGCACTGCCCTCCCAGCGCAGGCCACGGCAGGAGTAGTGAGGGTCCGCAGCTACAGGGAGCGGTCCAGGCAGGCCAGGAGGACGGGTTGGAACGCCGTCTCCCTGTAGAGTGTGAGCTACGAAGTGAGCCGACCCGGTCACGCGACCCGGTGTGGGCGCTCGGCCTGGCGCCTGGCTCCCGTGTCGACCCTGAGGTGCTGGCCGCACTGCCGCTGGACATCCAGGCGGAGGTGCGGCAGCATATAGCGCAGCGGCGCGATCAGCCAAGGAGCCGGGTGGTGCAGGGTGGCAAGCGCGCACGCACCGGTGTAGAGGGCGGCGCGCAGCAGGGCATTCGCGCATTTTTCACGCAACCCTGACCGCACTGACTGCTGGTGCGGGGTGTCGCAACGCAGCACATGCAGTGCGCAGCTGCTGACTGGACGGTGCGACAATATGCTGGCACCCAGCAACTGGTCGGCCGAGCCGCGGGGCTCTTGGCGCTAGGCGCAGGCACACCCCACTGATTAGCGGATGAGCAGTTTGGCGGCCTAGGCGGCGCACTCGACTTCATCTTGGCCACAGGCCCGTGGTCCTAGTGACGTCAACACGAACACATGCTGCAACACCCCATATGAACACATACATACTGCTCCTGGTCCTGACTCCTAGCCTCAGTGCACACCATCACTACTACATACTTGACTAAACATCCTAACTACATAACTACCAAACAGTTGCAACTGACAATCGTAATAACAACAACCCCCCATAGATAATAGACATTAAGAGTAGCACAGACAAGTCCCATTGCAAGGGTTGGAGCATCGAGTACAAGGAGCGAATGCGATCTACGCTATCCAAAGGGGCAGGCAAGCCGCCAATCTGGAGCTTATGCGGACAACTCCAGGTGAAGTGCCAGCCGGCTCGGCAGCCAGGTCTGAGCCAGGCCGATACGCCGTCGGGAGAGTCGGGAGTGAGCGCGCCACGGCGGACCTGGCCGGCTCCTTTGCCTGGACGTGTGGCAGAAGGGAGAGGGTGGTGGGAGAAGCGGCACTGCCAGCGGCGTTTAGGCTGCTCGTTGGACTACACGCCAATGCGCGGGTAGGCAACGCGTGGCACAGCGGGCTAAGCTGCAGCTGCCTACGCGCCGAGTTGGAGCTGGGCTGGTGCGTGGTCCTGCCGCTGACCCTTGGGTTGTCTGACAGCGTGGCTGACGACTGCACCGCAAACAGCTGCCGGCGCGCTTGTTCAAGCTCTAGCCGCAGGTCGTGTTGCTGCCTCGCAAACTCCGACGCCTGCTGCGCACAGCACTGCTGTAGCTCGAGGTTCTGCCGCCGAAGAGCTTCGCAGCGCTGGTTCGTCGTGTGCAGATCCGCGAGCGCTCGGCGCGCATTCTCACCAGCCTGCGGCAAGAACGCGACGTGCGAGATGCAGAGCTGGGAGCGCAAGCTATGTGCACAGCACAGCACGTCGGCATGCCTCCGTGTCTAGACAGACCCGCTGCCTGCTGATCACGGCTCTTGTAGCAGGAGGCGAAATGCAGGGTTCAGACGCTGCCTGTTGAGAAGCGAAGCTAGGCCAGAGAGCAGTGTGCCTTTGGCTGCGTGACAGGCTGGTGGCTAACACGGTTCCGGCACAAGCCTGCTCACCTGACTTCGCCACACCTCCACCTGACACAGGTCAGGAACACCTGCACAGCCGCTGTTGGCCTGTGCTGACCGCCTACCTTACACTTCACGACTGTCTCCCCTCTTACACGACTTACCTGCCGCAGCAGCTCATTGGCAGCCCACAGTTCCAGTTGCAGCTGGTTGCAGTGAACATCCGTGCTGCCATCGCCGCCTGCCCGCCCGCTCCTGGGCTGTGCGCTGCCACCTCCGGAACAACCGAGGAGGCCGGACGGATCCGGACCGGCAACGGTGGTACGCGCCCCGGCGACGTGAGGATCAGCATGGTGCAGCGCGCGCAGCTGACTTCGCAGCTCATGCACTATACTCTCCTGCGCTGCTTTGTCTGCCAATAGCTCCCGCACGTGCCTCTCGTATTGCTCGATTCGGTTCAGTAGGCCCGAGGTCATATGGCTCCATTCAGCGGTGATGTCCTTGGCCACCCGCACACCGCGCGAAGCCATGAGCTCGGTAGCGTAGCGCGCCTGTACCAGCGGCATGAGTGACAAAGGTGAGGCGGCAGTCACCCGGAGGATACCGGCACTACGGGCGTCCGCAGCGGGCGTCGCCGCACCTGCATCAGCTGGCTCCACAGCTGCCGAACCTGCGCAGCCGCAGCCGGAGCCAGGCCGGCCATCAGCTGCTGCACAGCGGCCACGTCCTGCACAGAGCAGAGGGAAGCAGGCTCGAAGAAAACCAGCAGGCATTGCAGCGCCACAGCAAAGCTACTGGGCAACAGAGCTAGCAGGAGCGGTGCAACCCCCCCCCTCCCCTCTGCCCCCACCCCCACCCCCCGCCCCCTGCCCGCACCCCCTCCCCCCTCACCTCCATCCATGGTTCATCCCCTTGACCCCAGAAGTACCATGCAGGGCTCTGCAGGAGGTAATGCCTAGGCGACGCCCCCTTCCCACCCTGCCCATGGCGCTGACCTGCCAGCTGGTGGGAGGGTAAACGTAGCAGCGTCCCTGGTGCGCCGGTTGCCAGCGTCCTGACCGCGCTGCCCAGCCTGCCAGCTCAGCCTCCTCCTCTTCCGCCCCACAGCCCTGCACCACAAGCCCCACACTGCCTAGCACCAAGGCCGACTCCAGGGCAGCAGAAGGCAGAGGCAGGGAGGGGGAGGTCTGGGTGAAAGGGAGTCGACCCCGTCCACAGCTCCGGCCCACAGGCCCTCAGGGCAGCCTGGCAGCTGGGGTCAGGGCGAGCCTGGTGTGGGGTCTAGCAGGCGGGCAGGCACATGGGCAGGCAGGCAGGCGGGCTGGCTATGGGGCAGGCAGGCAGCCCCAGGCCTTGCAGCTCTCAAGGCAAGGCAGGCAACCTCAGACCTGCGAGCAGGCCGTGTGACCCAGGCAGCAGTGGGCGGTGGCGGGCGCAGCGCACCTGAGCCACCGCCAGGGGGGTCGGCAGGCAGGGGGGAGCCCCCGGCCCCCCGGGCCCCTCACAGCCCCCAGCACACAGGCCGGCCAGCGCCAGGGGCGGCACTGTGGGCGGCCGTGGCCTCCTGCAGGCAGCAGGGCAGCGCCCAGGCCAGGGTTGGGGTGGTGTGGGGTGCACCTGGGCTGCTTGCAGGGAGGTGGGGTCACAGCACTGACCCCTGATGGGGGCCAGGCAGGCGGGGGGCCGCAGGTCAGGCTGACCCCACCCCTGTATTGTGCGCTACAGGGTGCCCGCAGTGCCTGTGATGCAGCGCTGACACTGGCTTGAGGTGCTGCTGCTGACAATGCTGATTGTGACCCTCCCCTTCACCGCCCTGGGCCCTCAGCCGCCCTCAGCTGCCCCATTACCTCTTCCCCCTGCCTCTGCCGCCTGCCCCTCCCTCCCCTCCCTCACCTGGCTGGTGCCCTGGTGTGGGGGGAGGCAGGCACCGGCACCCTCGGCGCTGCTGGCGGCAGGCAGCCCGCTGCAGCCGCCCTCCTGAGCGCAGGCTGGCCACTGGCCCAGATCTCTGACCAGCCCCCCGCCGCCCCGCCCTGGCCTGCCCCCCTCCCCTGGACCAGGAGCGGGCTGCTGGGCTGCGCCAGGCCTCGCACTGCAACCGTCTGCAAGCCTGGGTGCATTAGGGCAGGCTGGCCCTGCCCCTGCTCCCCCCCCACCCCTCCTTTGCCGCCCCCGGCCCTAGCTGGCTGCTCAGGCGGCTGCAGTTGGTCCGGCTGCACGGCTCCCAGGCCGCCTTGCAGCCCCCCTGCAGCCTGAGGGCCAGAGGGTGCGGGGCTGGGGCCGGGGCAGGGCGAGGCCAGGTCGGTCCCCCCTGCGCTGAGGGAGCGCAGCCCCATGGCCCCACTGCCGCCCAGCCAGGCCACTGCTGTGCCCAGCTCCCCCTGCACTGGGGCAGTGGGGGTGGAGGCTGAGGCAGCGCCGCCCCCCCAGGAGTACACCGGAGGCCTCTGGGCAGCAGTGGGGGGGGCGGGGGGACGGGGGGCGGGCGCCGGGCTGCACAGCTGGGCCGCTGCTGGTTGCCGTGGGCTGCAGAGCATGGCCGCCTGCATGGCGTTGACTTGACTGTGCCTGCTGGCTGGGCTGGGTGCCAATACCAAAGCGAGCAGGGCACCTGGCAGCGAGCAGGGCGAGTTTCAAAAGCTGTTATCAGGCCGTAACAGAGGGGTCGTGGGGTTACGATCCTGGTCACGGTCACATCAGCTGGGCGTCAGTGAGCTACCACAGTCGCAAGGCAGCAGCGAGCGCTCACACGAGACGGGACCTATTCGCACACCTGGCCTCGCACTAGGGAACGCCGCGCAGTTGGCTCCACAACCTTGGACCTGACCTTCTGATGAACTGCAGAGTGGAGTCGCAAAAGCAGGAATATCACCAGCTTTGCACCATTTGACCGTATCAACGCGGAATCTGCTGGGACTCACAAGCCGTGCGCCCACAACTCTGCCCGCCAGTGTCTGATGCTTGTTCCTTTGCCAACGGCTACCCCCTGCGCTCTGTGTGTACAGCCGACTTCTTTGCCGTTACACCTTGCGTGAAGTTCACAGCGCGGCAGTACTATGATGCGACAGCATGTGGAGCATGTGGGCACAACTTTCTCACAGCTCTGTGTCCAGTCATTGCCTACCTCCTCGTCGTCTTCTAGCTGCCGGATGGAAAGCAGCTGCACGCAGTGTTTGGCCCATGCGGCCCCACAGGCTCGTCAAAGATCCTCATCTTGCCAACATGCCGACTTTTGTTTGCTACGGCTGCCTCCATGCAGCCACCCTGGAGAGCTTCAAGTACAGCTGGGCCCCTGCGGCCAATCAGGCCCTAAGTCTGAACAGAGGCACTGACGGACCTGGGCAGCTGGCCTGGCGCACCACGCTTCATTTTACAGGGTGTTCATGGACACGGCAGCGAACAGCGCCAGCAAGAGGCCGACAGCTATGACATTCGCGACCACGCTTGTCTGATTCGCCTGCATCATGTACAGCCGCTGTTCAGACGGCCCCTGGAAGCCGCGCACCACCATTGCCTGCGCGATGCTTTCGCTCCTGCGTGCGACCCAGGCATGCAGGCATGCAGGCGGTGCCAACAAACGGGGCTCGCGGCACTGATGGCGCGAGTGAGCCGGGCGGGCCGGACCCACCTGTGAAACAGGTTGGCGAAGAGCCGCACGCACAGCCGCGCTGCAATGGCCAGGGAGCCGCGCAAGCCCTGCACCGACCAGTCGACCCCGCGGGCCGCCAAGCCCAGCGCCAGGTTCCTCACCTGGTCAGGCGTCCGAGCAGGCAGGGAAGGGATGTGACGTGTGGAGGGCGAGCAAGGGCGAGGCGTGAGGGTGGGGGCAGCATTGGGGTGGGGTGCTGAGCCAGGCTGCTGGTGGCCTCAGGTGGCCAAAGCTGCTGGCTCGTGAAGTCAGGGTCATGCGGCAACAAGGGGCTGTGCAGAGCGTGGCGAGAGGCAGGCGGGTGAGGGGAAGGGGTACAGTGAGGGGGTGAGGGGGTGCGGCAGGGAGACAGGGGGGTGAGGGGGTGAGGGGGTGAGGCAGGGAGGCAGGGGGGTGAGGGCTGATGGGCGGGGAGGCCGGTCAGGGTCAGGGCGTGGCAGGGAGGCTTGGGGTGAGGGACAAGGGTCGGGGCGTGGTGTACGGCGGGACCGGGCGGGTCAGCCTGGGTCAGCCTGGTGTGTGTGCGTCAGCCCTGCGGCGCACCTCCTCAAACACCAGGGACATGAAGCGCAGGGACAGCAGCAGCGTCAGCGCCATGTCCTGTGCCGCAACAGGACAGCGGCGCCGCCAACAACGGAACGCCCATGATGAGCCTGCGCCCAGCTGTTGCCGGCCCCTTGTCCACCCTCCCTCCTGCCCGCCTACCTACCTGCTGGCGAACCCAGTGCAGCCCCCAGTCCCAGCGCCTAGGCCTGGCGCCCGCAGCCTGCTGCTGCACTGCCAGCTGTCTCCCAAGGCGCTGCACCCAGCTGTTGCCTGATGAGGGGCTGAGGGCGATGGTGTGGCACTCTGGACTTCACGACTGCAACTTTCAGCCTGGTTGGGCAGCCTGGCCCGCTGCACACTGCCGCACACTGCCACACACGCAGGTCGCAGCCTGGGCCAGCAGTGGGGGGTGGGGGCGGCTGACCAGGGTGCAGCAGCCGACGGCTTCCGGGCAACCGCCCCCCCGGGCCTGCATCACCCTGGTGTGTTGCTGCTGCTGACACTTGACCCCACACTGCCGACCCCACAGCCCACGGACCCTGAACCCGACTCCTCGCAGACCCCCCCCTGCAGCCCTGGCCCCAGGCTGCACACACTGCTGACCCCGGGCCCTGGGCACGCCTGTGACCCCTCCCCCCTATATCCACACCTGTGAGGACCCCCCCTTACAACCACACCTGTGGACCCCCCCCTCCTGTCACCCCCCTGGCTCACTCCCCCTTTCACCCCTTGGCCCCGCTCCCCTCTGCTTTCCCTGTGACCTCGGCCTGCTCCCTACCCCCCCCCCCCCCCTCCACTCCGCCCTACCCCCTACCCCCTGGCCCCCTGCACCTGCACGGGCAGCCCCAGCGCCCTGAGCGGCGCCAGCCACCAGCGCAGCGCCATCGCCATCTCCTCCCCGGGCGTGGTGACCAGCAGCAGGCTGGCCGCTTGCAGCGAGCTGAAGGTCAGCGCCGCAGCCGTCAGCGCTAGGTTCACGGACCTGCAGCCAGGGGGCGGGCAGGGGGCAAGGTGGGGGGGGGCAGGCAGGGGGCCAGGCAAGGGGGGCAGGCAGGGGGGCAGATACTTTGATTGAGGGTGTGACACTTCCACCTGTCAGACGCCTCTGGCCTTCCAGTTTCTCCAACACGACACAGTATAGTATGACAGCACCCAAACAACCCTACAGTGAGCAACAAACAACTCGTCTGCTGACCTTCAGCCTGTGTGAGACCCTGAGACCCTGGCAGTGGCCCCCCAGTGCGGCCCACAGCCCCCCGCCCCGCCCTCACTGCCCTGCAGGCCCTGCGGCCACCCCCTGGCCTGCTGGCTGCCCTGCCTGCCTGCTGGCGGCGGCCACCTGTGCGTGACGGTGATGATGTGCAGGTGCAGCAGCACGTAGGAGTAGGAGCAGGGGGGCAGGGCGGGCAGGCCGTCCAGCCCGGGGGGGGGGGCGCGGGGCTGCAACCAGGGGGGGTAAGGCAGGGGGCAGGCTCAGGCAGCAGCAGGCGCGGGGGGAAGGTGGCGGCCAGCGTGCCTGACAGCTGTAGACTGCCCTGCAGCATGGGGTGTGGATCGGGCGGGCGGGCGGGCGGGCAAAGGGACGCTGCTGTGCGGGTGGTGGCAGCATACTTCCAGGGCAGGCCCTATGCTCCCACACGAGCCTGCCGCCGCCCCCCCCCCTGCCTGCCTCCCTGTCTGCTGCTGCTGCTGTGAGGCCACCAGCCCTGAGCCCCAGGCCGGCTGCTGCTGGCTGCTGCTGCCCTGGCGCTGCCCCCTGCCTGCTGCCGCCCCCTAGCAGGTGTTGACCTGCAGGAGGGGAGGCAGGCCGTCCGCCCCCAGCGCTGTGCCCATGAAGATGAAGGCGCACAGCAGGCCCAGGCGCCACAGCTGCAGGCAGCAGGCGCCAGCAGGGCAACTGGGGGAGGCAACAAGGCCGCCAGGCAGCTGCCGAGCAATGGCGATGATGGTGAGGGTGATGGTGGCGATGGTGAGGGCAGCAGCAGGCAGAGCAAGGCAGCGGCGCACAGCCCTGGGCCAGGGACCCCCCCCCCCCGCAGTGAAGCAGCAGGGGAGATGGGGGGGGGGGAGCAGCCCGGGTGCAGGGCAGGCCGCAGGGCCTGAGGCTGCAGGCTGTCAAGACAGTGGTGGCCCTGCCCTGCCCTGGCTGCCCTCAGACCTGCACAGCAGCACACCTCACAGCTTGGCACGCTGGGTCACGGCAGCTGCTTCTGCCCGCCTACACCTGCCCCAGACTGCTTCTGCCTGTCAGCTGCATCCGCCTGGCTGCCCCCCCTGCTGCTGCCCCTCCAGCTGCTGCTGCCCCCCCTGACCTGCGAGGCCCACAGGCGCCTGGGGTACACCAGGGTGGTGGCCAGCAGCACTGCGCCAGCAATGGCCAGCCGGACCTCAGGCAGGGCGCGCGCAATCATGAAGTACAGCGACACCAGCCACAGCTGCGGCCAGGCAGGGCAGGCCGAGGGGGCAAGGGGGGGGGCTGGGAGAGCAAGGCCGGTGCAGGGCGGTGGAGCAGCAGGCTGCAGCGGGCGGGGTCAGGCTAGGAGCCAGGGCCGATGCAAGGGCCAGGCCTCCGGGGCAGCAGGGAGATGGGGTGGATTGTGCTGGGACGGCACGATGGCCACCCTGGCCTGCCTGACCTGCCTTAGCTGGGTATAGCTGGGCGGGTGCAGCTGCAGCGTGGTGCTCAGGGGCAGGTGGGTGCTGGGTCTGGGTCCCATGCTGCCGCTGCTGCTGTTTCTGCCGCTCCAGGCATCAGGCCGGGCTGCTGGTGCGTCTGTCCCCTCCGCTGCTGCAGTCACTGCTCCTGCCATGCGCTGCCCCTGCCACCAGCTGCGGTGCCATGACGCTGCTGTCTGACCATAGTGGCTGTTGAGCGCTGACCTGCTTGATGCGGGCGTCTACTTTGTGGAGGAAGGTGAGGGGAGCGGGCACGTAAGAGCTGCGAAGCAAGGCTGGCCAGTCACAGGCTGGCATGGCTGCTGTGAATCTAGCAGGGGGCTGGGGGGCTTGCGTCAAACCTGTAGGGCACATTGCTTATCCCAAGGATTCCATTCAAGATGCGCTGCTGCAGCGGAAGCTTTGTGCTGGCTGCTGAACTGGGTGGTGCTGATGGCATTGAGCCGGTGCTCGCTGCATGACAGACGACGCCGCATGGCAATGGGCACTCAGGCCTGCGATGACATGGCTGAGCTGGGTCTACGCGGCGCCGTGAACAGGTTTGTCTTTGCGATGGCTGTGCTGGCCGGGGTGACCCTGCATGACAGACGGACTGCAGGCGGTCAGCTTGTTGGGCGCGGCTCAGCATAAGCCAGCTTTGCGGCCGGACCACCCGGCACACAGCTACCTTTGCAAGCTGAACATGTTTACCATGCTCAACATGTTTACCATGCTCAACACAGAGCCGCTACTCAAGTTTTAATCCCTACAGCCCTCATGCGACACCAAAATAAAGCATGAGTTGTAATCAAACACAGGCTGCGAGATCGCTGTTGTAAAGGCTACTGACAGTGTGCCTACTGCCCACTTCAGCTCAGCCTTCTGGTGTGTGTGCCTCCAGGTCTACTACTAGCAAGAGCCCTACCCTACTCTATAGCTCTTACTCACACACATCCCCTTTGTGAGGGGCTTGGTATCTTGGTTTCTTGGGTTGTCTTGCTCCTGCTGGCTACCGCTGCCCCTTGCGCCGCCACTTGCGCAACAGGGCCTTGTCGGGCAGGTACACCCACTCTTGGCCTGGCCTGCCTCGCTTTGGCATGGCTGGACGGCCATCCCAGTAGCACAGCTCAGTGGGGCGTGGCCCTGGGCCAACTGCTTGCCGACGTGGTCCACCATGTTGTTGTCAGACAGGTGGCGGGGGATTGCTGCGAGGCGGGCGCGTAGGTCGGGGTGCGCGGCCAGCATGGCAGCCACTGCCGCGTTTGGCTGAGTGTTCGCGCCGTTTCCGGGCGGGCCACGGCACAGCTGCAGGTACAGGTTCCGGCAGCTCAGGTCCGGGATGGCTGCCTGGGAGACAGGGATGTCTGTGTACACGGGCTGGTCGTGCAGGCCCAGCGGGTCAGCTACGCGAATGGTAAACAAGCCGCGCACGAGTAAGCCCAGCCCAAGGCTGGCGAGCACCCCACGCTCGCTGATGGCCTCCACGCGTGGCTGCACAGCGTCGTCCAGGAAGGCATCCCAAAGCTCTTGCGGGAGGTGGTCGATGAGGTGGGCTATCTTACACTTCCTGCCGTGGTGTGTGTTGTCCCTATCGCGGGCAGCGCGGGCCTCTCCGGAAACCTTTCTATTGCGCTCCGCTTCGGTGAGGTCTGGCTGTAGTGCCTCGTCGCGGTCCTCAATGTCACTGCCTAGGTCCTCTGGCACTGGCCTAGGCACGGTCCGCCTTTTTTTATTTGCCATATAAATCAAGAGCGTGAAGCCATAAATCAAGAGCGTGAGCCTCTCAAGAAAAATTGTCAGGTTTGTTCGTTACCTTTATATCTACCTATATTTATAGCGTTATAGTTGATTCTATCGTTATGCTTCTATCGCTAGCCGCCGCTACTCAGTGACACAGGGTGGCAATGCATCAACTGCACATGGAGATTGTTGTGCTTCTAACATAGAAGGCAATCGGGGTATGTTATCGTATGTCCTCTTACTATCAAGACATACGAAACAATCATGAACTGAATTGATGCATCTAGTTAGGTATAGCTTAGCATACAGCAGGGCTCAACTTTGCATCAACACCTTGCAACTTGCACTTGCATCACAGTGTGAGTTACGTTTATGCGACGAAGTGCGAGCAGCTCCCACATCAGCCCTAATTAAGGAGAAAGAGGGCGCCGTTATTACAAAGCTTGACAACTTGTCGAGCCAGTGTATTGCTTTCTCGACATTGCGGAGAGAGTTGCCTGCTATGGCTTCGTGTACAGTACTCGCCTACTGCCTCTTAGCTGCACTGGGTTGCCTCGTTGTATCCGCCTTGAAAGCCAGCGAGGTCTCGGGAGCAGAGCAGGGCAGCGATGGCAAGTGGCACATTGAGCACGAGGGTCAGCAATGGACTGTCCTGGACAGCGAACAATACGGCAAACCGTTTTTCTTCGTCCCTGGTGGCATCCCACAGTGGGAAGACCCGCGTGCTCCTGTCGGTAAGCTGGGCTCACGCTGAGGCTTGCCCACCTTGCCATGTACGGCACATAATGCAAAGCATGCCATCTTCGCAGAAACCGACATCCTTCTTGCCCCGTCAGTTGGCCCCAGCACCCTGACCCTTACACTCGTGACCATCATCCCGGTGCTCTTGGTTGTGGGTGGTCTGGCTGCACGCATTTGGTATCTGCAGGTGTGTACCCTACCCCGTGCTTGCAGCATGCCAGTTGTGGGCTGTGAGCCTGTGCATTGCATGTAGTCAGTGGCTAAGCAGGCTTAGCAGCCCATACTGTTGTCCCTTATCTGCCATTCAGTGTGTGATACTTCTGCACCTCCTGTGGCTTGCATGCAGAACAATGCTCCTGACCTTCTGTGGCCAAGCAAGGAGAGAAAGAAAAAGTACAAGAATGCAATGAAGGGCAAGGTCCAGAAGGCCCGCGGAAAGTGGTCACAGGTGTGCACATGGCTCTCAAACATTCGAGCTTGGCCAGGTGCATACGACAGCTCTACTGCAGCGGATGCTGCTCTTCCCATGCCACTGCTCCTCCAGCCCATGTCACACACAACACGCTGTTGGTGCTGATAACCCTGCAGGATGGCAAGGGCGGGCGGAGTGCTAACTAGGGCTGGGATGTGTGACATATGACTCAGCCGCTAGGTCCTGATAGGCCTGAGGCCCACCCTCGTTGCATGACCGCATTGGGATTGGTCATCAGTCGTCGGGGCATGTTGCCACGCCCAGGAAACATATTCATATACTTGATTGTCCAGAACAGGCTTGCTGCTTGGCAATGCCACTGCTATAGTAGGAGAGGCCCCTGGTGCAAGGTGTTTGCAAGGTAGCTTGCAAGGGGGTGTGACACAGGTCGCAAGGGCTACAAGCCGCCATAAGCTGTGAACTGGGGTAGGAGCTGACTCAGGTGCAATCAGGTGCAACACCCATTGTCATTACCTCATTGCATCCTGACGTTACGATTGGACGACATGGTGTGGTTGTTGTTGTTGTACCACTCGTGTTTCCCTCCTTCTTCAGCCTTGTGCAATTGCAGCTGGGGTCATCTGGATGGGCTTCACATCATCCTCACAATCTCAGAGAGTGACAACGTGCTAGGTGGCCTAAGCACGAGTTTCGCACTCTCCAAGCATCAGCAAGCCAGTGCCCAGGGTATGCCTGGGAATGGAGAGAAAGATGGTATACATCGCATGAGCCGTCAAGCACGTAGACTGCTCGGCCGTCCTCTCCCTCATGATGGTCGATGGCTCCACCTGGTGCACTAGTGCGCTCGCATGACCAGCTCACCCCACTCTTGTTGCCAAGCGTCTGGACCCTACATCCCTCTTGCTCCTACTCTCCCATACAGCACATATTCCCCTACTACTAGGAGATGCGTTATCTGAGATCCGAACTGTTGGTCCCTTTACCTAAAACAGCCGGCACCAATACCTACTTTTCTGTCCCCACCCCCTTACGAGGGTGGGGCGAGAGTTGTTGCCATGAAACACATGCTCTGCTGTAAGCAACAGCTTAAGCATTGCCTAGTGCACACATGCTACTGTGCTACCGGCAGGTGGGCTCGGGCCTTGGGTGCTCGGTCTCGCAGCTTCTTGAAGCCCAATGCTGGGTACTCCTTGCCCTTACTGGGGCTCCTACTCTCCAATACAGCCAGAGTTGTAGCTGAAATATGGAGCTGTGATCGAACACAGGCTGCAAGCTTATAGTTGCCCCCTTTTTGGCCCACTTTAGCTCCGCCCATCGGGTGTGCGCCTCCATTCCTAGCTCAAGCTCACACATTGTCAGGTCATGTGGGATGTGCTCAGACCATGCTCATGTTGGGGGTCAGGCCAGTGGTCACCTCGATGACCACATCAGCTCCCTGACGCGGGCTTGCTTTGCCTTGCTGGGAAACGCCTCAATGCCTCCCTCAGCATCTGCCTGACTGGGACACCCCTGCAGCCAATGGTGCCGCTGCCAATGAAGCCAGCTGCTCATAGGCCAGTGCCGGGATACGGTCTGGCCACAGCCCATATGGTTTGCAGTCACATATGGTAGGACACCTGGCACACGGCTGTAAGGTCAGGTTCTTGCTTTGCTCGGCCAGCCATCTCCTGCTGCACGGAGCTCAATGCTGCTGCAGCCCGGACTTTGGGCATTGGGTTGTGGGCATGGCGGGCTGAACCTATTTCTGGCGCTTGGGAGATGCTACCGACATCGCAATGGTCCGCAAGAAGCAGGCAGCGCCAGGGAGAAGCGGCGGGCTGCAACCCACGTGCAAGTCGCGCAAGCGCACACGGTTGCCCCCGAGCAAGGACCCACCAGCCGATTCAGTGGTGGTGCTGCATGTTGCAAAGACTGATTGCGCGCCCCCAGGCGCCATCGCGCAGCTGGTGTTCGCCACCAGCTCGGAGCTCGCCATGCCAGCAGCCCTCGCCGCACACGCGGGTGCGAACCACATCAGCAGGGAAAGATGCAGGTCGACAGCGGTCCCCTGGTTATGTGCTTTGTTCGTTGTAGCAAGAGCATATGCGTAGGTGCGAAGGGAGTTATGTTTTACAGCTGTTGCGCTTGCTTGCGCTTCTTCTAAGGGGGGGGGGGGTCCAGCAGCAACCCCAGGCAGTGGCACTGACACAGTGGAGTGCCCAGCAATGTCAGTCACCCCCCTCCCCCTGATACGCCGCCTGCAGTTGCTGGGGACGAGCCAGGCCTGACCTTCACGCCAGTGGACGGGCCTGGCGGCAGCAGCCCTCTGGCAGCCCCGGTGGGACTGGCAGCACCGGCAGCAGCCCTCCACTTGCACCACCACTTGCAGCGCATACTCCTGAACTACTAGGAGATGCGTTATCTGAAATCCGAACTGTTGGTACCTATTCCTAAACAGCCGGCACCAATACCTAATTTCCTACCCCCACCCCCTTACGAGGGTGGGGCGATAGGTGTTGGCATGAAACACTAGGTCTCACATGATCACTATGCTGGCCGCCATGAAGGCAGGACTTGATGACATGGTAGTGCAAACACACTCCACTTTCATATCACTTCACTTCCACTATCACTATTGCTGCAACACTCCAAAACTTACCACAACCTGCTGCACGCCCCACCCGCTGCTCCCCCCCCACCCCCCTCTCCCCTCCCCCCCTGCTGCCACAGCTGCTGCGGCTCCAGGCGCCCTCCCTGGCCGCTGCTGCCGCCCTAAGGGACCTGCTGCAGTCTGGCGCCCTCACGCTGGCCCTGCACCCCCACAGCCCCCTCCCTGCCCTGCCCGCAGTAGCAGCAGCAGGCCGGGGGGGCCTGCAGGGCAGCCGCCTACTGGGCTCAGCACCTGCAGCTGAGGGGGCGCAGCGGTCAGCCGCTGCCCAGGCCCCCCTCCTGGGACCCCCCACATGCTGCCTGCTGCTCAGTGCCACAGCCCCCCCCCGGGCCCCCCTGCTGCCCTCGCTGCCCTCAGTCCCCCCTGCTGAGCCGCAAGGTCTGGCCAGCCCTGACCCAGCCCTAGCCTGTGACGCCCTGCTGCTCCCCCTGCACCCTCACAGCCTCCACCCCCCTCCAGCCCCTCCCCCCCCCCCCCCCCTCCCCCTCCAGCCCCCCAGCCCCCCTCACCCCCTCAGCCACAGCAGCCGGGGGGGTGCAGGGGAGTCAGCACCAGCGCTGGCTGCCGCCCCTCATCCTCTCTGCTGCTGTGGCACAGGCGCTGCAGCGTCCAGCCCCCCCCCCGGGGCCTGACAGGGGCAGCAGCAGCGCAGCCGCACCCCCCCTCCCTCCCCCCCCCCCACACACCCACTCCCTGTTCCTGGTGTTGCACCTGGCGGCTGCCGGCCTGCCCCCTGGAGCCCGGGAGCAGGAGGCGGAGGAAACGCGGCGGCAGGCAAGGCAGCCAGCGCAGCTCGTCCTGCTGCTGGCCTGGCTGCGGGGGGGCAGCGGGGGGGGGGCTGGGCCGCCCCCCCCGGAGCTGTGCCCCCCGGCTGAGGGGGGGGTGGCGGCTGCCGCCTGGACTGCCTGACCCCACAGACCCACTGCGGCACCACCCGGGGCAGGAGCCGGGCGGAGGGGCAGGGCCAGGGGGGGGGGGGGCGGGGCCAGGGCGGGGGGGCGGGGGGGTGGGTGGCGGCTGGGAGGTTGCGTGTCTGCTGCATGCCGTGCGGCCGGGGGGTGAGGAGGCGCAGCACTGGGGGGGCCTGCCGGGGCTGCGGCCGCTGCTGCGCGGCTACCAGCGCCGGGCTCTGGCCTGGATGCTGCGCAGGGAACAGCCGGGGGGGTGGGAGGGGGCGGGGGGCCAGGGGGCGGGGAGAGGGGGGGCAGGGGAGGGTGAGGGGGGGTGGGGGGCTGCACCCGCTGTGGCGTGAGGTGGCTGACCTTCAGGGGCGCTGCCTGCTCTACCTGAACCCTTTCAACGGGGGGCTGCGCCGCACGGTAGGGGGGGTGGAGGTCCGGGTCAAGGAGGGCTGAAAGTGGGGGGGAGGGGGGAGGGAAGCACGGTCGGATGGCTCGCACAGCCCTGTAGCCTTACCCCCCTGTCGCCTAGTCCCCCCGCCCTCATGCTGTATCCGGGTGTCGCCGCCAGGCAGGGGGGCTCAGAGGGGGAGGGGGGTGGGGAGGGGGAGGAAGCATCGCTTGACTGCACACATGGCCCACAGGCGCCAGCAGCCCTGATGCTCCTCCACACCCCCTGCTGCCCTGCTTCCCCCCTCCCCCCCCCCCCCCCTGGCCGCACTCTATACTCCCTCCTCCCTCACCTAGCAAACCATTGGGGTCCAGGCACCACCCTGACACGTGTAAGGGGGGCAACCCACGTGCGAATCCCCCCCCACCCCCAACCAATGCCAACCAGCTGCCCCTCACCTCCAGACCCTAGGGCACCACTGCGTGCCCCCCCCCCAGCCCCCTGCTCAACCCAGCCTGAGGTGCCCTCCCCCCCTGCCCCCCTGCCCCCCTGCCCCCCTGCCCTGCAGCGCCCTGCAGCACCTGACCTGCGGCCCTAGCACAGTGAGGGGCGGCATCCTGTGCGGTGCGCACCCCCCCACCCCACCCCGCCTGCCCCCTCCCCTGCCTCAGCATCCCACCCCCACCAGCCCCCTGCCCCCCTGCCCGCCCCTTCTGCTCCTACCCCTGACCCCCCTCACTCAGGCCCCTGGCGACCCCTGGCCCCCCCTACTGAGCAGGGAGAGCGTGTGGGGGGGGTGGGAGCATGAGGCAGGCAGCAGGGTGCGACACTGGCTGCAGACCCAGTGGGTCCAGCCTCACTCTAACCCCTAGCCTCCCCTGCTCCCTGTTGGCCCCTGCCTGCCCGCTGGCTGTGGCCCCCCTCACTGAGCCCCTGCCTGCCCGCTGCCTGCCCGCTGGCTGTGACTGCAGATGAAATGGGTCTGGGCAAGACTGTTGAGGTGCTGGCCTGCCTGCTGGCGCACCGCTGCCCTCACGCTGCGCACCACCCCGCCAGCAGCGCTGCGCAGGGGCCGCCCCCCCCGCCCTGACCCTGACCCTGACCCTGACCCTGGCACCCTGCCCAGCGCCCCTGGCCCCTGCCCCCCTGCATGCCAGAGGTGGCCCGCAGCCTGAGGCAGGGCGGCAGGGCAGGGGCCGCAAGCGGGGCGCCAGCCCCGGGGCGCAGGGGGGCAGGCGGGCGGTGAGGGGGGGGGGGCAGCAGCGCGTGGCGTGTGTGTGCGGCGCCACTGACTGGTCAGGTGGGCGCAGGGGGGGAGGCGAGGGGGCTGGGGGAAGGCGGGGGCAGGCGGGGGGGCATGGGGGGGGGCGCAGGGGGGCGGGCGCGGGCAAAGGGCTTAGCTCTGTTGGGGGCAGGGGGGGCAGGGGGGGGGGTCCAACGGCTGACTTATGCCACCTGCCCCTCTACTGCCCTCACCCCCCCCTCCCCCTGGACGCTGTGTGCATTTTGCCTCTTGGCCCTGACCCCCCTTGGCCCCCCCCCTGGGTGCCCCTTGCAGCCGACCCCCCCCGGGGGGTGGGGTGCGCTGCGCCTTGCTGCCGGGCCTGGCTGCACTGCGGCTGCGTGGGCCTGCGCCGCCCCCCTCCTGCCGCCCAGGCCCTGGACCTGCAGCCGCTGCCGCCGCGCCGCTGCCCTGCAGGAGGTAGGGGGGGGAGGGGGGGTGGGTGGGGGTAGGGTCAGTGTGCCCAAGGCAGCAGGCGGGGGGGAGGGGGTGGAGGAGGGTCAGTGGTAAGCTGTGCGAGTCGTCCCTGACCCCCTCCTGCTGCTGGGGGGCTGCTTGGCGTGAGGGCCGCGAGGGGGCTC
>JASKMD010000006.1:4860937-4925937 GCA_030144725.1 Haematococcus lacustris
TTCGCCTGGAAGCTGAGCGAGGCGGGGCTGGTGCTGGCAGGGGCTGACTTTGAAGGGTGGAAGGACGGCAAGGCCGTGTGGTGAGGGGGAGGGGCAGGGTCGGGGTGCCGAGGGGCAGGGGCTGGGGAATGGGTGGGTGAAGAGGGGCAGGGGCTGGGGGTCGTGAGTGGTGGGCCTGGAGGTGCTGTACCTAGAGTGCCATGCGTCAGGCTGGGCTGGGCTGGGCTGGGCTGGGCTGGGCTGGGCTGGGCTGGGCTGGGCTGGAGCTGGAGTGTCATGGTGTCATGGGATTGCTTCCCCTACTCTTGCTGCTGATGGTTTTGGTTCAGGGGCCGGGCCTGCAACGTGCACTTCTTCCAGCTGCTGGCTAGCGACTCAGCGCGCCTCATCCCCGGCTTCTGGAACATACGCACTGGCCAGTTCCTACGCAGGTGACCCCCCAGCTGCTGCCCCTGCTCCGCCCCTTAGCTGCTGCCCACAGCTGCTGCCCCGGTTCCACCCCCCAGCTGCTGCCCACAGCTGCCCTCAACCGCCGCCCCACCCCTGCCCTGCCCTGCGCTGCCCTACCCCAGGTATGTGTACGAGCGCCTGACCCCAGCCGGCCGCAAGCCAGGCTTCGTGCAGCTGCTGGCCACCCAGATGGTCAGCGCCATCTGGCACGGCCTGTACCCCGGCTACATGCTCTTCTTTGCAGGCAGGTGCCGCCATGCGCGCATGCTGGGCCATGTGCATGCACCCTCATGTGCATTAGGGTCAGGGTGTGTGAAGGGTGTGCGCAGGAAAAGGAGCCCACCCCAACCCAACCCAACCCAGCTGCTGCCTAATTCCTGCCCAGCTTCAGCCCAGCTCTCCTTGTCATGCCCCCTGCAGGCAGTGCCCTGTGGATCCACTTCAGCACCGTGGTGTGGAAGCTGGAGCAGCGCTACCTGCCCCGTGCCCTAGCCACCTCGCTGCCCTGGGTGGCCCTGAAGCTGCTGTGGACGCACTACACCCTGAACTACATGGCCAGCGCCTTCATGGTGCTGGAGGCCAGGGGCAGCCTGGCGGTCTACCAGGGCGTCTACTACTGGCCTCACGTTGTCATGCTGGTCGGGAACCTGGTTGTGGGGCCGCTGCTGCTGGGTGGTGGCAAGGCCAAGGGCAAGGACAAGGGCAAGGGGCAGGGGAGCGTGACCAAGACAGAATGAGGGGAGGGGGCGAGAGAAGTACGAGGGGGAGGGAGGCTGGAGCAAGGTTGGCAGGGGCAGCCAAGGGCACAGGGGCAGGGGTGGTGCCGGCAGCCAAGATGCTGTGGCAGGGAGGGTGCCAGCAGCTGGTGTGGGGTGGCGGACAGCAGGTGGGGGGGGAACTTGCGCCGTGTGACTGGGTGGGTCGAAGTCTCACCAGTGAGCTGCACCTGCTAGGCATGAGGAGGGAAGCAAGGGAGCGGAGGGGTGGGGCCAGGCCAGCTACGCAGGGCTGCCCCTGACGTCTCGGACTCGGCTGTGGGGGTGTGCCTGCATATTTGTTGCGGTCCTGGTTTGTTGTAGTTGCTGCTGTGAGGCTGACGTGCTGCCGGGCTGTGAGGTGTGAGGGTTCCTGCCTTGAGCGCTCAAGGTGCTGCTGCTGATGATGATGACATTACCGAACCTGACACAAGTTCCGGATTGACAGGTAGTTTGGAAGTCATTGCTACGAGGGTGTCGCGCACTCGATAACCAATCGAACATAGACCAGGGCATGCAACTCAACAATCAATGCCTTCAATGATGATGATGGCTTACACCGCTGAAGCCGTCAGCCTCCCTCTCTAGGGGTACAGGACTTTCAGCAAAGGTCAGGAACATCATTCGTCGAAGTCAGTCTGCCACCAGAGCCAGGGGCACATGGGCTTAAAACGAAGGCATACAGGTTATCATTACTGTTCTATATAGTCACGAGACACTCCGGCTGCTCCCTGATGGAGCTCGCACTCGAAGATGATATGCATGGCATCATCGACTACCCGTCAGTCTACCCCTCATTTGCACCCCCTCGATTACCCCTCATTTGCAGTCGATAGAAGCAACCCCCTCACATCGAGCTTTGCCTACCCCCAAACCGCTATATACCAATCAGAGCATGGTCATGCCTGTACGAACTTCTGCTGGAAGCTCTGCAGCTCTCGAGCTCCACCCCCCCACCTTGACGTCCACGGCCCCCTCGTCCCTCACTAGGCCTCCATTCAAGTCGCATCACTAGGGACCACTAGCGATCAAAAGCGGGACCAACCAAAGGGTGTTACTGGGCTGCGTGGAGTATACCCAATGCACATAGACATGGTGCATCAGTGCCTGCCACCTACACTATTGCCTGACCCCTGAGGGCTTTAGTCTGGAGTTGGCATGTGGCACTAAGTGTACGCTGATGACAGCTGAAGATAGGGGGGCCACACACTACTGTGCCAAAGCGGGCTGGGTCTTAGGTGGCTTGTCTCGCTTTGACTATGGTGCGTGCCAGATCTTTTCACATGCTGCATGGCAATGGGTTACCTGACCTCTGTGCATGTGCTGTTGGCGCTGGAATGGGACAGCTGCTGCACTGTTGTTTGGCGCACAACAGACAAGGGTGTAGAGGCTGAGATAGCTCGTCTGACTCGGCTGCAGGCGCCATGCAAGCTACTCCATGTTCCTCACCTGCTTCAACCTGCAAGTGAGCGGATATGAAAGGCCATATCGTGAGACGGCTGCTTCCACTATGTATTTGGCACATTTGGAGCTAGGCTTAGGACCAGGGCCAGGGCTTAGGACCAGGGCCCCATGTGGACTAAACACCACCCCTAGTGGCCAGACAGGCAACACAGCTGTTAGTTGTGACTGCTGACCTAAGGGCTGAGAACGCAGGGTTGCTGTACAGTGTAAGGGGAACTCCACTGGCAGCCCCCTGGCCTGCAATACAAAAGTAGGTCCTGTTTCATCAGAGGTCCCAGATGCCCCGCACACAGCCCCGCACATAGCCCCGCACTTGTTGTCCAACACACCGTGCGCATTGTTGCCCCGCACATAGCCCCGCACATAGCCCCGCACTTGTTGGTCCCAGATGCTGAGCTGTACGGGGGGAGGCAGCTGGGCTGGCAGCTGGGGAGGCAGCTGGGTTAGCCTGACAAAGCATTAAGCTGTTAGTTTTGGTGAGGTGCCCAGTGGTCAAGGGGGATTAGCCCCAGGAAAGAGTGCCACCGGTGTGGGGTTGGTAGTCATCGAGGATGCGACCGAGGATGCTACAACATGTTTGTAGTAGCTGAGTGAGATTACCCACAGTCCAACATGTTGTTCCTTGTTGAATGAGTTTTGTTGGACTGGATTTGGCATGACACAGGACCGCTGTTGCACTAATGTAAGCTGATGTCAGCTCAAATGGGGAAGCGCACACTACTGTGCCACAACAGGCTGCTGCTGCTGCTGCTGGGCTTTGGGTGGGCGGTCTCGCTTGTAGCCCAGGCCAGGGTACTCCTTGCCCTTGGCTGGCAGAGGTGCCTGCTCTGGCCACCAGCACAGCTCCAGTCGCCACCTGCTTTCCCCAACGCGCTGCATGTTCAGCGCTGCATTGCAGTCCCTGTCCAGCCACCTGCCTGGCTGTGGTGCTGGCTTGCCTTTGGCAGCCTTGCCCTGGGCATTGCCTTTGCCCTTGATGGGCTGGGTGAGCTCAGCTGCCTGCTCAGCCTTGGTGCACTTGCTGCGCTTGGCTGGCGGGGTAGTGCTGGGCCCAGGCTCTGAGGCTGCTGGCTGTGTAGCTGCCTGGCTGCTGCATGGGGCCTGTGGGGGCTTGCGTGGGGCCACTACCGGGCACCAGTGCGTGGGGCCACTACCGGGCCCCGCACTGGCTGGTCACGCTGCTGGCTCCAGGCTGAGAGCAGCAGGCGGTGCTTCACCTGCCCTGCTGGGGGCTTCCAGCCTGCAGGCCTGGTGGGCTGCTCATGGTCCAGCTCCTCCTCACAGGGCTGCTGGCCATTCACTGCTGAACTGACCTGGGTGGTACAGTGCTCATCCACAAGCACCACCCTGCCCCGCCGCTGGTCTGTGCCCCTGGCCCTGCAACACCGCATCAGCAACACCGCATCACCGCATCACCGCATCACCGCAACACCGCATCAGCAACACCGCATCAGCAACACCGCATCAGCACCGCAACACCGCATCAGCACCCCAGCCTCCACCAGTGCCAATGCCAGCTGCTCCAAAGAAGACCACCAGCTGCTTGGCGCGCCCATGACATTCCATGCACAACTCCGCTACCTCCTCTTCCAACTGCAGCCATGCACACAAGGCAAATAGGGAGGCTGGCATGGTGGTACCAGGTTAGGCATGGCACAGTAAACCACTCTTTCACTTCATGCCCAACCCACCACCTCTCAGTTCCTTACCCTCCCACCCATACACCCTCGCCTTCTTGACGAACTGCTCCAGCGCCCGGTCCTGGCCTGCGTACAGCCGCAGCCGCTGCCGTGCCCACCTGGGGTCAAGGTTCACCTCCCACACCGCGTCCCAGGTGGCCAGTGTGACGCTGATGTGCTTCAGGTTGGCCTCCAGGGAAGTGCCGGCTGAGCTGGCTGCTGCCAGGTGCTGGAGGGGGGGCTGGATTGGAGCCAGCCACCGCTGGGTGGTGCGGCGGGCATTGTTCAGGCCACTAGCCTGCTTCACCTGGCCCTTGGTCAGCTTCCACCGGCGGAGCTGGTCTGCTACCACTCCTGGTCCCATACCCCTGAGGCTGTACTGACTGCCTGGGTGCACAGACTGCCTGGTGCTCAGCTATGCGCTTGCCGATGCGGAGTCCAAGCACATGGACCGCAGCTGCTTCACCAGGGGATTCCGCTGGGCTGATGTTGCTGCTAGAGGGGCCTGCTGCTGGGGGTGGGGCGTGAGGAGGGGGGAGGGGCGTGTGTTGTGCACACACACACTGACACCGTCCGTCTCCACCGTCCTCTCAAACTCGAACCCCTTGCTAGCCAGCTTGCCTGTGCTGACCACCTGTCCACCACCTGTCCCAGTGCTTGCTTTGATCTGGCTCTGTGGTGAAGGCTTCTTGCCTGTTGTTCGTCAGGGGGGCCTAGTCTTTCGTCAAGCTTTGCGGCTTTGCGGCTTACCCGCTGCACTCTGTGCGGGGCGCTTGCGTTTCTTATTCCGCGACAATCGAGGGATTCAGCATCATTATCCAAGCGCAGTGGCCGTGCGGGGTGGTGCATCAGGTCGCCATCCAATCAGAGTGCCGGCCACCGGAATGAGGCGGGAGTGATATCCATTACACAATACATCATTACTAGGGCTCAGAGCTAGGGCCGTTGGGCCGCAATCTGTGAGCTAGGGCCATTGGGCCGCAATCGTAATCGCCAGGTCGCAATCGCAATCGCAGTGTCACCAGAGTCTGTCTCCTTTGTCAGCCCTAGCTGCTTGCACCACCCCTTGAGCACTCTGCTGTCCAGCTTGATGAAGTGCATCCCTACCCTGGCATGGGGGTGAGGGTGAAGGGGGGTGTGCAGGTCAGGGTCCGGGGACCACCCCTGCGCCCGCCGCGCTGTGGCTGCCCTGGCACAGGTGGGGTGGGGGGCTGCTGCCACTGCTCTAGACACCGGCGGACATGCACCACATGTCGCATGCGGTAGGGCAGGGGCAGGGTGTCCTGCAGGGAACCTTGCTTCGTCATGCCCAGCAGGCGGCGGTGCTTGGCAGCCCCCAGGCCAGCCACATGCTCCTTGTTCAGGTCGGTGGCCTGCAGCTCCGAGCTCTTGGCATCGATGCCATACCCACACGCCATCCTGATGAACAGTTGAGCCTCCACCCTGCTCCATCCTAGCTAGGCCCTGGCTGCCTTCACGTACAGCTTGACAAAGCGCTCTGCATGTGCATGAAGGTCAGTTCAGTTCAGTTCAGTTCAGTTCAGTTCAGTTCAAGTCAGGTCAGGTCACTTGGGTCGGCGAAATGTTGCTGCATGTTGACAGCCAGCTGCATGGAATGCGCTCCGATGGTGTTGTTGTCACCCCTGCAGCTTGGCTAACAGCGCCTGGTTGCTGGGGTCCTCAAAGACTGGCATGAACATGGGGTGGCGGAGCTGCCTTTCCTGCATAAGCCGCCGCTGCAGCTGGTTGTAGACGGTTGCAATTGGGGTTACAAAGAACTTGCACAAATCTTTCAGCTCTTCGCTCTTCGCTGTCAAGGGGCAAGGGAGGCTCTGTGGGTGCTGCTAATGCAAGGGCTGCCAGACGGGCGTTGCAACGCCTTGGGGTGGGCTGCGTGACTGGCTCCGAGTCAGGCTCCGAGTCAGACGGTGACTCCGGCTCAAAGTCACACTCTGACTCGGCGGCTCTGGATCAGGTTCAGGTCCACAGTCCCAGTCAACAGTTGCTGGCTGGGCAGGGGCACGTGGAGGGAGGGGTGTAAGGGGGGGTGAATCCGGTGCGGGGAGGGGCTGCACGGCTGGAGGTGTGGGGGGACTGCGGAACCCCGGGGTGGGGTTGCCCACCAGGAAGGTCAGAAAGATACGCAGAACAAAAAGCGAGGCGATAACCCGAAGTTGGGGTGTATCTCAGCCTGCTGCTGGAGGTGCGCCATGCTCTTCCCGCAGCGCAACGCAACGATGACTTACAGGCAAGCACAATTAGCACAATAGACAGCTTAGTGTTAGGATAAGACACAAGGTGTCGACACATAGTGCGGGGACACACAAGGCGGGGGCGGACCCGCACCTGGCGCGGCTTCGTTTGCCACCCTTCCCTCCGATCCTCTCGTTGTTTGCATTGATCCGTCCAAACTCCTACACCTCCGTGCTAAGATATACAGTCTCGCTACTCACTGTTACCAAGTGCGTATCTCTTACCTCTCATTCCCTTGAGCTGTGCTCACGCTTTCCTTTCCGTTGCATGCAGTATCATGCCATGTCGGTCAAACATGCCTTGGGTCAACTCCACAGGCCGTCCTGTATCCCTATCCTTCTACGCCCCTACACTTCTCCACAGGAGTCGGGGACCGGTGTGTGTCCCTAGGTCCCGGGGTCAACTTCACAGGCAGGACCCGCGACCAAACAAGCTCAAAGCCGAGGAGCGCAATGTATCTCCGCCGAATTCGCAGCATCACAGAAACATCTACACGTGCGGGGTATTGAACGCGTTTACACAGCGTCCTCAGTATCATGACTAGAAAGCAGCAACGCACTGCTGACGAACCTGACGACGGGCCCCTCGCCGGTGCGGACGACGCCCCGGCAAGGAAACAGGGCCCAGCCATGAAGAAGGATGCCCAGCGATGGATGTTAGAAGCATTATGCAAGGAGCATCCGACGAAAGGCTGGGACATGGGCCGTATAACGATCCCCACCGCGGTCGGCATGTTGGCCGAGCTTTGCGAAGATTATGATGCCCAACGCGGCTTGGGAAAGGACATGGTGAGGCACTCAGCTAGAACCAGGGCAGGTTGCAGCTCGACACTAAGCCGCAGCCTTGTTCCTGCTGCCACAGAGTGCTACCACACTGAAGGAGTTACACTTGGCACTGAACACTATGTACACCAGCCAGAGGATCAACGAGCAAGACCCTAATGCTCTGTGCAACCTGATGAAAAACATCTCCTATGATACAGCCTATAAGAACCTGGCGTTTCGGATCAAGAGGGCTAACCGAAGGTGACAACGACAGCACATATTCACCTTCTACTAGGAGATGCGTTATCTGAATACCTAAAACAACCGTCACCAATGCCTTACTTCCTGCCCCCACCCGCTTACCAGGGTGGGGGCAATAGGTGTTGGCATGAAACACATGCTCTGATGTAAGCAACAGCTTAAACATTGCCTAGTGCACACATCTGCCAATGTCCCTAGGGGTAGCCTGGTCCAACCAGGGGCACCACATGAGGCCCCGCACTGGCGCCTCGAACCGCTTGCTCCAAGCTGGCCGCAAAAACAGGCTGACCTGGCTGTGGCATCCAGCCTACAGGCCTGGTGGGCTTGCTGCGGTCCAGCACCGCCTCACAGGGCTGGGAGTTGTTCATAGCTGAGCTGACCCTGCTGGTGTAAAATCACGACTCTTACTCTCGTGAACAACATTGGAATATCTATGTGCCTATGTGTGTTGTCCAACTTTTCAGAAATTAGCAGTAAAGATTTTCAGCGTGGTTTTGACAAAGACAGCAGGCACTGTTACAGGGTGTGCTGCACAGCTGTGCCTGACCTCTTGCCCCCTCCCCACCTCCAGGCAGGAAGGGGTGGAGTCCCAACAGTGTGAGGTCACGCTGACAGCCTTCACTCAGTCTGTTGCTTACCTCCGGCAGCTGCCAGACCTTTCCGCTGCCTTCATGAGGTGGGTGGCTACGAGCCCTGACTTGCCCTCATCCACCCTGCCCTGCCCTGCCTCACACAGCCATGGCTCACTCTGTCCCTGCCTGCCCTGCCCTGCCTGACCCAGCCATGCTTCGCTCTGTCCCTATCCTGCCCTGCCTGCCCTGCTACTGCCCCAGCCCCCCCTTGCCGCTGCCCTGCCCATCCCTGCCCTGCCTCTTGCTGCTGGACTGGGTTGCTGCAAACACCTCTACAGTCCTCTGCAACATGCAGGGCTGTGCTCACATGCATGTGGGCTGGACTCACCCGCTCAGATGACATCAGCCAGCTGAGATTGCAAGACCTCTGCATGCCATACCTTCTCAACAGCACCTTGGCCCTCAACCTTGAG
This sequence comes from Haematococcus lacustris, assembly GCA_030144725.1. Classification (NCBI taxonomy): domain Eukaryota; kingdom Viridiplantae; phylum Chlorophyta; class Chlorophyceae; order Chlamydomonadales; family Haematococcaceae; genus Haematococcus; species Haematococcus lacustris. Next base: position 4,869,609 of record JASKMD010000006.1, read on the forward strand.
CCTTCATTGCAGTCGAACACACTAGTTGTGAACCACTGCAAAACAGTGTTTTTGTCTGTGTGGAGTTCCCATCGCATGTGTATGCTATGTCCTATACATGGCATACACATGGTCACGGTCGCCTACCACCTACAGCATTGCCTGACCACGAGGGCTATGACGTAGAGTTGGCATGACAAAACATGCACTAATTGTAAGCTGATGACAGCTCAAATGGGGGGGCACACACTACTGTGCCTCAGCAGGCTGCTGCTGCTGCTCCTGGGCCTTGGGGGGCTTGTCTCGCACCCGCTTGTAGCCCAGGCCAGGGTACTCCTTGCCCTTGGCTGGCAGAGCTCCCTGCTCAGGCCAGTAGCACAGCTCCAGCGGCCGCCACCTGCTCTCCCCAATGCGCTGCATGTTCAATGCTGCATTGCAGTCCCTGTCCAGCCACCTGCCTGGCTGTGGTGCTGGCTTGGCTTTGGCAGCCTTGCCCTGGGCATTGCCTTTGCCCTTGATGGGCTGGGTGAGCTCAGCTGCCTGCTCAGCCTTGGTGCACTTGCTGCGCTTGGCTGGCGGGGTAGTGCTGGGCCCAGGCTCTGAGGCTGCTGCTGGCTGTGTGGCTGACTGGCTGCTGCGTGGGGCCTGGGGGGACTTGCGTGGGGCCACTACTGGGCACCACATCATGCCCCGCACTGGCTGGTCACGCTGCTGGCTCCAGGCTGGCCGCACTAGGCGGGGTTCCACCTGCCCTGCTGGGGGCTTCCAGCCTGCAGGCCTGGTGGCCCTGCGCTTGTTCAGCTGTCTCTCACAGGGCTGCTGGCCATTCACCGCTGAGCTGACCCGGCTGGTGCGGTGCTCATCCACAAGCACCACCCTACCCCGCCGCTGGTCTGTGCCCCTGGGCCTGCACACCACCTTGCGGCAAGCACGCAACACCGCATCAGCACCCCAGCCTCCCCCAGTGCCAATGGTAGCTGCTCCAAAGAACACCACCAGCTGCTTGGCACGCCCATGGCGCTCCATGGACACCTCCGCCATGCCCTCCTCCAACTGCAGCCATGCACACAAGGCACACACATGGTGGCTGACATGGTGGCACCAGGTTAGGCATGGCACAGTCAACTACCTTTTCATGTCATGCCCATGCTTCCTACCAATCCACCACCTCCCAGCCCTTAACCCTCCCTCCCACCCTCCCACCCTCCCACCAACCCTCACCTTCTTGAAGAACTGCTCCAGTGTCCGGTCCTGGGCTCCGTACAGCCTCAGCCGCTGCTCTGCCCACTTGGGGTCCAGGTACACCTCCCACACCGCATCCCAGGTGGCCAGGGTGACGGTGATGTGCTTCAGGTTGGCCTCCAGGGAGGTGCCGGCTGAGCTGGCTGCTGCCAGGTGCTGGAGGTGGGGCTTGATCGGTGCTAGCCACCGCTCAGTGTCACGGCGCGCATTGTTCAGGCCATTCCCATGCTTGACCTCGCCCTTGGTCAACTTCCACCGGCGCAGCTGGTCTGCCTGCAGCTGGCCTGTCGCCGGATCCCACACCCCAGAGGCTGCGCTGACTGCCTGGGTGACACCGGGGTCTATGCCCACCCCAATCTGTGTGTCTGGGTTGAACACAAACTCATGCATCTCAGCTAGGCCCTTGCCAATGCGGGGCAGTCCCAACTCATGGGCCGCTACAGCTGCTGCACCTGGGGCTGCCGCTGGGCTGCTGTTGCTGCTGGAGGGGCCTGCTGCTGAGGGTGGGGCAGGAGGAGGGGGGAGGGGGCGGGTGTAGTGCACACATACACTGACACCATCAGTCTCCACTGTCCGCTCAAACTTAAAGCCTTGGTTGGCCAGCTTGCCTGTGCTGAACCACCTGTCCCAATGGTTGCTACGGGCTGGCTCTGCGGTGAACGCCGGTTCTGTCTCCCTTATGAGCCCCAGCTGCTGGCACACCCCACACAAGACCCTGCTGTCCACCTTGACGAAGTGCACCCCTGCCCTGGCCAAGGGGGTGAGGGTGAAGGGGGGTGGGCAGGTCAGGACCCGGGGCCCCACCCTACGCCCGCCACGCTTTGGCTTGCCTGGCACGGGTGGGGTGGGGGGCTGCTGCCACTGCTCCAGGCACCTGCACACATGCACCGCATGGCGCATGGGGCAGGGCAGGGGTACGGTGTCCTGCAAGGAGTCTCCCTCCTCCAGGGCCAGCAGTCTCCGCTGCTTGGCTGCCTCCTCCATCAGGTCGTTGACATGCGCCTTGTCCAGGTGGGGCGCCTGCAGCTCAGGGCTGTCAGTGTTGAGGCTGTACCCACACGTCAGCTTGGTGAAGAGCTGGGCCTCCTCCCCGCTCCATCCCAGCCTCGCCCTGGCTGCCTTGGCGTAGAGCTTGACATAGCGCTCTGCATGCAAGCAGGCCAGGTCAGGTCAGGTCAGGTCAGGTCTAAGGTCAGGTCAGGTCTAAGGTCAGGTATAAGGTCAGGTCAGTTCTAAGGTCAGGTCAGGTCAGGCCAGGTCTATGTCAAGTCAGGTCAGGTCAGGTCTATGTCAAGGTCCAGGTCCAGAGTCTATGCACCACCACCACTTGCCTGGGTTGGAGTAGTGCTGCTGCATGGCGACCGCCAGCTGCATGGAGTGATGGCTGATGGTGTTGTGGTCACCGGTGAAGTTGGCGCTGCCCAGCTGCTGCAGCTTGGCCAGTAGCTCCTGGTTGCTGGGGTCATCAAAGGCAGGCTTGATGCTGAAGTGCTTGTTCTGCCTAGCGCGCCCAAGCCGCCGCTGCAGCTGGTTGTAGGGGGTGAGGAAGTTGGAGTTAGCAAAGTACAAGCAAAACACCTTGAGCTGCTGCAGCAGGACTGGGTCTTCACTGTCCAGGGGCATGGGCGGACCAGTGGGAGCTGCTGGTGGGGGGTGGCGGGCAGCAATGCGGGCGCTGGGTGGGCGCAGTGTGGGTGGCGCTGGGGCAGGCTCAGGTTCCGGCTCAGGCTCAGGCTCTGGCTCAGGATCAGGCTCTGGCTCCCAATCCATAGCCAGGGTTGCTGGCTGGGCAGGGACACGCAGGGGGAGTGGGGGCAAGGGGGCAGCATCCAGTGCACGAGGAGGCTGCACGGCTGGAGGTGTAGAGGCGTTGGGGTACCCAGGGGTGGAGTATCCCACAAGGCAGGTCAGGAAGATCCTGAGCACAAACAGCGACGCGATAACTCGGAGCTGAGAATGGATGCCGGCCATGAGCTGGAAGTGAGCCATTAGCTTCCGCTTCGTCTTCTTGCAGCCCCGCAGCACGGCGCCACCCGGGACTTTGATGACCGGCGGCGACCAAGCACAATCAATGTTTTGACAGGCCGGCAATGCGGGGACACCAATACACGAGCAGTGCTGGGGCGTACAAGGCGGGGGTGCGCACCTGTCGGCGCTGGGTATTCCATGCAGCCCTTCGCTCCTCGCGTTGTTTGGCTGGAGGGACGCTAGGACCTGCGCTGGCATAAACAGAAGCGATGTGAGCAGCGCGGATGTCGACGGACTGCACAGTTGCAGCGGACCACACTGCGACTACGACGAACCTCGTTTTCGCGGGCTCTCAATCGGAAGCGGATCTTGCTCCGCGGCACTGGGCCGCTTCCTCGGAGGCATTGCGCCACTTGGCTCATATCAGCTAACACCTGCTGAGCTCCTAATTATACCCAGGGGGCGATGTCACTCGTTCTCGCACAGGCCAAAGGGCACTCCGACCAAAGGGCAAAGGGCACTCCGAATACCTTCTCAACAGCGTGGGCCCGCTCCCCTGCCACTACCTTGGCTTCGCCATGGCCAGCGGCACGGTAGGCATTGCGCTGGGCTTCAATACCTTGCGTCACTATCAAATCATGCAGTATGCTTACACTACACACTGCTTACAGTCAAACAAAACGCATTCAACAATGAACAACATGTTTGACTGTGGGCGATCTCGCTCCGCTACAACCACATTGAAGCATCCTCGGTCGCACCCTGGATGACTGCCAAGCAGACTGCAATCTGGTGGAGGCCATGTAGTGTGCATGACGGCAGGGCGAGACCTCAACTGAGGTGTTGTTGCTCCTCTCTGCTGCAGGGTGGAGTTCGCCACAACACCTTCACCAGGGCTCCTGACTGCACAGCCTGCCCTGTGAACGCCATCGGCAGCTTCTTGTGGTACAAGTACTGCAACGCCCCCTGGGACCTGCCTCTGCCTGACAGCAAGCACAACCCCGGAGCACCTTCATGGTGAGCTGCCCACCACCAGCACACCACTACCACGCCACTACTACACCACTACTACTCATCTGTACATGGTCTGTCCCCAAGGACCCCACCACCTGATCTGCACTGCACTGTTTGCCTGTCAGCAGTGCCCACCATGCCCACACATGCCCACCATGCATCATCATGCAGTGGTCCAGGCTAGCTGTGCAGGTCTTCAGCGGCCACTGACACCAGGCTCACCCTATATATGCTCAATCGCCCACACACCACTATTTGCTGCATCTATGTCTTATAGGTCCTGGGGTTGTGTGGGTTGTGTGGGTTGTTTGCGGTGCATCCACACATGCGAGCAGCAGTGCGTTACTGGCAACCGTCATGCAGGCTGCTGCCAATCACACTTGCAGTTGGTAGTTGACTGACGCCTCATGCCTCATGCCTCTTGATTTGCAGGTCAGCCGAGGCTTTCTTCTGTGTGGACAAGGCGACCAGGATGGAAGGTGCAAGCATGGAGACAGTAGCTGCGCTCTTCAAGAGTTTGACAGCACAGTCAGGCTGTGACAGCATCAGTGGCATGATTGAGCTGGCATTCTGCAAGGGTGCAGCCTTCAATCTGTCCCTTCCATGGTGTGTGCTGCCCTGCCCCTCTAAGCCCACCGCAGCTGCCCTGCCCTTGCTGCTGCTGCCCTGCCTCATCCCTCCTGGCCTGACACTGCCCCTCCCTACCCCTCCTGGCCTGCTGCTGCCGCCCTGCCCCGCTCCTTTTAGCCTGCTGCTGCTGCCATGCCTTGGACCTGGACACAGGGCAGACCCCGCATCCACCAGGACGGTGGGCAAGTGGAGGCCGGATGGCAGGTTGACCTGCCGCAAGCTGCCTACACCAGCGCCCTTCTTGCTCCCGCAATGCGGCTGGCCAGTCATTGACAACAACCCCCAACAGGGCTACTTCAGCGAGAGGTTCCTCATTCAGGTCCGTCATCAGCTCACGGTCATGGCATGAGCATGGCACGACATCATATCCGCTTCCACTTGTTCCTAGACAACCCGAGACTAGCGCATTTTCACGCAGTGATTCTTCATGGCTGACAGGCTGTAAGGCAGCAGCGAGGCAGCGGAGACCACAGGAGGGTCATTGTGTCACACAAAGCAAGGGAGTTGCCAGGGGTGAACATGCACAGCTTCTTGTACAGCTGCAGAGCACCACATGCACCACATGCGCACCATGCACTGTTTTTGCACCATGCACCCAATGTGCCCTATGCCATATGCACTCTATGAGCAGTTCCAACTTCATCTTGCTTGCTCAGGTGCCGCAGCTTACGCTCCACGGCCTATACCCCTTCCTGGCAGGCCTCCAGGCTGCCGCTGACAAGCCTGGCAATGCTGGCAAGGCTGGCCGCTCTGTGTTCTACTCGGGCCACTGTGTAGCGGCAGCCATCCCCTTGTTTGGGGAGGCGGTGATCCAGGACTTCGTCCACCAGGCAGCCCTGGACGCCCTGGCCGGCAGGCTTCAGGAGCGGCTGAACTCCCAGCTGACCCCTCTGGAGCGACATGTGTGGGGCCTGCCTCATGTCCAGCAACTGGTGGTCCAGCATGCCAACAACCTGAACGGCAAGGTGAGCTTCTCATCATCACACTATCACACTATTGTTAAGGCGCATATGGCAGGCTGCCATGGAGGGTGTTGCTGTTGGACATGGAAACAACCCTAGGGTGTGTGATGTTGCCATGTTTACTGAAGCCGCTATAAGAGTGAGAAATCAGACCTACACAGCACCTTGGCCCTCAACCTTGAGCCTTCATTGCAGTCGAACACACTAGTTGTGAACCACTGCAAAACAGTGTTTTTGTCTGTGTGGAGTTCCCATCGCATGTGTATGCTATGTCCTATACATGGCATACACATGGTCACGGTCGCCTACCACCTACAGCATTGCCTGACCACGAGGGCTATGACGTAGAGTTGGCATGACAAAACATGCACTAATTGTAAGCTGATGACAGCTCAATATAGGGGGCACACACTACTGTGCCTCAGCAGGCTGCTGCTGCTCCTGGGCCTTGGGTGGTTTGTCTCGCAGCCGCTTGTAGCCCAGGCCAGGGTACTCCTTGCCCTTGGCTGGCAGAGCTCCCTGCTCTGGCCAGTAGCACAGCTCCAGTGGCCGCCACCTGCTCTCCCCAATGCGCTGCATGTTCAGTGCTGCATTGCAGTCCCTGTCCAGCCACCTGCCTGGCTGTGGTGCTGGCTTGCCTTTGACAGCCTTGCCCTGGGCCTTGCCTTTGCCCTTGGTGGGCTCAGCTGCCGGCTTGCTGCGCTTGGCTGGAGGGGGAGTGCTGGGACCTGGCTCTGAGGCTGCTGCTGGCTGTGTGGCTGACTGGCTGCTGCGTGGGGCCTGGGGGGACTTGCGTGGGGCCACTACTGGGCACCACATCATGCCCCGCACTGGCTGGTCACGCTGCTGGCTCCAGGCTGGCCGCACTAGGCGGGGTTCCACCTGCCCTGCTGGGGGCTTCCAGCCTGCAGGCCTGGTGGCCCTGCGCTTGTTCAGCTGTCTCTCACAGGGCTGCTGGCCATTCACCGCTGAGCTGACCCGGCTGGTGCGGTGCTCATCCACAAGCACCACCCTACCCCGCCGCTGGTCTGTGCCCCTGGGCCTGCACACCACCTTGCGGCAAGCACGCAACACCGCATCAGCACCCCAGCCTCCCCCAGTGCCAATGGTAGCTGCTCCAAAGAACACCACCAGCTGCTTGGCACGCCCATGGCGCTCCATGGACACCTCCGCCATGCCCTCCTCCAACTGCAGCCATGCACACAAGGCACACACATGGTGGCTGACATGGTGGCACCAGGTTAGGCATGGCACAGTCAAGTACTCTTTCGTTTCGTGCCCATGCTTCCTACCAATCCACCACCTCCCAGCCCTTAACCCTCCCTCCCACCCTCCCACCCTCCCACCAACCCTCACCTTCTTGAAGAACTGCTCCAGTGTCCGGTCCTGGGCTCCGTACAGCCTCAGCCGCTGCTCTGCCCACTTGGGGTCCAGGTACACCTCCCACACCGCATCCCAGGTGGCCAGGGTGACGGTGATGTGCTTCAGGTTGGCCTCCAGGGAGGTGCCGGCTGAGCTTGCTGCTGCCAGGTGCTGGAGGTGGGGCTTGATCGGTGCTAGCCACCGCTCAGTGTCACGGCGGGCATTGTTCAGGCCACTCCCATGCTTGACCTCGCCCTTGGTCAACTTCCACCGGCGCAGCTGGTCTGCCTGCAGCTGGCCTGTCGCCGGATCCCACACCCCAGAGGCTGCGCTGACTGCCTGGGTGACACCGGGGTCTATGCCCACCCCAATCTGAGTGTCTGGGTTGAACACAAACTCACGCTGCTCAGCTAGGCCCTTGCCAATGCGGGGCAGTCCCAACTCATGGGCCGCTACAGCTGCTGCACCTGCATTGCGCCACTTGGCTCATATCAGCTAACACCTGCTGAGCTCCTAATTATACCCAGGGGGCGATGTCACTCGTTCTCGCACAGGCCAAAGGGCACTCCGACCAAAGGGCAAAGGGCACTCCGAACACTGCCCCTCCGAATCAGACCTACACAGCACCTTGGCCCTCAACCTTGAGCCTTCATTGCAGTCGAACACACTAGTTGTGAACCACTGCAAAACAGTGTTTTTGTCTGTGTGGAGTTCCCATCGCATGTGTATGCTATGTCCTATACATGGCATACACATGGTCACGGTCGCCTACCACCTACAGCATTGCCTGACCACGAGGGCTATGACGTAGAGTTGGCATGACAAAACATGCACTAATTGTAAGCTGATGACAGCTCAATGATGACCTACACAGCAAGGGCCCAGCCAAAGAGCTAGAGCTGACTACAGGACCTGATGGTGTGACTGACTTTTACCTCACTCCAACACGCTGCCATACCTCTGACATGCTCCTAGTTATCAACCCTCGTGTGGGCTGCAGGCTTTCGAGTCCCAGAGGCCAAGAAGTGTCAAGGAGCTGCTAGGCGAGCTGTCAGCAACGGTGCATTGGTGGAAAGCAGCAGTAGCACACGCATCACAAATCATGCAAGCCAGCCTGGCTGCAGCCCTGGCCGCCCCTGCCCAGCCCCTCGCCATGCAAGCCAGCCCAGCTGCAACCCTGGCCGCCCCTGCCCAGCCCCTCGCCATGCAAGCCAGCCCAGCTGCAACCCTGGCCGCCCCTGCCCAGCCCCTCGCCATGCAAGCCAGCCCAGCTGCAACCCTGGCCGCCCCTGCCCAGCCCCTCGCCATGCAAGCCAGCCCAGCTGCAACCCTGGCCGCCCCTGCCCAGCCCCTCGCCATGCAAGCCAGCCCAGCTGCAACCCTGGCCGCCCCTGCCCAGCCCCTCGCCATGCAAGCCAGCCCAGCTGCGACCCTGGCCGCCCCTACTCATCCCCATACTCAGCTGGGCCTCCCCTTCCCTGCGGCAGCAAAGCCCATGAAAGGGGGGCACGGGGACTGGCTGAAGACAGTGTCCGGGTTCGAGGACATGAAGTATGTGTGGGAGGTGGGGTGGCCAGGGGTGCGGCCGCCCCTCATGGTCCTGGAGGCGCAGTCAGGGAGGCCCCACAGGTGCAACGACAAAAACTACTCTTGCCAGCTGGAGTCCTTTAAGGACTGCGTCTTCACGTTGAAGGTGGTGGAGGAGGTGGAGGGCCTCACGGCCAGGGACCTGCAGGTGCTCGCTGACCAGGACTTCAAGGCCGCAGCGGCGCAGGCCCAGGGCCCCAACAAGACCAGGCTTCACAGGCGCTGGTCCGGGCACAGGAAGTGGCTGCAGCACACCTACCCACAGCACTTTCTAGCGGGCAGGGAGATGAAGAAGCAGCCGAGCATGACGGCAGCAGAGGCCATGGCTATGATGGACCGACCCGTGGAGAATGTGCCCTCTCCCCTGCGGCTGTTGAAGCGGGGGCGGGAGGAGCAGGGCATCCACAGCCCCAGGGCTTAGTCCCTCCACAAGGTCCTTCACCTTGAGGAGCCTGACCAAGGCCCTGAGTGTGAGATAGCCGCCTGTGCCGACGTGTCCATCGCACATCTGCAGCAGCAGGCCGCTGCTGTGCCTGGCGGCAGTCAGGGCCAGGCCTACAAGCAGGTGGTGGGTGAGGTGCAGGAAGGTGTGCTGGTGAAGCTGGCTGCAGCGCTGGCCCTGCCGGTCGACCCTGCCAAGCGAGGCCAGCAGGGCAAGTGTGGTTACGCTCTCTTTGGCGCTCTGAAGAGGGCTGGGATGGAGGCCCTGCACCCAGGGGTGGAGGCTGCTCAAATCACCAAGCTCCTGGCCTCAGCTTGGGCGCTTGAGGGAGGGGCTATCCAGGCCGTGTACAACCTGTATGCTGCCATCACCAACAGGCTGGAGGGAAGGAAGTGAAAAGGGAGCGTGGGAGCTGCGGGCGTGTCCATGTGGAGCATGTTTGAAGGGCCCCTGCTGCTTGCTTAGGTGAGGCTTAGGGTTCAGGGTCAGGGAACAGACAGTGTGCTGAGGTTTCAGTTTGGGTACCACAGCATGGGCTGAGAACAATGCACATGGAGTATGAGACACAGGTGAAGGCTAATGGCGGCTAGCAAGGGCACAGCCCAAGGCAAGGGCAAGGTTGCCAAAGCCAAAGCAGTCCCACAGCCAGGCAGGTGGCTGGACAGGGACTGCAATGCAGCACTGAACATGCAACGCATTGGGGAGAGCAGGTGGCGGCCGCTGGAGCTGTGCTACTGGCCAGAGCAGGGAGCTCTGCCAGCCAAGGGCAAGGAGACTACAAGCGGGTGCGAGACAAGCCCCCCAAGGCCCAGGAGCAGCAGCAGCCTGCTGAGGCACAGTAGTGTGTGCCCCCTTTGTTGAGCTGTCATCAGCTTACAATTAGCGCATGTTTTGTCATGCCAACTCTACACATTGCCCTCGTGGTCAGTCAATAGTGTAGGTGGTAGGCGGCTCATGTGCCATGTGCACTGGGTTTACTCCACTCAGCCCAGTAACACTGTTTGAGTCGGATCTAGTTAGTGGCTGCTAGTAGGTACTTCAAATGGAGGCCCTAGTGCTCAAATGGAGGCCCTAGTGAGGGACAAGAGGGCTCTGAGACCCAGCCTGAGAATCCAGCTGTGACATGATAGGGTGTGCCTTAGCCGAGACCGAGCACCCACAGCGCAGGCCCAGCAGCTTGTGGCACATGAGAGAGTTTGAACTGTGTCAGCCTACATCAGTGCATGTGCATCATGTCATTGTGGCTAGTCAACCCCTAGGGTGTCAGGCGGTGATGCAGGGGTTGAGCACCCGCAGCAACAACAACAGCTGAACAGAACCACTAAACACTGTGCACAAGGCCATGCGTGACAGGCTTATCAGGTGCCAGCTGCAGGGGATTGCTGGGCACCATTGTCAGGGTTTCTTGTAGGGGTGCAGTGGGTGCCGCCTACCAAGGGTGGGCCTTGGCCTAGACCGAGCACCCACGGCGGCTTATGCATGTCCCCTTCGAAGAAGCAATGAAGTAGCCCCGGTGCACATCTTGTTGTGAAAGCTTGCCACAAGCAAGGGGAGGAGCATGTGTATGTTAACCCCCCCCACAAATCTTGCTGGGACTCCCAGCTCCCAATGGGAGCCCATCCAGGCCTGGTGCTTGTTCAATACAGGAGATGGTTGTTATGTACAGCAGGTGGGGCGGCAAATGGATGTGCTGTGGCAGGGGCAGGGGCAACGTGTAGTCTGCCTTGCAGATGAGCAGGCACAGCCTGCCTAGTTTAAGCTAGCTCAGGCGCTATGTCAGGTGCTCCAGGTGCCTGCAAGGTTTGGGTCAATTATGCCTACAGATGCTGAGTGCTAGGATATCTTTTGGGTATGCCCAGGGTTTTGCTGAAGCATGTCTAAGAGCATGGCAGCTCTGGCGAGGAGGGGCGGGGGACACCCACAGGAAGGTGTGGCACAAACACGTGGCAGTGCATGGACATCCATGCCGAAAGCTGGGGCTATGTTTAAGATGAGAGGCAGGGAGCACAAGGTCTTGGTAACTCCAGAGTACAACTATTTATTTTCCTCACAAAAAAGAGAAAACAATGAAAAGGAAAGGTATTCATAGGGGTCAGGACTGCAACCTCGTTTGCACTCTGGACTGAACATCGCAAGTGCAAACAAGCTGCCGGCACCTACCAGGATAGGGCAAGCAGTAGTGACGATTACAAATGCATGTAGGGAGATTTGCTTTGTCTCACCACCACTAGCCACCCACTGGGACCGCGTCGCAATGACATTGACAAAGCCCGACAACACGACACCATTGGCAAGTACAACAGCGCATCACAGTGGCAAAGCACGCCTAATCAAGGTTTGGGGAAAAAGAATGTGCGACACAGCCGGGTCACAGCGAGCGATACGCAGTGAGCAGCCACAGCAGCCCTTTGCACTGCAGCTCGTCAGCTCATCACTGGCTGGAGCTATGGCTTGCATCATCTCCTAGCAGGCATATGAAGCAACAACTCACCAGGCTTGTGCCCCCTGCTGTGCCCCTTCAGCCATTCGCAAGCCAATACAAGCATAAACCATTGCCATTCCAAACCCCACCCCGGTTCCTCGGAGTGCTGCTCTCACTCTGTTCACACCCACTGCATGCATGGGCTCACCCATGGGCTGTACTTGCACCTTACCACACACAACTCGCACCCCCTAGTCTGACAGGTTGCTGCTCCTCCTACACACCCACACACCCTGGGTGCTGGCGTCAGCACTTGGTGCTGGAGCCGCTACACCTCAGCCCCCTCCACCCCACTGGCGCCAGGGTCCTCCACCCGCACCCCACCTCTCCTCCCAGCACCTCAGCCCACCTCCACCCTTCACACTGCTGGTGCCTGAGGCACCTCAGCTCACCTCCAATAGCTCAGCACCTCAGCATCTCAGCTCAGCACCTCACCACCTTAGCTGCCCTACGCCCTCTTGCCCGCTGATGCCTGGGGCACTTGTCTCCCATCAAGGTCTAGCCCAGCCCGGCACAGCTCAGCCCAGCTTGACCTTGGCCACTGCTGCCTTGACTGGCCCGTGTGCTTCGTCCCAATAGTGACGACCGACCTGTAGGACCGACCAGCAGGGTGGGCAGGGCACGACAGGGCCCGACCGGCTTTAGCAGGGACCCTCCTCCCAAGCAGGCTATGACGAAGAGCTGGGTGGCAAGGCATTCCTGGAAGTGCCACCAGCCTGCTGACCTGCTGTCGTTCTCCTCCTCGCATACAACCCAAGCTGTCCCGCCAGCCCTTCCCTCCCCCTTCGCTTACATAAGCTGCCCCGCCTGCCCTTCACCCTGTCGACCCACCCAGGCTGCCAGCTCTGCCTCTCACCTCATCCAGGTTTCCCAGCATCTTGGACCAGGCGCCGGCATATGAGACGCACTGGTAGTCTAGGCCCCAGCGCTTGGCCAGCCCCTGCAGCTCGCGGCTCACGACTGGGTTCCTGAACTGAGGCATGGTCGGGAACATGTGGTGAATGACCTGCAGCCGGGCAGCAGGCAGCACATACAGGTCAGTTGGCAACTGGCACCTCGCAGGGTTTCGGAGGCATGCAAGCCTGGTTGGACCCATGTGGAACGAGAGAAGGGCGGCAGGCAGGAGGCAGCAGGGAGGGAGAGGGGCAGCAGGCTGGGGTGGCGGACAGTATTTTTTTTTTAAACAGCCAAGCTGATGCTGGTTATGAAGGGTCCAGGACCATCACATGGCTGGTTACCTTGGGACGAAAAACAAGTATCGCAGCGTTTTCTTCAGCCAGAAAACATTTTTTATATACCGTACTGATACGCCCTGTTGGTGATATGCTGATTTGGTGAAACCCGAAAAAACGGTCCCAAAGGCCCTATTGGCACATATTTGGTGACAGCGCCTGGCTCAAGCATTGAAGTGATACATGTTTGGTGACTCCCTATTCTCAATAGATCTACGAAGCCAGAGGCTGCCAAGTGCAACATCTAGCAATAGCACATTCTCCACATATGTATTTGTTCACTAGTGGGGCAGCCGCCTTCGAGCACTGAGGCGTGTGGCTGCTTCCATCACAGCCTCATCATCCTCACTATCACTCTCGCTATCAGAGCTGCTGCTGGCTGAGCTGATGGCACTGCTGCTGTCGTTTCCATCAGCCTCCACCGTGGCAGCAGCCCTCGAAGCTTGTGTGACGATGTCGTCCTCATCACCATCAGAAAGAGGTTGCATGCCCCTGCCCCTGCCACGGCCCCCTCCCCTGCCCCTGCCACGGCCACGGCCCCCTCCCCTGCTCCTGCCCCTGCCCCTGGCCCACCCACGCCCCGTAGCCCCCAAGCTTTGGCGCCATATACCATTATATGGAGTTATGGTGAACTTGAGGGTGCTGCTACAAATTTGGTGACAGCCGCATCTCAAACAAATGGTGATACAATTTGGTGACGATTTGATTTGGTGAAATCACCAACAGGGCGTATCAGTACGGTATGCTTTACACAAAAAGACATTGTTCGGTTACGAAGCAGCCGAGGCCAGTCAACGCAAGGGTCCGTTTGGTAACGAAAGCCAGGCCTAGAAAACAAGCTTTTGGTTCCGATCGTTACGTATTACGCAAAACAATCACTGGTGCACAGCACCGGCAGGGGGAGGGGCAGAGTGTGTTAGTGGTGTAGTGGCAGCTCAGGCGCTGCAGGATGAGGCCAGGGGGCGGTGAAGCAGCAAAGCCTGCCACCACCACCCTCATGGCCCTGGCCCCCTCCTCTCATCCACCCTCCTGCCCCTGGCCCCCTGGCGCCCCCTGCCCCTGCCCCTAGTTCCTCATCAGCTAGCCAGGGAGGGTCCAGGCTAGCGCAGCCAGAGCCCATCCAGGCAGCAGCCCCTCAGGTTCAGCTGCAGGGGGGGAGGTAGACCAGCCACCCTGCTGCTGCCGGCCCAGGCGCAGGGCAGGTGGTTGGGTGGTTGGTCGAGGCACCTGGTAGTTGAGGTAGCCCATGGCCCAGTCCACCAGGGCATTGCCTGGGCTGATGTCAACAGTGTGCTCCATAGCAAACCGCACCCTGCAGCAGCAGCAGGAGCAGCAGCAGTAGGGGCAGCAGCAGGAGAAGCAGGAGAAGCAGTAGGAGCAGCTGCAGCCATTCTTGCCGTCAGTAACCCCTGCTGCCACGAATACCATAAAATCAAGAAGGGATGAGATTGATATCGGCAATGAGTGATGGCGACAGGCCCAGTGTGATGGCGAAGTGCGGTGGCAAAGGTGGTGGTGTGTGGGCAGCCGAGGAGCACAATGACATGGAGCTAAGCCACAGCAGACAAGGAGGATGACAGCAAACAGGGCCAAGGTGGCAGCCCACTGCTGCACACTGACACGCCTCTGGCTGTCTGTCTGGCTGTCTGTCTGTCTGTCTGTCTGTCTGTCTGTCTGTCTGTCTGTCTGTCTGTCTGTCTGTCTGTCTGTCTGTCTGTCTGTCTGTCTGTCTGTCTGTCTGTCTGTCTGTCTGTCTGTCTGTCTGTCTGTCTGTCTGTCTGTCTGTCTGTCTGTCTGTCTGTCTGTCTGTCTGTCTGTCTGTCTGTCTGTCTGTCTGTCTGTCTGTCTGTCTGTCTGTCTGTCTGTCTGTCTGTCTGTCTGTCTGTCTGTCTGTCTGTCTGTCTGTCTGTCTGTCTGTCTGTCTGTCTGTCTGTCTGTCTGCCTGTCTGTCTGTCTGTCTGTCTGTCTGTCTGTCTGTCTGGCGGGGAGGAGGTGCAGGGGTGCAGCTGGCAGTCCGTGGGTGTACTGACCATGACTTGTGGTCAGTGTCCTCCACCACGGGGGTGAAGGAGTGAGACAGCGAGAAGTGGCCAAACAGGTACATGCCTGCAGCCAGACGCGCAGCTTGGCTGGTCTGGTGGCACTGGTTGGCATGGGCTGGGGGTGCGGGGCTGTGGTGAAGCACAGGTACGACTGCCAGGATGTGTCAGGGGTAGGACTGGGTGCAGAGTCCAGGGTCAGGGCAAAGGTAGAGTCAGACTCACAGTCAGGGTGCAAGGTCAGGGTGCAGCAGGGCTGAGTTGATCCCTCTGCATCATGAGATAGTCACAATTAACTAGGTCAGGGTCAGGGTCAGGGTCAGGGTGAGGCCTGTTGCTGGCAGTCCCAGGGTGTAGTAGGGGCTGGATAAGGTGCAGGGTGCAAGGTCAGGGTGCTGCAGGGCTGAAGCGATCCCTTTGCACCACGAGAAACTTGCAGTTTGGTCCATCACCGCAATGGCCAGGATCCCGGACAGCTGAGGGTGTGGGTCACTCACCAGTCAGCCAGTATGTGAGGAGGAACAGGCCGTAGCCTGCAGCCAGCAGGCAACACAGCACACTGCCAGGGTGCAGCTCAGGACACTGCTGGCATGGCGGCACGGCAGAAACACCCAAAATGCATGCTTCCACCCCTACCCCTGCCCCTGGCCTAGCCCATGCCCCTGGCCCCTGCCCTTGGAGACCCATTGCCTGCCTGTGCTGCAGCCGCCCTGCACACCTTCCCCTGCCCAGGGCCCTGACCTTGCAGCCACGTGGTCCCCCCAAACACCACGAACAGCGCAGGCTTCACCACATGCGACAGCAGCATGAAGGCCAGGCTCTTCCAGTCGTGCTGCAGGGCGGCCCTCAGGTGCAGGCTGTACACCCAGTACATCCACCTGGGCCACCAGGCACAAGGGGCAACGGCTGCGGCTGGCAGGCTGGGCACCAAGCGGGTGTGCCCCACCAGGCACAAGGAGCGTGATGAGTGAGCTGGGCACCGCCGGGTGCAAGGGGCAATGGCTGTGAGAGGGAGCCAGGGGCGGGAGGGGGTGGGTGCTCAGGGAGGGCAAAGGGGCAGTGGGCAGGTGTAACCGGGCTTTGCAGGAGTGGGGGCTGTTGAGGCAGGACCTGATAGGGCTGTGGCTGCTGCTGGAGGCTGTGAGGAGGTGGAGCTGCAGGGCTGTGGGTCAAGGGCTGCAGTCGTGAGGGGCCGTGTGAGTCAGGAGGTGGTGTGGGGCGTCACTCACAACACAGCACCGCACACCACTGGGATGAAGGTCCAGGCCTGCAGGGGACAAGGCAGCGGGCACAGGCTGCTGAGAGCTGTCCAGGCCCTGGGCCCTGAGGACCTCCCCTCAGGTCCCCTGCCTGTCCCCTGCCCTCATGTGCCGCAGCACTACTGGCGCTTAGGTGGGGGTCTTCAGGCTGTGACAGGTCTACACCTACAGCCACTCACCAGCTTTCCATAGACAACCACACACCCGTCCACCCCCCCACACACACACCTTTCCTGGCTTGACATGAGTGCGGTTTCTGTGCTGTCAGCTGTCAGCTGCTGGCCGCCCTGCTGCCCCTGCTGCCGCCCCCTGCTGCTGCCCCTACTGCCGCCCCCTGCTGCTGCCCCTACTGCCGTCCCCTGCTGCTGCCCCTGCTGCTGCCCCCCCTATTGCCCCCCCTGCTGCCTGGCACTGACCTGCAGGCGCAGCCACAGGCGCGACACCGGGATGCCCAGGCTCATGCGGGTCTTCTCCAAGCAGCCCTGGAAGAAGCCCACCAGGGGCAGCGTGTCCAGGTCCATCTGCATACCGCCACCGCCCCCCGCACTATAGGAACACACTACTCAGCAGGGGCACAGCTCACAGCTCACTCTGGCAGGCGTGAGGGGAGCATGCTGTGCACCACAACTGTAACGCCTTGCCAGCAGCCTGTGGCCAGCCGGGCTGTAGCTGCTGCCTGCTGCTGCCTGCTGCGGCTGCTGCTGCTGCTGCCTGCTGCTGCCTGCTGCGGCTGCTGCTGCTGCTGCCTGCTGCTGCCTGCTGCGGCGGCTGCTGCTGCTGCCTGCAACGGAAAGGGGCCGCAGCCATGGCTGCCATCCGCCCTCCCGCCCTCCCGCCCTCCCACCCTCCCTGCTGCCCCAGGTGGGCCCCACAGCAGGCTGGCAGCACGGCTAAGTCACCCACGTCATGGTTGATCTTCTGGGGAGTGGCATGATGGCGGTTGTGCATGCGGTTCCTGCACCATGACGCACACTTCACTGTGTGATGTGAGAAGGAGGTGAGCAGGAGGTGATGATGGGGGATCGGTTGGCCGACTGGCATGAGGGGGGAAGAGGGGCTGAATGTGTTGCCTTATGAGGCCCTGACGCCCCTCAGCCTCCATCACCATGTCACACAAAGCCTTCAGCAGCAGCTTGCACTGACAGGCATGCACAGTTGACATACAAGCTGACGATGGCCCAAACCCCACACCTACCCTTTACTTCCCTCGCCGCTAAACCTTTGCCCCCATGCCCACACCCTGGCCACTGTTCCCTCACCATTGCCAGCCGCACGTCGACAGGCCCAGCCCAATGGCCACCGCCTGAATGACCTTGTCCACCTGCGGCAGGAGGCAGAAGGCGAGGACGCACTGCTGCACCGTGTCTCACGGCACGTGCCTGCATGGCCTTACATGGTCAGCTACTGCTTACCACCACAGAGGAGGACGCTGAGCCCACCACTGGCCCCACACGGCCCTAACCCTGACCCCGACCTAGCTGCTGTAAGGGCCACCCTGGAGCACGACTGGACCACCCTTCGAGGTGCCCTTTGTATATGTGCCCTTTGGAGGTGCGAGAGTGAGTGACACACGGGTGGGTAAGTAGGTATGAGCAGATATAAGAAGGTATAAGCCTAGTGGCGAAATGCCTCTGAGGAAGCGGCCCAGTGCCGCAGCCACAGCAGCTAGGAAGCCACGCCGGCAGCAGCCTCAGAGCCAGGGCCCAGCACTCCCCCGCCAGCCAAGCGCAGCAAGCGCACCAAGGCTGAGCAGGCAGCTGAGCCCACCCAGCCCACCAAGGGCAAAGGCAAGGCCCAGGGCAAGGCTGTCAAAGGCAAGCCAGCACCACAGCCAGGCAGGTGGCTGGACAGGGACTGCAATGCAGCGTTGAACATGCAGCGCATTGAAGAGAGCAGGTGGCGCCCACTGGAGCTGTGCTGGTGGCCAAAGCAGGGGAAGCTGCCCGCCAAGGGCAAGGAGTACCCAGGCCTGGGCTGCAAGCGGCTGCGAGACAAGCCACCCAAGGCCCAGCAGCAGCAGCCCGCTGTGGCACAGTAGTGTGTGGCCCCCTATATTGAGCTGTCATCAGCTTACACTTAGTGCATGCAAGACATGCCAACTCTACACAATAGCCTTCTGGGTCAGGCAATAGTGTAGGTGGTAGGCAACCATAACCATGTGTATGCCATGTATAAGCCATGTGCATGCCATGAGCATGGGAACTATACACAGACAAAACACCGTTTTGTAGGGGTCCACACTGAGTGTTCCACTGCAATGAAGGCTCAAGGTTGAGGGCCAAGGGGCTGTAACGGCCACCCGCTGCCTCCCCAGGGGCTACACAGCCTCACAGCACTCAGCCTACCCAGTGGAGCTAAATCCAGGGGCAGCAGCCCAGTCAGTACAGCAGGCAAGGCCAGGTCTGCTGCTGTCTGGCGGTTGGACCCGGCAGCAGGGAAAGGCCTGCAGCCTGGCCTGACCTGGAATGGGGTAGTTGCCAGCTGCTACGCCCCCTCTTCCTGACACCTACAGGCTGTTGTGGGAAGCCCTGAGAAGCAAGGGAGGGGGTGTACCTTGGGGTTGGTAGTCAGGCTGGTGTGCCCGCCTTCATGTTGTATCCACCCGCACTTGACATTCGCCATGGCTATCTGCAGGGGTATGGGCATCCAGGCAGCAGGAACTTATGAAGCCAAGCCTAGAAGTAGGTGTGCCAGTGATAGCTGGTAGCATAGTGCTTGAATAAGTATGTTGGCTGGAGCACTGACCAGAGGCAGGGCCAGCAACACCCCAGTAGCTCCAGGCAGCTGCGCCATGAGCAGACATGCGGCGGCCACCATCACCAGGGGCTCCAGGCATTGAAGCCCGATGCGGGTAAAGGACGGTTTGAAGAAGCTACATTGTGGGAGCGGGCTTGCATTTACACCACATGGATCGTGGCGGTCCTGATGCCTGCGCTGCCCGTGTTCACTTGCTTACCCACGGTCCTGCAAAGACTGTTGCCAAGCCCGAAACTCGGCGTCCACGTCGATGGACTCGGGACTTGACTTTTGAGCCGGCTCAACGGGTTTGCGCGGCAGCTTCTCTAGCCACTTGCGCGCTCTGCATCGCCCCAGTTCCGGAGGGTCATGTGGTCTGCTGTTCTACCTCGAAGTGGACTTTGGGCACGAACCTTGGCGCGTTGCGATGGAAGTTATGGAAGGCATCAGTGGCGTCTTGGCCATAGTAGAAGCGTATCACGCTGCCTCCCGGGTGCTTTCGCGCAAACTCGGCGACGTCGTATTGCCAGCCATCAATGACCAGCGTAGCACCTGCGTCCTCTGTTTTCACCATGATCGGGGGTAGGGATCGGGGGTCCGACACTGACGACGAATATAATCGGGAAAACATAACCGCCATGCAGGGCGATGTAACTGTACATTATGTGCGACATACCCAGCCGATTGGACATGCGAACTAATCACAATACGCATACAGCGCATGTCAAACGCAGCGGTGGATGGCCAGGTCACTTCCTCACACAGTCTCCAGCCCTGCACATATTCCCCTACTACTATGAGATGCGTTATCTTAAACCCAAACTGGCGGTACTTACACTCAGACCCTTCCAGCTCTGAAAAAGCCATGTACACTACCTTGTCATGGATATCACAACTCCTGAACTTCAGGCGTTCCCAACTACCTGTAAACCACCCCCCTGTGATAGGAAGCCTGTATCTCCGCAGCCAACCAGTCAAAAATACATGTAAACAGTGCTTTAAACAGAGGAGACTCATAGCTACGAGATGGCAGACGCAGCAAAAACTATCTCGCTCTCAGCGGTGCTCAGTGCCTGCCCAAAGACCGACATTTGAATTCATGCGATTTCGCCCCATGCGAGGCGCGCCGCTCTAGCACGCTTCGCCACACTGTTGTGAGTGGCACCTGCAACGCGCAACAGCAGTCGGAACATGTTTTGCTTTTGGCATGTGGACACGACGACGGCAGTCGTGACGACTGGATACCACTATTAGCTTTTGGAGCTGCTGCTGGCGCTAGTGCATTACCGGCTGCTCTACCACGCTTAAAGAAGGTGCTAGGTGCAGTACATGGTGCAGCTGGCTAAGGGTCCTGAAGCAGCTCCTGGAGCAGGTCCTGGAGCAGCTGGCTAAGGGTGACAGCCCATGGTGGAGACCGATCCTTCTGCCCCTCAAGCAGCTGTGACACAGCATCTCTCGCATGCGCCCAGACACGCAGCATGGACACCGTTGAGCTGATGTAGCTGGCCCAGCGGGTGTCACACGGCACTTGGGGCTTGGCGCCCCATGCTCCCATGCCGAGCGGCACCCAATACTGGGCCAGCAAGCTGGCAATGGATTCAATGGCTGGGCGGATGTCACCACCCAATGCAGCTAGCCCAGCCAGCAGGGTGTTGTGTATGCCGTGGCTATAGCAGGGTTGCGCCCGAATGCAACCAGCCTGCCCCTTGCTCTGCAGGAGCTTGCTCATGCGGGTGACAACACCACCATATTCACCCATGTTCACAGCTGCACTGTCTGCTGTGATGCTGGCGATGCAGGCAGTGTCGAGGCCGTGGAGGAGCAGCTCCTGCATTATGACCTGGACATGAGCTTCTGCCGTGCCAAAACATCGGTGACTTGAGTGGTGAGTCGGCCTGCCCCAGCTGCAGCCTCAGCCCCAACCCCAAATGCTGCCCCTGCTGCTGCCCCAGCTGCTGCCCCAGCCCCAGCCCCAGCCCCAGCCGCTGCCCCAGCTGCTGTCCCAGCCCCAGCCCCAGCCCCAGCCCCTGCCGCTGCCCCAGCTGCTGCCCCAGCCCCAGCCCCAGCCCCAGCCCCAGCCCCAGCCCCAGCCCCAGCCCCAGCCCCAGCCCCAACTGCACCACCGGGCCTCTGCTCCCATCCCTCTGTCAGTTGCTGCGGGGTGACTGCTGCTGTCACTCGCGATACGAGCACCTTGCCATGGCGATCGCATGTGCACCCATCAAATTGCAGGTGTATTGCCTTTGCGCGCAATAGTTGGTCTGAAAGCAGGTATCACAGCAAAAACATGCGGTTATTCCCAGCCTCAGCCCCCCCTCAGCCCCCCCCTCAGCCCCCCCCTCCCACCCCCTACCACTCCCTCAGCCCCACCTCAGCCCCCCCCTCAGCCCCACCTCAGCCCCCCCCTCAGCCCCCCCTTCCCACCCCCTACCACTCCCTTCCAACCCCTTCCACTCTCTCCCAGCCCCTTCCCACCCACGCCACCCTGCCCCTTCCCCTTTGCATCTTACCAAGGGTCTTGCGCCGCATGTAGGTGGACACGATGTGGCATTCACGCCCAACTGTGGATGTCTTGCCTGGCCGGTGTGGGTTGGGGAGGACGCACTGGAGGGTTAGGGGGGAGGAGGCTGATGGCAGGCTGGGATGAGGGGCTACTGGGAGCTGGGCGGGGTAGACGAGGTTGGGAGGTGGTGGGTTAAGGTGTGTTGGTGGTGGCCATGTGGCGGAGTGGTCAGCCAAGCTCAGTCGGCTCCTCATGCACCTGTAGCCATCAGCATGTGTACCTTGTAAGCGGTCCATCTTGTCACATACAAACCCAATAATTGAGTTGCATGGTGCCATGGACGCGTTGATGAGTATGCTACAAAAGATTCGTGTGAGGCCAGGCTGTTGTTCAATGGTTGAAAACATATAGCGTGTAGCATGTCCATGCGGTCATGCAAATCTGGATCTGAGATCTCCTCATGCAAGTGTAAGATCTGAACTGGTGGTGGTGTTCTGAGGCTGGGTTCAACTCCCAGGCAGACTTGACATCGTTGACATCCTTGACTACGCCCTAGTCTGCTCAGGCGACCTCTTAACACTATTGACCGCTGTAGCCTCACGCTACAGTGGTTTCCGACCGATGTTGATGAAGAAAATGGAACTGCTGCAGTGTTTGTGCGACGAGGAAGAGGCCGGGGTGCTTTGAGAGGCCGTAGTGTTGGCCGTCCTCCCTCGCAGGCACTGATTGACAGCAAGGTGGAGAGCATCCTGCGTGAGGTGCAGGAGCTGCGCAGAGGCTGGCAGAGGCCACGTGAGGAAGAGGAGCGCAGAAAGAGGCCTAACCATGGCAGTGGCAGTGGCTTTGGTGGCAACAGCCATGGAGGCAGTGGCAGCGGCCATGGAGGCAGTGGCAGCGGCCATGGAGGCAGCGGCAGCGGCTATGGAGGCAGTGGCGGTAGCGCCAGTGGCAGTGGCCTGGGTGGTGGATGGAGCCATGGTCACCAGCCAAGGGCCAGGCCAGCCTTCATTGAGGGGCCCAAGTGCGAGGCATGCAAGGGCTGGGGGCACAGGACTGAGGACTGTGCCAACAACAAATAGGGCTTTGCCTGGCTGGTAGATGGTGCTGAACCGCCAGGATGTGAGTCAATGGTTCTGTTCAATGAGGGCTCAATGTGTAAGATGCTCATTGACACCATGGATGCACCTACCGTGGCTGCAGCAGGAGCAGAGCTGCAGTTACCTTTTCTGTTCTGTGGAAGATATGGAGGAAAGCCGTGCAGGGTAATGATGGACACAGGTGCTACTCATAGCATCTTGAGCAAAGAGTGGTTGGATAAGCAGAAGAACCCAATGCTGACAAGGCACATCTTGGAGAGACCACTAAACTTGCTAACTGCAAACAACGACACAGTGCACATTCGTGAGCAGTTTGTGGGACCATTGGAGATACAGAAGAGCAAAGTGGGGTGCTTCCAGGGCTGTGACAAGACCTGCAGCGGAGACAGCTTACAGTGAAGTGCAACGGAGCGCGTCGGTACAGTGGCGCGTCGGTATACGTTTCCTACCAGACCATTGGGCACAGGACCACTGGTCCTGTTTACCTCATGTATTGCAGGCCAGGGGGCTTCCAGTGGAGTTCCCCTTACACTGTACAGCAACCCTGGCAAGCAGCTGGCTGCGGGACAGTGCCTGGCCCTGGTCCTAAGCCTAGCCCCAGGTCAGTTGCGGGAAAGGTATTGTCAGGCCAGGTTGTACTCGGTGTTGGTATGGTCTGGGTGTGCTCTACGAGTGCGGTCACCTCTACACACTCACCCAACCGTGACATGCTGTGTTCCCTTTCCAGGTTTGTGCAATAGGTAAAGTGCAGCAAGCAGGGCTGTGACAAGACGTCTTTCGTCTACGTCGTCTTTTCGTCTCAACCACCCGTCTTTCGTCTGTCAATCTGTCTTTCTGTCTTTCGTCTGTCGATGTGTGACTAGTGCCCGCCCCTGTGACCACTTGCGGCCCGTGGCTCTGAGCGTTGTGCAAGCAATGGATCATCAAATGCGATGGAATGGATGCGGTTCTTCCACAGTCACTTCGGCCCCAGTGCCCGGCTTAGTTGACGGCGACCGAGTACTGCTGCAGTGGAAATAGCAAAGACTGAGAGCCGCTGCCAGCAAGCTCGACCCAAAAGCATCCGACGCCAGCTTTGTTCAACTGGGTTGTGCAAGAAGCCATCCCCATTAGCGTGGTGGAGTCGCCAGCGTTCCAAGCCTTCGTGGAGGCCCTGAACCCATCGTTCGTGCTGCCATCTCGCTAGTCGGTGGGTGTTGTCTTCTTGTGCACTAATACTTGTATTGTGTCCACTTGGTGGCTTTGTTTTTGTTTGTTGCATTTTGGTTGTGCTCGTCTTGTTGGCCTGCTTACCTCATATGATGATGATGATGATGATGCAGATGAGCGGCCACATGCTATTGGAGGAGTACGCAGCTGTCAGCCTGTCAGCTGTCAGCCTGTGTTCTTCGGCGCGACGGCTGTTGAAATGCACTACGAACAGCAAGCTGGGGGGGCCGCAGTGAGCAATCAAGACCCGGCTGCATTGGTGGCTCATGGGCAGTTGCCTTGCACGCGTGTTTGGTGGCTGCCAAGCAGCCAACCACCCCCTCCCAGTTTGCAGACCCCGCCCTCTTCTCCGTGCAGCCCCACCTCGCGCAGCAACAAGCGGCTAAGCTTGCTGTTGGGCCGCATATGGCTCATAGCGTTCATCTACTTCAACAAGAGGGTCCTGGAGCGCAAACCTAAGCCACAGCCAGTAGCAGCAGTTTGCGCAGTGGATGCAACACATGCCCGGGGAAGCATAATGCCCGTGGGCTTCCAATGGGCACCCAGGTAAGCGCACGTTGGGCACCCAGGTAAGCGCACGTTGTATAACGTGTGTCTTGTACCATGTGTCTTGCACCATCCTTGTAGCATTAATGGCAGCTCTGCATGGAGCTCACACACATGACCATGAATTGTTGTTGTCACCAATCTCAGGTGGAGACGGTACCGGACACGTGCTATTGTTTAGAGACCGCCATGGAGCTCATGGGCTGCAAGATTTGATCGAGCTCTGGCTTGTCACTATTAGGCCAGATCTGACCTCATGCATCAGATGAGAAGTGGAGGATATCTTTCTTAGCATCGTGAAAGCAGCTGCAAGTTTACAAAGATATAAATAGAAAGAATAGAGCTTAGCACGTGACAAATGTTGGTCGCATGCAGTCGAAAAAAGAGCAGACGGTTCGGTTGTCGTCTGCAGACGAAAAGACATCCGTCTTTCGTCTGTTCGTCTACGGTCTCGTCTTTTCGTCTTGTCGTCTTCACAGCCCTGGGTGCTTCGCCAAAATCATGCCAGGCATGCTGGCTGGTGTGGACTTGATTCTGGGGGCAGACTGGCTGTCCTACTATGACGCGGTGTTAAAGCCAAAGCACGGAGTCTGCACCTTGCAGGCTACAAATTCGGGGAAACCGGAGAACTTGTTTGCGCTGCGGCCCAAGCATCTGCCGGGTTTTGCAGCTGTGGCAGAAATGGAGAAACAACGATGCAAAGAGGCTGCAGGAGTGCTGAGCGCAGGGCAGACTGCGAGGCTGTTGCGACAGGGCTGCAGCAGCTGGCTAATGCTCGTGCAGCCTAGTGATGGCAATGATAAGGAGGGCTGGCACACAGGCAGCTTAGCAGCTGCAGTGGTGGGCTCAGAAGGAGCCAGGAGTGCTGAAGTGAATCCTTGGCTGGTACCAGCAGCACAGTTGGAGGGGCTGCTGGCAGAGTTTGCTGATGTGTTTGAGAGCATGCCTGAGGGGCTACCACCTGACAGGAAGGTGGGGCACACCATTAGGCTGGAGCCAGGGGCGGTGCCACCCTATCGCCGCATGTACAAGCTGAGTCCTAGGGAGGACGCTGAAGTGAGAAAGCAAGTTGCTGAGCTGCTGGCTAAAGGGTTGATTGAGCCCAGTAGCAGTCCATATGGGGCACCCATCCTGTTTGTACAAAAGAAGGATGGCAGCCTGAGAATGTGCATTGACTATCGTGCCTTAAACAAGCTGATAGTGAGAGACAGATACCCCCTACCAAGGATTGATGAGCTGTTTGACAAGCTGGCTGGCAAGAAGGTCTTCAGCAGCCTGGATCTGCAGGCAGGCTACCATCAAATCAGGATCACAGAGGAGGACGTGCCAAAGACGGCATTCTTGACGCCTGTGGGCCAGTTCCAGTTTAAAGTGCTATGTTTTGGGCTGACAAATGCTCCTGCTACCTTCCAACGGGTTATGAACACGGTATTTAAGCCCCTAATCAACAAGTCGGTGCTGGTCTATATTGATGACATCCTGGTGATGAGTAACACCCCTGAAGAGCACCTGGTGCACCTGAGAGAAGTGCTGCAGCTCATGCGAGAGCACAAGCTTTACGCTAAAATGTCGAAGTGCGAGTTCAATCAGCCTAAGCTAGTGTTCCTGGGGCACATCGTGGGCGGCGATGGTATTGCCGTTGACCCTGCGAAGGTACAGGTGGTGAAGGACTGGCCGGCGCCACGCAGTGTGAAAGATTTGCAGGCGTTCTTGGGCTTGGCAAACTACTTCCGAAGGTTCATTCCCAGTTTCAGCACAATCGCCGCACCACTCACAAATTTGACGAGCAAGGAGGCCGCAGCAAAGTATAACTGGGCAGTGTTCGCTGGGGCTGAACTGGCCGCTTTCAATGCTTTGAAGCAAGCTCTATGCTCCGCACCTGTATTGGCCCTGCCTGATTTTACAAAAGCCTTTGTGGTGTGCACTGATGCATCCCTACTGGGCACGGGCGGTGTGTTGATGCAAGAAGGCAGGCCCATAGCCTACACCAGCAAGAAGCTGTCACCTGCAGAGACCCGGTATACCACAGGAGAGCAGGAACTGCTGGCCATTGTTCGGGCAGTGAGAGAGTGGCGGTGCTATCTAGATGGAGCAGTTGATGTTACAATTGAGACAGATCACAACCCTCTCATCTACCTGCAAACACAAACAACGCTGTCTAGAAGGCAGACGCGGTGGATGGAGGAGTTGTCACGTTATAAGTATGAAATCAAGTACAAACCTGGAGTGCATAACGTGGCTGACCCTATCAGCCGCAACCCGGCTCTGGCCCATCAAGATACACCTGCTGGCTGTGACAACATATCTGTGGCTGTAGCAGTCTTGTCTCCATGGGCTGATGGCCTCATCACGGTCATGACAACAAGAAGCCAGGCCGCCCGGCTCCATGAGAATGCTGAGATGGAGCGGGTGATTGCCCGAGAGGCTGCGTACCGTGAAGGCAAGCTAGCGCCCCGTGACCTGTCTAGTGCCCGGCTGCTGCCTCCTGCGCGCCCAGGAGCACATTCAGGTAGAGACAATGATCAGCGCTCGGGCTACAAGGTCCTACATGCCGACTTGGTTGAAGCCCGGCTGCATGCGCGCCCTAGAGCACAGCCAGGTGGGGAGGAAGATCTGGCTAGTGCCCGGCTGCTGCCTAATGCAAGCCCTGGAGCGCCCAAGCGGACCACCCAACATGCTGACTTGGCTGAAGCCCGGCTGCATGCGCGCCCTAGAGCACAGCCAGATGGGGAGGAAGATCTGGCTAGTGCGCGGCTGCTGCCTAATGCAAGCCCTGGAGCGCGGTCGAGTCAAGCGGACCACCCACCTGAGGACCTGGCTAGTGCCCGGCTGCTGCCTCCTGCGCGCCCAACAGCACAGCCAGGTGGGGGGGAAGCCCTGCAGCGCACCACACCACAGCCAACCACAAGCAAGCAAGGTGATGGCAAGCCGGGCAGTGACCCACTAACATTACTGCAGGCCATCAGGAGCGCATATGATGATGACGAGCGCTTCAACAATGAGGCATACACGTCCCAGCTACACAGGCTGGAGGGGCTGTGGCTAACTGAGAATGGCAAGGTGGTGGTACCAAACAGCAAGCCCTTGAGGCAAAGGGTAATGCGCATCATGCATGACAACCAGGCAGCAGGTCACCTGGGTGTATCGAAGACCCTTGACCAGGTGACACGCTGGTTTGACTGGGCTGGAGTGTCGGAGGATGTGCGGCACTACGTGCGCAATTGCCACTCATGCCAAGTGAACAAAGCCAGCTCCTTGAAGCCTGCTGGCAAGCTACAACCGCTGCCTATACCCTTGCGGGCCTGGGACAGTGTCTCCATGGACCTCATTGTCAAGCTGCCTACAAGTGGGCCACAGAAGTACGACTCTATACTGGTGTTTGTGGATAGGCTGACTAAGATGGTGCACCTGGTCAAGACGTGGGAGAGCATCACAGCCCCTCAATACGCGAAGCTGTTCATTGAGCACGTGTTCAGGCTGCATGGCATGCCCAGAGACGTGATCAGCGACCGCGGGCCCCAATTCAAGAACCATTTCTGGGCTGAGGTGGCAAAGCTGCTCCGGGTGCAAGTGAATCTGTCTAGCGCCTATCATCCTCAAACAGATGGACAAACAGAACGCATGAACCGAGTGGTGGAAGAGATGTTAAGACATTACATCAGGCCGGATCAGAAGGATTGGGCAGAACACTTACCCCTGGTTGAATTCGCCATTAACAATGCGAGGCAGGAGTCGACCCGCTTTACTCCATTCTACCTGAATTACGGCTACCACCCGCGGAGAGCTGAGCTGCTAGACCTGCCACAGAAGGTGCCACGAGCGCATGACTTTGTCCTGAACATACGGCGAGCTGTGGAGCAGGCTAGGCTATGCTTAGAGAAGGCGCAGAAGCGACAAAAGGTGTATGCGGATGGGAAGCGGCGTCATGCGACTTTTGCTCCTGGCGACATGGTGCTCCTGAGCACACAGAACATGAGGGGACATTCTGCTCAACCCGGTGTCCGTAAGCTGAAGCCACGCTATGTCGGTCCCTTTGAAGTGCAGTACATGGTGGGAGAGGCAGCTGTGAAGCTGGAGCTACCTCAACAGTGGTCTCGGTTCCACAACGTGTTTCATGTGTCTCTAGTGAAGCCCTACCGCTCTGATGGGTCAAGCGCAGTGCCTGGTGTCTCCAGTCCCCCTCCAGAGCAGTGGCTTGACGGAGAGCCTGTGTATACTGTTGAGAGGGTGCTGGACCATCGGCTGGTAAACACAGGCAAGCGCAAGGGCAAGGACAAGAAGAGCGAGCCCAAGAAGCCCAGGCTGGAGTTCTTGGTGAAGTGGCAGGGTTATGGTGAAGAGCACAACACGTGGGAACCTAGGTCCCAGCTGACAGGCTGCCAAGAGCTGCTGAGGCAGTATGCAGAGGAGTGCAACCTGGGAACCGGCATGGAGGAGGCTGATGGTCTGACCTGATGTGTGTGTATGGGAACTCGAACACCAAGCGCTAATATGCGCGAGTGACGGCACACCAGTGCCTGAGCGGGGCAATCACCAGTTGAGGTCAGCTGAGGACAGCTGAGCCAGGTGGGGAGGAATGTAGCATGTCCATGCGGTCATGCAAATCTGGATCTGAGATCTCCTCATGCAAGTGTAAGATCTGAACTGGTGGTGGTGTTCTGAGGCTGGGTTCAACTCCCAGGCAGACTTGACATCGTTGACATCCTTGACTACGCCCTAGTCTGCTCAGGCGACCTCTTAACACTATTGACCGCTGTAGCCTCACGCTACATAGCGGGTCATAGCTGGAGGGGGTGTCTAGTCCCTACTGTGCCGCCCACCATTACAGCGATACAGTGATATACAGTGATGTCGCACACGAATTCGAGTTTCTTCACATCCTCGCCAAGCGGCCTGCACCATCAGGAAGCTCGCGCAGCCATGTTTGCCGGACTTCGGTGGTGTGCGCCACCGACATGTCGTGCATCGCTAACGGATAGCCAAGGACGTAGCTTACCAGTATAGCTAACCATGGTCTGCGATTGGGACACATCCGGGGTCACATGTGGCTGCCCGCATCGAATGACTCCGATGGCAATTCCAGTCTTACATTAAACGCGCGTTATCGCATTGGAGCAGACGCAGCAAACGTTACATCAAATGATGGAGTATATGGGCTGCAGTTGCATGAAGATTACCAACCCCATGTTGGGAACGCCTGACCTGAACCCCACAGCCCTCATGCTACACCAAAATAAAGCATGAGTTGGAATCGAACCGGGCTGCGAGTAGGGCGTGCCGGGTATTAATACCTGCCTGATGTTTTGGGTACTACGGGTATTAATACCGGTACTAGAGGTATTAATACCTGGAAGTGGCACTTGTGCGAGAGGTCCCAAGATCGAATCCTGTCAGGGTTGGGTATGCTCACCTTCGGAGCGAGAGAATGAAGGAGTAAGTACAGGATCGCTAGTCGATTGGGCCAGTATGTATCGTGGTTATAGTGGCAGAGCCCGCGACGGCTGGTGCCACATGCAACACACCAGTAACCCGAAAACACCAACTCAATATGCACTCAATATGCACTGACGCTGACACGCCCGTTCTTGCTGGGAAGGCATCAGCGTGCTGCGTTGAATAGGTTGGAACCGAGTTTGCGGCCTGGTCACTCGCTTACTGTGAGAGCAACCTTAAAGCAAGGCTGTGACTGCGGCTATGTTACATTGGCACTGTCAGCCTCATCACACTGTAAGCCTCATGTTGGGCGCTCCGGCGTGGTCGCGATGTTCCCGATGGGTTGCCCTGGTGCACAATGGCACACCAACACTCATACAATTACTTCCGGCATAAGCCAATGCACTCTACTCATAGGTACTCATTTGTGTCCAGCCACGCTTCGGCTGCAGGATGAGTGTCGGGCGGTGTAGGACTGACAGTCGTAGCCATAGCGCTAGTGGCGCTGATGTGTGCCGCCGGTGGGCCGGTGAGGTATTAATACCTCGTTCAAATTCCTCAGGGTATTAATACCTGGGTATTAATAATACCTGGCCGGGAACGCCCTAGCTGCGAGCTCATCATTGTAAAGGCTACCGACAGTGTGCCTAATGCCCACTTCAGCTCAGCCTTCTGGTGTGTGTGCCTGTGCCAGTGCTTGTGCCTGCGCCAAACACATCCCCTTTGTGAGGGGTTCATTGTTTTTTTTGGGGGGGGGGGGGATTGTCTTGAGCTGTAGCTGGCTATTGGTGCAGCTGGCGCTGCCACTTGCGCAACAGGGGCTTGTCGGCTATCTCCGGGCGCTGCCACTTGCGCAACAGGGGCTTGTCGGCTATCTAGATATCTCAATGCTGGAACGTGTGCACTGCGCGGCATGCGATGGCCGCTCAGTCTGCTATACGCCCATTATGCCACGAACCCAGTAAACAAAATAGAGTTGCGGCAACCGATCAGCCGCTCGCTCTCACAACATCGCGCAGCGCAGGTGCGCTGTGGGAGTGCTTAGCAATGACATAATGGCCTCCTGACGCTCTAAGGGCAAGTACATAAGTGGAGGCTTACTCGTGGCTGGCCCTATACTCAGGTGTCCCCAACTAACAGAGAACCTACCCCTGGTAATCAAAACGACGCCGTGTCCCAGCCACGTGGTCTCTAATTATGCTTCGCACATCCCCGGATAGAAAACTCTGTCAGCTACGGGGTGAAGTGTGTATCATTAATTCCCGTGTATTGTGCTGAGCGCACTGGCGGCTCAAATATCAACATTCAGGTTCATGCGTGTATTGCTCATGCGGGCCTCGCCGCGATCGACCGCCGCGACCGACGTGGCCCAGTAGCCCCTGCAAACAGTCAGGGACAGTCGCCGCAGTAGAAACGGGCATCACGGCATGACAAACAGATGCAACTGAGCAGTACAAGCAGGGTTGTAACTTTGCGTCTTTCATTTCTTTCATTTCATCATTTCATCATGAAATCGGTGAAATTTCATGAAAAGAATGAAAGACATGAAACGGGATGAAAACGCGTGGTTGCCGTGGGACTTTAAAGCTGAAACTTTGCATACGTCCCTCTTTAACATCTGCCAACCCAATGCAACACTCAGGATACGATTTGGTGCACCACAACCACAAAAACCAAAGGTCAGCAGGGTTACCTATGCATACGTGTGCGAGTGCACCTCCAATTCATGCATGTTGATCTTATGAGTTACTCACTACTGCCTAATACTCCCCCACCCCATGATGCCATGATTTTGCAGTTTTAACGATGTGGCAGGAATGCTAAGCACCCGTTGTGCCACCTGTTGTAGCACAGGGGTCTTCTTGCCATACCACTCCCACCAAGTGACTGGGTCACGCAGCAGGCGTGGGTGAAAGATGCTTGGGCTCAGATTCATCTTCACCATGTAGCCATCACTGCACCAGGTGTGGAACTCGTCTCGCGCCTGGCAACCAAAAAACAAAAACAAGTGTGTGATGCAGTGTGGAGCTGATGTGCAGTGTGTGATCATCAGGATGGTGTGAGCAGTAGGATAGTGTGATATCTGATGCTTTGATGGAGGGGAGGAGGTCTCACCTGAGCAGCTGCTGAGTCGTCTCCTTGACCATTTGAGCTTGCAAGGCGAGCGGCCAGATCCTCAGCACTCCTCATTTCACTCCTACAAATTAATCCCTGCATTCTTCCCTGCGTTTTTGGCCAACCTTGTCCGATTGGGCTGAAGTTTTGATAGATCGTGTTTTGCAGAAAACAAAACATATTGTTTTTTGGAATTTTTCTAAAAAAACAATATGTTTTATTTTCTGCAAAACATCATCTTTCAAATTTTCAGCCCGATCGGAGAAGGTTGGCCAAAAACGCAGGGAAGAATGCAGGGATTAATTTGTAGGAGTGTTGGTCTGGCAGCAGAGCTCCGTGCTTGTCTCGGAAGTTGGGGTCGATGACAGCGGCCAAGCACAGTGCAGGATGGTGGCCATAGAGCATGCGTTGAGCCCATGCCTGCTCTAGATCAAATGCACGGTATCCAAGTACACGTGCACACACTTACCTCCCACCGGGATGGCAGCTTCAGGTGAGGGAGCCACTTCTTAAAGAATGCCTGTGTAGTGGCATGCTCAACAAAGTGAAAGGACCAGTTGTTGTCCATGGCCAAACGCATGACATCCTCCCCAAACTGTTCCTGCTCGGTAAGCTCGACTGCCTGCTGTGTCACAGCTGGCTCTCCCTATTGTCGTCGGGCAATGGCTGCTTTGACCTCCATGCACCTCCCCGCGGCTTCCTGGGCTGCAGGACTGTCGAGGAATTGAGGGCATTTCAGTAAGTGATTCTTTAAGCGCGTGATGTTGTTCATCGACCTGTCCTCGCCGCAATGGAGGCAGTTTCCGCGGCCCTCTGCTGCAGCCCTCCACTGCGTTGTGATCCAACTGCTCCGCGGGCTGCTTGTGGCTGCACCTGCGGTTGTGCCTGCGGCTGTGTCGGCTGTGGTCGCCTCTTCCCGTTAGGCTGTAGAGGGGTCGCATTGCCTAACCCAATAACGTTGTGCTGTAGCACCCGTGGCAATGCCAGCGATGGGCCAGCGAAAGCTGCAACGCGGCCACGAGTCTGAAGGCCCTCAGCCATCGGGCTCTACTGGGTGCTGCCGGGTGCTGGGGGCTACCGGGATTTCATTTGTTGCAGTGAAACTTTCATTTGTTGCACGTGAAAGATTTCAGTGCAAAATTACATGAAATACATGAAATTTCACAACCCTGAGTACAAGGTGTGTAGGCCATTGCTATGTTACCTTGCTGGGCAGGTTGGGTCCGATCCCTCTCGCCCGCCTTGCGCTTGCGTGTCCAGCTCGTGTTCATCTCCATTGTTGTCCCCTGCTGCTCCTCAGGTGCAGCAACAAGTGGAGGGGTGAGCAACCCTAGGGCTGCACTAGCACCTGCTGCCAGCTGCTGCCATGGGGGTGCAGCAGGAGGGGGGAGCAGGTCAGGGGCGCCACCCGCACCAGCTGCCAGCTGCTGCCAGGGGGGTGCAGCAGGAGGGGAAAGCAGGTCAGGGGCGGCACCCGCACCAGCTGCCTGCTGCTGCTGCTGCCTGTGTGCTGCCTGTAGGTGTTGGTGCTTCTCCTCAAGGTCGTGCACTTTGGCAGCAAGGACCTCCTCAATGGCTTGATGCAATTCAGCCTCGGTCATTAGCATTTCATTCTCGGCATGCACCTGCTGGGCAATAGCCTCAGCCCTACTTGCAAGGGCTTTCAAGCCGCTAGGGCTGTGCATATAGGGGGGTGGGAGGGCGGGGCTGGGGGTGGGAGGGGGTGGGAGGGCGGGGGCAGAGAGGGGCTGGAAGGGTTCCGGTTGGGCTAGTCAGCACTGCAAGGCAAAGCTAGGTCACGCCAACTTATGTTCGCACATGCCTACTCAATGGAATGCCGTGCTTTCTTCTCTAACAGCTGTGTCGTTGAGTAAGGAACAAAGTTACAGAGCCACAATCTAAATATCCAGTGTGGTCAGTTCACAATATGCCAATGTGTGGAAGGGGGTCCCTTTTTCTGCGTGACTGGCTAGAGAGAAACGCACATTCTCCGCGTATCTTGCAATGTCGCTCAGTAACTTGCCCCACGACGGTCTTCCGACGCCGCCTGCACCAATGAAAGGCTCGTGGAGCAAGCCTGGCGGGCTGAACATTGATTGTACTTCCTGCTCGATAGCAGGCGCAGTTCCATTAGTGATGCCGCTACATACCACTAATGCAATTGATGGTGAGCAGCTGAGGTGTGTCCGCGGTCGCTTGCGCCGGCATGGCCTTACTCGCAAGAGGTAACGCGCCGCTTGCCAGGACACGCGCAGTAATTCGCAGCTGCCAATGCGATAAACGCTATTAGAAACGGTGCAGTATTGAGAGAGTACTTGCATGAAGATTACCAACCCCATGTTGGGGACTCCTGACCTATACCTCTCATTCTCACACCACCACAAGCACCACCACCTCCTAGCCTACCACCACCTCCTCACCCCACCCCACCCCACCCCACCCCACCCCACCCCACCCTACTACCCACCTACTTCTCCCTCCCCTCCACCTCCCCCTTGACATAGCAACCAAGAGCAAGCCCCTCACCCTTCACCAACCTGCTTGGCCCAACCCTGCTCTGCACCATGTGCCTACCACCACCCCCTCCTAGTCTCTACGCATCTCCCATGTTGGCATCCTCAGCCTTAGCAATTGCATCCGCCCGCATGCCATTAGATGCCAGCCCAGCCTAGCCCAGCCCAATGCTTTGACTAGGCCCAATGCTTTGACTAGGGGGTGCTACTAAGAGGCCCTCTCCTGTTGGTGATTCTATGCTAGGGGGCATTGCCAAGGGAACGTGAATGGGTGCTTTCAGTCCTACTAGTTGTTCGCCATCATACATCTGTTGCTCATCAATTGTACCAAACCACTTGTGGTATGCACGTCGTGGCATGCATGACACTGAAAGTTGCTAAAGCAGAAGCTCAGCTGCCACTGCTGCCAGTGCCAGCATGCTAGCAAGTGGACGACTCAATCCCAAGGTGTGGATGTGAAAAGGGGTGGTGCCCGGGGGGTTGCTGTGGAATGTAGAGGCCTGGTCTTGCCAGCGCCAGTGGGGTGCTGGTGTGGCCGATTGGGAGTGTTAGAAACCACTTCTCCTAGCCACTGTGCATCTTGGCGCCAAGATGCACAGTGGCTAAAAGAAGTGGTTTCTAACAGGGAGGACACACGGCAGGTGTAAGTACCGTGGATTGAAGCACATGTCTCGGTAGTGATGTCCGAGAGTAGCTACACAACGAAGGCTGCGTACCTGCACGGCAGAAAAGGCTACAGTATGACAAGTCCCGCGGTCACTTTGACTACTAAGTCTACTGTAGTCGAACGTAATAAAACGTCGAGAGTAGTGCTGCCAGCCCCCTTGTCCCTCACTAGGGCCGCAATTTGAGCCGGACCACCAGGGACCACTAGTGGCCGCTAGCGGGATTATTAGTGGGCAATAGTGGGCAATAGTCGCCCGACTCAAGTGGTGTTGTTGGGCTGTGTGGAGTATACATGGACATGGTGCATGAGTGCCTACCACCTACATCATTGCCTGAGCCCTGAGGGCTATTGTGTAGAGTTGGCATGTCTTGCATGCGCTAAGTGCACGCTGATGACAGCTCAACACTCGTGGAGAATAAGGCCGAGTCGGCGATTTCACCGGCTAGAGTCGGCGATTTTACCGGACCTGGCTCAGCCCCTAGGTGGCCGTCAAGCCAGTTCCTGACCGTGTGCAGGGTTTCATAGACCGTGTGCAGGGTTTTGCTGACCGTGCACAGGGTTTCAAAGACCGTGCACAGGGTTTCATAGACCGTGCACCAGGTTTGGTGTGGCTCAGTTCCTAGGCGCTTTTGACCGTGTGCAGGGTTTCGCTGACCGTGTGCAGGGTTTCAAAGACCTAGTGCAGGGTTTCATAGACCGTGCACAGGGTATCAAAGCATGAGTGTATAGTCAGCATTGGCTTACAACCTACATGCTTGCTGACATCTGCTGCCACATGTGGCCTCCTACATCAATGTAACATCACACGGCATCACCATAAGAGTCATGCCTAGCACACAAACTGACTCATGGCTGACAACTGCTGTTTGCACACTGAAACTGGTGCTGCCAGGCATGCACCACATGACACAAGCCACTAGACTCAGGGCTGCACACGCCATGCACCTCTTATCTCATAGCAACTGACACACTGTTACACACGCCATGCATTGCTCATCTCATACCAGTTGACTCATGGCTACTCAAACTATATACTCACGACACACAGCAGCAAACACATGGCTAACGAAGCCATGCACCTCATGACACATGGCAGCTGACTCAGGGCTACACATGCCTCGCTACACCACTGCAAACAACATGTCTTGACGCACAAACAACTCGCAAACACCTCGCTACACCACTGCAAACCACATGGCACGGCGCTCGACAACCCCGCAAAGACATGTACAAGACACCACTCATGGCATTCGCTTTCCTGGATGCCTCTCCACACATACACTCTCTTAGCTGCCACTCCTATTATGTGCACTCCTGGCTGCCACTCATGCCATTGCACTTGGCTGCTGTTGACAGCTAGGAGGTGGTGGTGGTGATGGGGGGAAGGGTGCACCAGCCGCGCTGCAGCTGCCTCTTGGCTGATCATGCCTTGCACCACCTGCCCCATAGCAGCTGGCTCCTTGTTGCTCTCTTAAGGCTCCTTGTTGCTCATGCCTTGCCACACCTGCCACATGGCAGCTGGCTCATGGCTACACACGTCATGTACCACCTCATGGCTGCCACTCCTAGCTGCCGCTCCAGGCTGCTGCTCCGGGCTGCTGCCCTGGGCTGCTATTGATTGCCTGGGAGGTGGTGGTGGAAGTGGGGTGAGGTGAGGGTAAGGTAGGGGAGGGGCTGCAGTGTAGCGCAGGAGGGGGGAAGCGGAGCGACACGGGTGAGTTTGTGGGTAAGGGGAAGGACAAGGGAAGGGTGTGAATATTAGACCTGCAGCAAACAAGGGGCATGCTAGCCATCAGGCTTGGTACCAAGAGCCACAAATCTGCTTCATGCTGGCCACTCACCGTTTCCTGGGGTGGGGTGGGGTGGGGTGGGGTGGGGTGGGGTGGGGTGGGGTGGGGTGGGGTGGGGTGGGGTGGGGTGGGGTGGGGTGGGGTGGGGTGGGGTGGGGTGGGGTGGGGTGGGGTGGGGTGGGGTGGGGTGGGGTGGGGTGGGGTAGGGTGGGGTGGGGTGGGGTGGGGTGGGGTGGGGTGGGGTGGGGTGGGGTGGGGTGGGGTGGGGTGGGGTGGGGTGGGGTGGGGTGGGGTGGGGTGGGGTGGGGTGGGGTGGGGTGGGGTGGGGTGGGATAGGGGAGGGGTGGGGTGGGCAAGGGGTGGGCGTGTGACCGTCACAACTGCAAGCAACAAGGGGCGTGCTCACGGTAAGGCTGGGCAATGGGGGCCACTGATGTGCAAGGGGCTGGCCACTCACTGTTATCTCCATGTGCCATTGCTGACTCCTTGCTGCCTCCTTGTTGGCTGCTGCTCCTCCCTCCTGGCTGTGCCTCCTGGCTGTGCCTCCTGGATGTGGGGGGCATGGGCCTCTTGGCCTTGGCCAACCACTTGCCTTGCCCATGCCTCCTGGCTGCCACTCCTGGCTGCCGCTCCTAGCTGCTGCTCCTGGCTGCCGCTCCTGGCTGCTCCTCTTGGCTGCTCCTCTTGGTTGCGCCTCCTGGGGAGTGGTGGGTCTGGCAGGTGGTGCCACCAAGGGTGAGGGTGTTGCTCCTTGCTGCCGCTCTGGCTGCTGAGCTGACCATCACACCTGCAGCAAACAAGGGGCGTGCTAGCGGTTAGGCTGGGTACAAGGGGTCACTTATGTGCGTGGGGCTAGCCACTCACTGCTTGCTCCATGCGGTCCCTTGATCATTCCTTAGGGGGAGGGAGAGGGGGAGTGGGGGATCCGGCAGGTGGTGGTGGGCAGTGTGGTATGGAGGAGGGAGGAGGGAAGTGGGAGGAGGGAAGAGCGAGGAGGGAGGAGGGAGGAGGGAAGAGCGAGGAGGGAGGAGGGTACGCTTTTGCTCTTGTCCGCCGCCCTGGCTGCCGCTACTTGTTGCCGTTGTGGTTGCTGCTTCTGGCTGATGGATGGTGCCACTGCGCCTTGGCACCGAACTTGGCACATGACACATGCCACGCTCCAACCTCGCGGTCGCACCTCAGAGTCGCATCTATGCATCGCACCTTTGCAAGCTACCTTTGTGCCGTTCGCCCTCAACTCTGTGCTTGATCACAAATACCCTATTCCTTTCGCTGATCGCTAATGGCTGCGAAATCGAGCTGCATGCTGGCCTCTTGGCTGATGACTGATGGCTGCGAAGGCTAGCTGGCCCGCATTTCATGGCCGGCTGCGAGGCTGCGCATTTGGGCGCTGTTGATGTCGCTGCTGCTGAGTTTGGGATGGACGTGTCGCGTGTTGCGTGTTGCTGCATTACTGCGGGCTTTGCGAGGTCGACATGGTTTCCTCTCATGGCGCCTCGCGACCTCATGGCACACCAACGGCATGCTTGGTGGCAGCTAGCGCAGATCCCAATACCAAGCCCGTCAGTTTTCGCGCTCTTGCATGCAAGTCACATGCAGAAAGCGGGGTTGGCGAAACCCTGCACAGCGTCTTTGAATGACTTAGGAGAAATCAACACAAGGAACGAAACCCTGCACAAGGTCGGCGAAACCCTGCACGAGGTCTGAGTTCACTTAGGTGAAAACATAGTTGCGAAACCCTGCACAAGGTCAGCAAAACCCTGCACTAGGTTAGCGAAACCCTGCACGAGGTCAGGGTTGACTTGGAAAAAATCAATGCTTGGATCGAAACCCTGCACAAGGTCAGCAAAACCCTGCACTAGGTAAACAAAACCCTGCACGAGGTCAGCAAACCCTGCACAGCGTCAAGTGAAACCCTGCACAAGGTTTCAAAGGCCCCTTGAGCCTCAAAGTGAGAATAAACCTAGTGCAGGGTTTCAGTAAACTGGCCCCCATTTCTTACTGGCACTGACTTTGCCATTGCTACCTACTAGGTTGTGCTTCTATTCTGATGCCTGACAACTCCTCATACTCATAAATTTTAAAAAGTCACTTCAGTCAGTTAGCGCCATCTCCCTTAGCCATATTCGGGGTGAGGGCTCAGCCACTACTCCAGCAGCTCCGCAATGACCAAGAATTTCACTTAGGCCCAAGGGAGTCTTCTCCTCCACTAGGTCACAGCAGCCTACATACCAAGTCTCAGACCTCAACTCGCAAGTTTGCCGAGCCAGCCAGCCCTTATTCTCCACGAGTGAAGATAGGGAGGCCACACACTACTGTGCCACAGCGGGCTGGGTCTTGGGTAGCTTGTCTCGCAGCCGCTTGTAGCCCAGGCCTGGGTACTCCTTGCCCTTGGCGGGCAGCTTTCCCTGCTCTGGCCAGTAACACAGCTCCAGCGGGCGCCACCTGCTCTCCCCTATGCGCTGCATGTTCAGCGCTGCATTGCAGTCCCTGTCCAGCCACCTGCCTGGCTGTGGTGCTGGCTTGCCTTTGGCAGCCTTGCCCTGGGCCTTGCCTTTGCCCTTGGTGGGCTGGGTGGGCTCAGCTGCCTGCTCAGCCTTGGTGCGCTTGCTGCGCTTGGCTGGCGGGGTAGTGATGGGACCTGGCTCTGAGGCTGCTGCCGGTGTGGCTTCCTGGCTGCTGCGTGGGGCCATTTGTCAGGGCTTGAATGTCACTTTGTTGTTGTGATCAGCGGTGACAGCAGGGGCTGAAGGAGCAGGGGCAGCGACCTGCAACACACACAGAGTAGTGCTGCCAGCCAGGTGCTGTTGCTCAATAGGTAGGTAGGTAGATAGGTAGGTAGGGAGCCAGTGCCCTATGCAGCAATGGAGCACCAGGGTGGTGACGGCCATGGGGGTTTTAATGAGGTTGTGGTGCGGCAGAGGTCCAGCACCTGCAGACCAGCTATGTGTGAGGTGTGGTGGCTGTAGCATGTCTCTCGCATGCCCAACCCTGGCATTGTGAAGCAGCCATTGTTTGCTACGGGACCCAGCTGGCCAGGCAGGGCAGGCAGTTAGGGTACCGCGCAAGCCCACTTGCCCATCAATGATAGGTATGGGTTGTGCCCGTGAGGCCTGGCGTGCCCCCATCAAGCAAGCCTTCTCTTCTGTTTTCTGTGCTGGTTAGTTTATAACCCCAACCCCAACCCGCTCTGTTCGCTCTGTTCAAGACGGTTACAACCAAATCACTTTGTGATCAAAACCACACGCTGCAACAAGCTACAACCTTGCAGGTCTCCAGACGGACAGCGGCGGCAGCAACCGTGGTCTAGCAGCATGCCCCCCGGATGGTCAAGGACAGGTTTGCACTACATGCATACATAAAGCTAAGGACCCTAGCGGCTTGCAGTGACCTGTCACATTCCTTGCTGGCGCATCTTTATCAGGCGCTTCACAGCAGACAGCCAGTACCCACACTCGTCCCAGTCAGTAGTAGTCATCTGGACCTGCGCGAGCACGAGCAGAAGCGCAGCAGTAGCAGAGGTTCAGCTATTGCCGACATTTCTACGAAGAACACTATGCCATCAGCAGCATGAACCCTGTACAAACACGTGCACACAACATGAACGCTTGAACACAACATACGCACGTCAGCACATGAACACTGCATTGACACTGTATGAACACATGCCCACTGTGCACCCCTCACAGTCGCCCCACCTGAATGTGGTTGGCTGTGTGCCACTCTGCTGCGTCAATTGCCTGGCAGAGCTGCAGCAGCTTGGGCAGCACACCAGCTGACACATCTCCCGCATTGAGCCGCCAGAACAGCTGTCCCAGCTTCTTGGAGTTGTCGTCCATTTCCCTCTTCTTGGCTGCAGCACCCACAGCAGCACCCAGCACACAGCACAACTGACACTGCACCCACAACCAGCTGCGACAGGCAAGCACGCCAAGCTCCCATCACCATGGCATGAACTGATCACAGCACCAGCAGCAGGTGCCTGCTGAGGCCCGGCCAATGGTCTGACCAGGCACCCCGGCCTGGTGAGGCATTCCTGGTGAGGCATTCTTGACTGGGATGTCTGTGCAGCCGGCCATACAATTACCCTGGTATGAGCTGGCAGTAAAGCTTGGGCCAGGCTTACATCTCAGCTGCTGGACACGCACCTGGGTTGGTGGCCAGCGGCATGCAAGAGTTAAACAGGTTTGTCAAGGAGGTCACCGCCCCACGCTGCTCTGCCGGCACAGCTGATGTGTCTGCAGTCGCCACTGTGATGTTGGGTGGCGGCCCAGTGGGGGCTGCCGGGGGGGCGGCCCGCTGGGAGGTGGGTGCAGGGGGAGCCATGCCCTGGCTGCCAAGCGCCGCCCCACCTGCTGACCCTGTGCCCTGCAGCTGTTGCGGCATGTTGCTGGCGGGTGTGTTAGTGGGCATGAAGTAGGTGGGCTGCGGCTGCTGGGAGGGTTGTGGAGCAGGCTGCTGGGGCTGGGCTGGAGACGCCCCATAGCTGGAGGTAGGCGCCAGCCCAGAGCTTGGTTGAGGTTGAGCCCCGTACCCTGATGCAGGGGTGGCGGCAGGGGTGGAGGCTGCAGGTGCCCGGTTGACTTGGTACACTGGAGCGGTGGGCTCTGAGTAGGAAGGGGCAGCTGCCTGAGCAGGGGCATGGTAAGGGTTGTGCTGAGGGGGTGGTGGGGCAGCTGAGTGGTACTGCTGCCCGCTATTGCTTGCATAGGTTGATGTGTTGTAGTTAGAGGGCCCCTGAGCAGGGGGCGCTGGCTGCTGTGGAGGCTGGCTAGTAGGAGGGTTGGCGTGCTGCTGCTGGGCTGCAAAGCTGGAGGCCGCAGCAGTAGTGGTGGGTGCGAACTGGCTGCCAGTGTAGGCGGCTGCGTAGGACGAAGAGGGAGCAGGTGAGTAGCTGGGTGCAGCAGGGGGCGGATGGGAAAATGTCCCGTAGGCTGGTTGGGTGGCATACACTGGCTGGGAGGGCACTGCAGGCTGTGGCGCTGGCTGGCCATAGGATGACGCCGGGTAGGCTGGCTGGCTGCTGTATTCCGAGCCATACACCGTCTGCTGTGGCTGCTGTGGGGTGCTGGCGCTGTACATTGACTGGTGCTGCCCGTACTGTGTGCCAGTGGCAGCGGCATGGTAAGCAGGCTGGGCAGGCTGCGGCTGATGGCTGCTTGCATGCCCGTATCCACTGGCATAGCCACCGAACGCTGATGCAGCTGGAGCTGCAGCAGGGGCTGCAGGAGCAGGGGCAGCGACCTGCAACAACACATAGACAGCAGCAGACAGCCTGGAGCTTCACTGCAGAGGCCATTGTGAGGTCACTGTCACTCCTCTCTTTTGTGTGCCCTGCCCAACCCATTTCCACCATGGCAACCATAAACCAGGTTTCAGCTTCAAGATTGCTCCCTATCCCATTCCCATGATCTGTCCCTCAGTTGCCGCTGTTGCACAAGCTGGCCTGCAGGCCGCTTGAGGCCCTTCAGCATGCACCTCACCCTTGCCACCCCCCTCACCTTGGCAGGCTGCTGAGCAGCAGGAGCTGCGGCTGGCCTTACTTCCTCTTGGATGAAGGGGAAGGGCGGGGGGTGGCCACGGTAGCTGCCTGCATTGCCCTGCGCCACCACCCCTGTGCTGGCAGCCGTGCCTGAGCGATAGATGCGGTCCTTGAGCACAGCCACAGCAGTGGAGGCCTCTCCTGGGACATAGTCCAGGTAGTCCAGCGCAGTGGCCATGCAGCCCTGTGCCCAGCGCGTCACATCAGGTGCACACCAGCAGCAGCAGCAACATGAGCAATCAGTTCACTTGGGAGGTGCGAGCAGCAACACAGGAGACAGGTGGGTGATCAAACCATGGCAACAGTGGCAGACCAGAGCTAGGGTCAAAGACAACGGCAAGGTGAGGGAAGCCTGAGTCGCAGGTGCGGGTAGGCTTGGCATGCAGCAGCTGCTGTGCCTTACCTGTGCTGCCAGTGTGGATGCGTAGCGGGTCACCAGGTCTGCCAGCGCCCCGCTGGCCTTCTTGTTGCCAGTCGCCAGGCCCATGACCACCGCCTTCTCTATGCAGCCCTGCAGCTCCTCCAGCTGCGCCTGGCTGGCAGTGGCAGCGGCAGCACGGGAGGCAGCGCTGGAGTCGGTGTTGGATCGTGAGGCGGCGGCTGCAGTTGGGAGCAGGGATGGAAAAGGCAGGGGCCACAACAGGAGTGGGAGGAAGGCACTAACATTGCTGGTGGAGATGAAAGGGGGCGGGAGAAGGAGAGCATGGTGGGATGGGGTGCTATGGGGTGGGTATATCTTTACCAATGACAAGGCAAAGCAGGAGTGGCTGTGTAGCGAGAGAGCAGGCTGACCTGCCAGGCTTCGTGCCCAGTAGGCCACCACTGCCTCCACATTGCCTGCACAGATGTAGCACAGGGAGGCGGCATGGTGCTGCCCTGCAAGGCTCAGCCGGCTGGCCAGCAGGTCACACAGCCGGGTCCAGTCCTCCTGCAGCACAGCCACAGCCACAGGGGGTGGGGCTGAGGGGAGGAGTCCTGGCAACTGTGTCACACACACAAACTGACATTGACTCGACACGAGCTTGGAGCATGGAACACGAGCAGCATGTATGCATGTTAGCCTGTGACACATTATATACAACACGATGCGCAACAGAGCACTGACAAGATGAATTGGTTGCAGGTAGGGCTGCATAAGGCTGATGCTTGTGAGCTGAGACCAGGTAAGGGAGGCAAACCGTGCATGGTTGGTGATGTGCATTTAGTCAAGGGCAGCATG
Organism: Haematococcus lacustris; assembly: GCA_030144725.1. Lineage (NCBI taxonomy): Eukaryota > Viridiplantae > Chlorophyta > Chlorophyceae > Chlamydomonadales > Haematococcaceae > Haematococcus > Haematococcus lacustris. The sequence continues at coordinate 4,913,177 of JASKMD010000006.1, forward strand.
TGCAGGCTGCATCACAAGCTAAACCTGACCATGTACTCACCTGCTGGGTGTATGTGGCCAGCAGCGCCAGCGTCTCACGCCACTGCCCCACGGGTCGGCTGCGCACCAGGGCCTCAAAGTCGCCCTCCACATTGGCACGCACAATTTGCATGAAGGGCTTGGGGCAGCGCTTCATGTAGCGATGCATGGTGCGCTTGTAGAGGTCACTGCTGCAGCAAGGTCCGCAGGAGAGGGTGAGCCCTAGAACCTAGATCAGCATGCTGACCGGCACTATGAGCTACATTGATTTGACAACAATGTCAAGCTTGTGCGCTGTAAGAAAGCAGTCCCTCCCCTTCCTATGAGATAGAGGGGTCAATTCAGAACCTCTCAATGAGCAAGAATGGTATCCTTGGTGTTGCAAGGGTGCGCACTGAGCCTGTAGCCTCTCTGCTGCAGTACAGGCTGTCAGGCCCCCTCAACCAGCCTTTTACAACTCGTTAGGTCTTGCCACCCTGTCAGCCATCCACAGATAGCTTGCCAGCAGTGGGTAGCAAACGTTCATCATGGGGTCCGCAACCGCTAGCAATGCTCCAGGCCCTGCTGCTACTGCCTTTGCACATCCACTGACCTGTTGAAGATGTTGGCAATGAGCAGTGCATCTGCCAGCCGGTTGGCCTTGAAGCAGCTCTCCACCGCTGTCTCATAGTTGCCTGAATGCAGGCACAGGCACACACTATTGCCATGTGCACACCCTGGCCCTTGCATCACCATCTGCGCGCCACCTACCCTTCCCCTTCTCTCCTCCCCACTGCCTGGCACCCACTCCCCACCCACCCTTGATCTGCCTGCCCATGGCCCTGGTCCTACCCTGTCCCCCATTGCGCCTGCACACCTGCGATGAGCGCGCGCTGGATCTCGTCCTCCATCTCCATGGACATGTCTGGCAGGGAGCTGAGTTGAGGCATGAGGGCTCCTGCTCCACTGCCACGCTCGCTCTCGCCTGTACACAAAACCCCATGAAAGGCTTCCAGGCCCGGACACCTCTGCTCTGCTGCTTCTAGCACCTGGCGCATCGAGCCTGACCTGCACAGCTGGCCCACTCCATGCCTGCCCTGACATTGAGCCTTGCACACAACTGCTGAAGTTGCAGTCTGTGGTAACTCACCTGCAGCAGCTGGCTTGGTGCCAGCATGTGCCGTGTCTGCACCTCCAGCTGAGCGGCGGAGTGGAGTAGCTGGGGCACTGGTTCCGTTAGGCATGAGGCCCTGCAGGCCACATGAGCAGCAGCAGCCTGGCACTTGGCACCACTTGGCAGTTCCACCTGCACAGCCCTGCCTGGCCTGGAGGGCATGTGTGTAGCTGCAAGGCTGCATGTGTGTGTGTCACACAACAGCAGCTGCAGGGAAAGGCATGTCCATCTTATGTGCTCGCTGCTTCAGCCAAACTCTCAGGCCTGTCAAGCTCTTGGTCCTGTCACTCCTGCTGAGGGTAGAAGTGCATAGCGTTGCTGTGCTGTCACGGCGGCGCACCTCGTCAGGCAACTTGTCAAAGAAGTCGGGGTCATCATCCTGCCCCGCAAAGAAGCTGGTGGCTGAGCCGCCATCTGTGCCTGAGGCGCCATGCAGGCGAGTGGGGGAGGTGGTGGTTGAGCCTACAGAGTCATTCGAGCACAGCGTGAAAGCAGAACAAGGTGCAGGTTGAACATGATGGAGCAGCCCGGGCCAGACAGGCAGGCAAGCTGGTGTCAAGTTACACTGTCCACTTACCCGCAAGGTTTAGAGCACCCATGCCAGCAGCCACCCCTGCTGCTGACCCATTGGCTCCAGCATGAGCTCCAGCTGCCTCATCTGATGCACATGCTGCTTGCACAGCTGCAGCAGCAGCGGCCTGCTCAGCCGCAGCCAGCATGTCCTGGAAGCCAAGCTGTCGCAGCAACTCTCTCCGGGCGTCGTTCTGTACACGACACACACCCACAGGGCAAGCTTATGGCCAACACGTCAGATAGCTCCTCATGGCCAAGGGTGACAAGGGTCAGCTAGTTCCTGCTGGCACCATAGATGTGGGAACCTTGAGCAAGACAGCAGCCAGCCAAAAGGGACAGGCGGCAAGGAGAGGGGCACAAACAACCTTGGCGCATGTCACTGTAGTAACAGCAGCGGGGTCATGTCCTGCATTCTTTCCCATGTCTGCGTCTCACCTCAAAGAGCAGTGACAGGAAGGCCCAGGTCTCCCCATCCTCTTGGCTGCCGCTGGCACCTGGCTGCATGCTGCTGACGTCAGCTGCCTTGCCAGCCTTGGCCTTGACCTCGCAGTAGGACAGCAAAGTGGTCTTGTCTCCGCCTGCAGGCATGTAGGCAGGGTCTGCCGCTGAGGTGCCCGCACCAGTGGTGCTGCGGCCATGGGGCTGCCTGGCGGTGCTGCTACTGCTGCCCGCTGCTGCCTGCTGCTGCCTGCTGCTGCCTGCTGCTGCCTGCTGCTGCCTGCTGCTGCCTGCTGCTGCTTGCTGCTGCCTGCTGCTGCTGCCTGGTGCTGCTGCCTGGCGCGGCTGCTGGTAAAGATGCAAGTGTGAAGCAAGAGGAGTGAACCAAAGGATACATTTAAAGATGCGTCACTTGCATCGCCACGCCCCACAAGCAAACAGGCAGGGAGGAGTGAGACAGGTCTGACACGCTGCAGGTGCAGGACGGCTGAGGTGGGCTGCTCACTAACCTGCGATGGCTGCTTCAAAGGCTTCAGACCGCGCTACTAGCTCCCTCTCAGTCACAACCTGCATCATGACCACCCTCAAGGACCTGACTGCCTGTAGATCATGTGTCGGTGGAGTTAGCAAAGTACACATGCTTGTAAGAATGGCATGCTACATCATGCTATGGCAAGAGCTATGGCCAATCATGTGTACCATGTGCAGGCCGTAGGTGCCATAGGTCAATCAAATGCTGTGCACCTGTCAATGCTCGGCCGCCATTCACTTCAAAATCACAATCTGCCTTAACAAATACCCAGCCGACTTACAACTGAAGCCTGTGTACAGCGTATGCCACCCCAATGCACCCAATGCATCCTGGGTGCCTTCAAGCTTTAGTCGTCCCACTGGGCACACCACAGCCCAGACAGGCTGCTGACAGGCCCCTTGCAGGGTGAAGTGGGCCCTGCACAGCTCCACTGCTGCCCGACACTCCCCCCACGGTCTCTTTCCTCCTGACCAGGAGTAGCACCCACCTGGGACAGCGTGACAAAACCCTGATCACGCTGCACCTGCTGCCCGCTGGCATCCATGGCAGTGACGCGGTGGTTGGCAAAGGTGACCAGGCGGCCCCCAAAGCCAAAGGTGGCCCCACAGGGGCGTTTCATCCATACAGGTGCCTTCTTCAGTGGCACCGTCTCACCTGCATCCCAGCCCAGCGACGGTACACAGTCCCCTTCCTGAGGCTGGGGACTGCACCTGTGTGCCTGAAGCATGGCCATGATAGCTGGCACACTACCCCAGTGCACTTTTACATGATTATTTGAGCCTGAGTAATGGATGTGAATGTTGCAGCAGCGCACAGGTGATTACATGTGAAGATAATGATGATCATGATGATGATGGTGATGATGATGATGGTGGTGAACCTATCCTGAGCCCTCACCCTGCAGCAGACACTTACCCTAGAGGCTGCAGGCCCCCTCTCTTTTGCTCCCCTGCGTTCCCCGTCCATCACCTACCACTGGCCTGGTGGGTCACTGACAGGTCAGCGTTGACCCTCTCTGTGATCTTGGGCAGGGTGCAGGCGTGGAGGCTGTGCACCGCCACATGGCCGTCAAAGGAAGAGGTGGAGAACACTCCAGGGATGGTGGGGCACCACTGGACATCAAAGTTCCAGTTGTTGCTGGGTGGCAGTTCACACAGGATGTCGGTGCTGTGCACATCCCAGCAGATGTTCCGGTTGTCCTTGGCACTGGACAGCAGCAGGCTGGAGTCGTGTGGGGACCACGCCATGCCCAGGACACCCTGCATAGGGCAGGGGTAGCATAGCAATGGCTGCTAAGCTGATCTGCTCCATAGATCCCGGGTGGGTTGTCTGCAGCTGACTAAAGGAGCAACAGGACATAACGCGATAGCTGTGCGCGTCTGGGATGTGATCTGCTGCCTTCCTCTCCTGCCTTGTACTTTGTGTGCAACTGCTTTCAGTCCCCTCCCATCCTTGATGAGAGGGGCCACTGCTGCATTCCTTCATCCAGCAGGGTTACTGCTGCTGGCCAGCTGTCTCCTGTTCCCTGTACTGATCAATAGCTTGCACAGCGGCCTGTGCGTGCTGCCAGCCAGAGGCCCGGCTGCTGTGCCTGCTCTGTCATTGAAGGCTGGACAGGCTGAGCACCTCAATTGCAGCCCTGCGGGCATCCAGCTGGCTGCTGTCCCAAACACTTTGGTCATGCTGTAGCAGTTGCTCACAGAGCCTCCCTGCAGCCTGGATCATGTTCACAGCCACTGTAGGTGCTGCTGCACCCATTGCAGCACTGCTCCTTGTGGTAAGTGACCCAGACACCTGCACCTGCAGGCTTAGCTGGCCAGCATTGTGCGGCAAGCACCAGGTTCAGGCACTACGCAGTTCCATGACAACCATCAATGCAAAAACGACATTTGCCTGCTCCAGCTGTTGCTGAACACCTTATTGATGCAAAACTGTGCATGCCCAGGGAGGTAGCATGCACCGCATGGTTTTCCTGCCCCGGCCGATTGGCCATGCTGGCTGTGTGACGCCTGCCGGTTGGCTGCATTGCTGCTGAGGAAGCACATGGGGGGCCCATTTGCAGCACTCCAAGTGCATGGGGTCTGCTGCTAAATCAGAGTGTCCTGGCAAAGGACAGCATTGCTGCCAGCCATGCCAGGACCATGAGCTCAGCAAATGCTGCTCCCGCTTCACCCACTTTGGTGTGCCCCACAAACTCCTTCAGCGGTGACACACTGTTGCGCAGATCCCACATCTGCAGGGTAGGTGATCTGTCGTCGTCTGACGCCACTACCAGCTGGGTAGCCACTTCTGGGTTCCATTGCAGCACACTGGCACGTCGCTGACTGCACAGGGAAAAGAGGCATGCAGCCATGCATGTACAGCTTTTATGACACTAAGCAGCTTACAAGGCTTGCATGCAGGAATTTAGGGAGACGGCTTTGGATTGATGTAGCACCTGTTTGGATCCCGGAAGCTGATGACTGGCTTCTGACGCTTCAGGTCCCACACCACAGTGGTGCCATTGGTTGAGGAGGACGCCAAAATGTGCTGCACCTTGCGGTTCCAGGCAATGAATGTTATCTCGTTTGAAGCCAAGCCCGGGCCGTTAGCCGAGGAACCCTACATTAGCATTGAGTGCGCAGCATCATTAGGGCGGGCGGGCAGGCAGGCGGGCGGGCAGGCAGGCGGGCGGGGGGGCAGGCGGGCGGTAGGGCGGTAGGGCGGGCGATCAGGGCAACGGTCTATGTCCGCCGGTGGCAGGCGGGGTTATGCACCTTCAGCGCGGGATATAGCGAAGGAGTGGCTGGCTTGGCCAAGTCCCAGATGCACAAGTCGCTGTCCGCGGCCCCCGATGCCAGGAGGTTGGGGCTGAATGTGTTGAACTCTAGACCTTTGACCTGCCAGAATAACACCGCGGTGTCAGTGCCGCAGAGCGACCGGACTGGGCATTCAAGCAGTCATGGGCTTGACTCACTGCGCCAGTGTGCTTCTGCATCTTGGCCAGCAGTGGTTGGCGACCATCGGACTTTGAAGCGATAAGAGCGGGGTCCCACAGACAGACAGAGCCGTCTGCCAGCCCACCAGCCAGTAGGCCCATCTGCACGGTTCACGAGGCGTGTTACGCGTGCGTCTCTTCAGCATCGCCACTTGGCTTGTAAAAGCAGCACCGCTGGCCACTCACCGATGGGAAGGAGGCATCGGAGCTGAGGCGCTGACCCCAAGCAAGCCTGTTGAACCTGTCTGGCGCTTGCACGCTTCCTACGACGCTGGGCAGCTCAGAGCCGTTGGCAAAGTCGAGTGAGCAGATCTGCAAGGACCAAAACAGATCGGTCCGACAGCTGTCTCTAATCCAATGTCTCGCGCGCTTGATCTCATAGGCACAATGCTGCGTCAGGCATATACCTCCAGAACTGAGTTGGTGCTAAAGGTCATGTCCACAGCTCCCGCCACGGTACCAGCGGCAATCAAGGTTGGTACATTGCCAGGCAGCTTCTCTGGGCAAAATGCCAGAGTCGCAGAACGGTCCAGCTGCTTCAGGTGCGGCATAGTGGCTACCTGCACCCAGGGCTATGGTGCTACTCTGAGCTTGCGCCAACAGGTTTGAGGGCAGCCAGGCGCCGGCAAAACCCGGTGGCAGCAGCCAACGTCGAGGACGGACGAGCAGAGACTCTGCGTCGCGAGAAATGCATGGGACAAAATGTTTGCCACTTTTACCGTCAGGGTTGTCAGTGGCAGTGCAACCGCTGCTAGCCCAGCAAATTGAGGCAACTTGTCCCACATTGAGGCAGATTTAAAGTCTTACGCTGAGGTTAGCCGCTTTATTGCCCTGTCTTGATACGACTGGACTCCATAGCCTATGGCTTAGGAATTGCAGCCCCCTTGTCCCTCACTAGGGCCTCCATTTGAGCCGGACCAGTAGTGGCCACTAGCAGCCACTAGCGGGAATATACTAGTGGGCAATAGTGGCCCGACTCAAACGGTGTTGTTGGGCTGTGTGGAGTAAACCCAGTGCACATGGCACATGAGCGCCTACCACCTACACTATTGCCTGACCCGTTAGGGCTATTGTGTAGAGTTGGGATGACAAAACATGCGCTAATGTAAGCTGATGACAGCTCAAATGGGGGGGCACACACTACTGTGCCCCAGCAGGCTGCTGCTCCTGGGCCTTGGGTGGCTTGTCTCGCAGCCGCTTGTACCCCAGGCCAGGGTACTCCTTGCCCTTGGCTGGCAGAGCTCCCTGCTCTGGCCAGTAACACAGCTCCAGCGGACGCCACCTGCTCTTCCCAGCCTGGAACCAGCACGACCCACAGCCTTGGGCCCTAACTAGCAGCTAAGGACGTGTCCTCAAATGCAACGGCTGTCAAAGGAAGGACAGTGTGACAGCGGACAGTTTATAAAGGCTGCCTTTGCCTCACTTCGGTCTCTTACTCGGCGCAGGGCAGGGCCGGATACATGATACATGCCATGGCTGCTTGCACTGCCCCGCACATAGCCCCGCACTTGTTGTCCAACACACCGTGCGCATTGTTGCCCCGCACATAGCCCCGCACTTGTTGTCCAACACACCGTGCGCATTGTTGCCCCGCACATAGCCCCGCACTTGTTGTCCAACACACCGTGCGCATTGTTGCCCCGCACATAGCCCCGCACATAGCCCCGCACACTAAGCATATGTCGTGGCCCTATGTGCTTGCAGGCCTCGCCAAAAGCAGCAGCGAGTAATAAATTTGCAGCCACAATGGAGCTTCCTAGTGGAGCGTTCATCCCTACCCGAGCCCTAGAGCCATGGCACACTCTAGGGCTGTAGCTAGTTCACTAGTGTTTACTAGTGCAACGGGCTGGTAGCCATATAAGCATTAAAGCTGTTAGTTTTGATGAGGAGCCCAGTGGTCAAGGGGGATTAGCCCCTTGAACGAGTGCCACCGGAGTGGGGTTTGCAGTCACCAAGGGTGCGACCGAGGATGCTACAACTAGTAGCGGAGTGAGATTACCCACAACCCAACATGTTGTTCCTTGTTGAATGAGTTTTGTTGGCCTGGACCCAGCACCTCACCTCCTGCGACCCACAGCCTTGGTGTAACAGTTCGCGCTAGTGGGCCGGATGCATGCGCTATTTGACCCACAGCCTTGGGCCCGCCAAGGCTACCCAGCCTGCCAAGGCTGAGAAGGGCAAACTGTCAAGGGCAAGCCAGCCTACTCCCCCCCCCCGTGCTGGTGATCCACAGGCCCCCAGGCATACCAGTTGTTGAGCAAGCGCCTGTGTGACCAATTTCTCAGGATCAAGCTTAGTGTCATCACAGCCATGGTGGCTGTCGTAGCACTGCTGTTACAAGCTCCTGGTAACAGCGCTGCTGTCTTCGTCACCTGAAAATCTATACTTCAAGAATCTGTACATCAAGCAGGTAGGAATGCCAAGGGTAGGGGGGGAGGGGCAGGGCCAGAGGCTGATGACTGCCCCACATGTGACCTGCTAGGTGCCATGTCCCCAATCCTTTCAAGGATGTCATGCGCATTGTGTGCATCGTGTGCCATGCAGCTGGAGGAGGAGGCAGCCATGGTGTCACAACAGCGGTGGGGAACCCGCAAGCAGCTGGTGGTGTTCTGTGGCAACGCAGGCATTGGCACCCGGGGTGGGTGGGGTGCCAAGGCTGTGCTGCAGGCCTGCCGCAAGGTGGTGGAGAGGCCCAACAGCGGAAGGCCAACAGACAGGCTGCCAGGCAAGGTGGTGACTGTGGATGAGTTCCGCACCAGCAGGGTCAGCTCAGCTATGAACAGCCCCCAGCCCTGTGAGGCGGAGCTGGACCGCAGCAAGCCCACCAGGCCTGTAGGCTGGATGCCCCAGCCAGGTCAGGTGCAGCATCACTTGTTGCGGTCAGCCTGGAGCAAGCGGTTTGAGGCGCCGGTGCGGGGCCGCATGTGGTGCCCTAAGCTGGACCAGGCTACCCCTGGGGACATTGGCAGATGGGTGGACAGGGACTGCAACGCAGCCTCAACCTCCAGCGGGCAGGGGAGAGCAAGTGGCGCCCACTGGAGCTGTGCAGGTGGCAACACCGAGGAGCGGCTCCTGCCAATGGCAAGGAGTACCCAGCATTGGGCTTCAAGAAGCTGCGAGACCGAGCACCCAAGGCCCAAGCCCAGCTCCTGTAGCACAGTAGCATGTGTGTTCTAGGCGATGCTTCAGCTGTTGCTTACATCAGAGCTTTTGTTTCATGCCAACACATATCGGCCCACCCTCGTGAGTGAGTGGGGGTAGGAAATTAGGTATTGGTGCCGGCTGTCTTAGGTATAGTTCGGATGTTAGATAGCGCACTAGTAGTAGGAAAGTATGCGCTGTAACAAGCTGCAACGGTGGAGCCCCAGTGGAGCCTGGTGAACGCAAGTAACTCGTCAGGCCTCACCGTGAGGCTCACGTTTGTAGGGTCAGGCACAGCAGGTCTGCTGTGGGTTATGGTCCCACACCCCATCTACCTGTTCCCTTGAGAGGACCTGCATGTCTAGGCTCAAAGCTGGCAAGGTTGATACTTGGCTGTCTTCACGTGTGCGTAGGTTCTCCGCCCCTCAACTTGACATTGGCCTTCTACAATTTTGCGTCATGTCTGCAGCACTCAGCCGCCAGCCTGGTGTGGCGGCTTCGTCAAAAGCACGGGGGGAGGTAGTCAGTTGGCGCACTCGGTTGGTTTACTTTCACTGTGTCGCACGAAGCGCGCGTGATCACATGCACGGCAAGAGCTAGCTGAACTAGCTCTTGCCGCGGTGAGCCAGATCCCGCACCTTTCCCTGCAATGTCCGGGGGAATGCAGCCCCCAGCTCAGCCGCAGCAGTACAGCAGCCTGGTAGTGCTGGGAGGAAGTCTGCTACTGAGCACCGCGGTTGCTTTGACGACTGCGTGGGGTGTGTCGAGGTATATGCGGGCACAAATGGAGGAGGCGCAACGGCAGGAGCGCGCGGAGCGCCGAGCCAGGTATTCTGTGATTGTGCGGCGGTGCATTGACCCGCGCTCGGCGGGCAGCCTAGGTTTGTATTCGCCTAGCGATGAGTTTGACATGAATGCCGTGTGCTGCATGTACGCAGGCGAAGCACGCAGCTGGGCCCGTGGGCTTATGTCCAGGTGCGAGCAAGCAAGCATGCAAGCCAGGCGTGCCTTTCCCCACTCGACCAGCTGAGTGGACCATGGGTGCGCCCCATCCTCAGTCCCTGAACCTCTGCACAGGGAACCCAGCCAATTGGCAGTCAGGCAGCAGATGCGCAGCAGCAGGCGCAGCCGCAAGCATCGCGAGGGAAAGGGAGCGAAGCAACAGGCGCCCGCAGCCCTTCACATGCAAGCTGGACCCTTCAGGCTCACAAGGTGCCTCCATGCCTCCCTGCCTGCCTCACGAGTCATAAGCTGCTGCTGCGAAAGGCGCTGGCACAGCCTCACTGGCTGACAGCGCGGATTGCAAGCACAGAAGGGGCAGCTGGTGATGCAAGAAGGTGCATGCAGGTGTCAGGAGGTAGTCAGGGCACGATGGGAGCACACTGCAGGCAGTTGTAGACCCACAGCACCACAGAGCCAGCAGCACCTGTGGGGCAAGTGACTGTGACAGCCGTTATGGCCCAGGATCCAGCCACTCAGGCCAGACCTAGCAGCCCAGCCTCCAGGGCCCCCCAGGGCAGCCCCAGGCCCCCAGCCCTTCCAGGGGAGCCCAGCAGCCCAGCAGCCCCCCCTGCCCCCCAGGACCCCCATGGCCTCACGGCCTTGGGACCACAACTGCAGAATCATACCAGCCGGCGCATTGCTGCAGACTGTGCTGGGGACTGGCGCAGTAACGCATCACCTGCTGCACCTGCTGCTTCAATCTGGGTTGGAGCTGCAGCCCCTGCCGTGTTGGAGTGGCACCTGCAGTCAATGGCACAGCAGACTGTCCAGCCCCATCGCCTCACCTACCCCCTGCTCCCTTCAAGCCGCACCCTCCACCGCCTCATTCCACAACACTCTACTGCTTCTGCTCTAGCCGCAACCGTCGCAGAGGTTGCTGAGTGAGGTGCCGTGCAGCAGCAGGGACCCTGGCCTGTATGACAGACGTGACCTGACTGGGCCCTGGCTCCGCTATCCTTCTGGGTGGCCCCACAGCCAGGTGCCCTGCCCTCCGCCCTCCATGCTGTGTGCCACAGCGGTGGTCACACTCCACTGGCCTGGCCAACATACACACTAGGCAAGCCTGCCCTATCTTCTAACCTGCCTGTCGGGGACAATTACACCAGCACGCCTGCTGCCACCTCACCCCACTGCCTGCTGCCCCGCCTCCTTGTACCAGGCTATGGCCGCGCCGCCCGCTGCCAACGGTCAGCTGCATGCGGCCAACGGCAATTGCCAGCCGGTGAGCTGCCCTGGTCACACCCCTGGTCACACCCCTGGCCAGAGCCCCTGCCACAGTAGGGTGCACTGGCCGTGGCACTTGCACCAGCAACCACCCTCACTGGCATGGCATGGCATGGTGTTTTCCTTCAGACCGGACAAGCCATTGACTAGGCAGGCATCACCCACCCCAGCCCTGGCCACAGTCGCCACCGCCACTGCCATACTCTGCAGCCCCAGCCCCTGACACTGTCATGTAACGCTGGCCCTGGGTGTAGCACTCTGGCGCTCTTGCTCGCCTGCCTGCTGCCCGCCTGCCTGTCCAGCTGGCTGCAGCAGGGTGGCAGCTGTGGTGCAGGCTAGGGTGCTCTGCCTGCTGCCAAATGACTGGCGGCCCCTCATCACCAAAGTTTATAGCCAGTGCTATCTTGATGATGGTGCACATTGGCATGTACCTTGACATGATGGCGGTTTGGGAGACCCCCATTTTGTCCACCCCCGGGGGGTCCCAAATCAGGGATTGGCCACTGCCGCTGCCACCGCCACTGCCTCTGCCTGGCACTCTGGTGGCGTCCTTAGGACTGATGAGCAGCAGCCTACAGAGCAGCTGCCAGTCGCCCTGCGTCATGCGCCCCACTGCCTTTGCTGTTTGCAGCTGCTGGCAGAGGTGGGACTCACAAACTCCGACCTCGCAGCCATGGCGCAAGCCGGTCACCTGCCCTCTGACAGCAGTCTGCGGCCCGTGGGGGGCCACAGCTGGCAGGGCCCTGCTGCCGCCACACCACAGGGGGCAGAGGGACGCAGCCATGCGCAGCACACTGCAGGCACCTCATCGCGAGATGCTGAGTTGCAGCAGGTCAGCCTCACAGGGCATGGGGCCAGGCACTGACACCTCTGGCCATGCAGCTGACCTCGGAACCCTCCCAGGCATTCCCTCCCTTGCAGCATGTGCAATGCCTGTTCAGCTGGCTGTCAGTTAGTAATGACGTCACTGCCACCGCTGCCTTTGTCACCTTGAGGGGGCTTTGTGACGCATTTCAGCATTGTGCTTCCTCAGCTGTAGGCCTGTAGACAGAAGAAAGAAGAAGAAGACTATGCCGGTATTCACCGGCGTGCATTAGCAGGGAGGAGCTACCACCTGTAGACATGTAGACATGCAGGGGAGCACTGCGGCTGCCTGGCTGTTGAGCTGCTTGTGCCACTAACCCATCACACGCCTGTACAGAATGGGAGGTACCCTCCCTGGCTGCCCCTCCCTTGGCCTCGGTGCAATGCCTGCTCAGCTGCCTGCTAGCAACCAGCGGTGCCGCCACTGCCACAGTTGCCTAAAGTCACCATGACAGAGGCCCTCAGCCTCCACTCACCTTCTCTCCCTGCTCCTTTTGTTGACGGGCTGGCACGCTTCAGGAGCTGGACGGGGAGTATGAGGAGGGACTGCAGCCAGGCGGCCACAGCCGCAGAGAAACAGATGCGCTGAACGAGGTCAGTTCCACAGGGTGTGGGCCGGGCCAAGTCTAGGTACCAGGTGGGGAGAGGTGCAGGGCAGGAGGGCTGAGGGGTGTGACAGGGTGCAGTGAGGCCTGCGTCTTGACCTCAGTGGAGCCCTGGCTGGCTACCCCCACCATTGTCCCCTAGACCCTCACCCTCACCCTCACCCACCCTGCCCCTGCCCCTGCCCCTGCGCCTGCCCCCCAGCAGGACCTGCACCCCATCCTATCCCAAGCCGG
>JASKMD010000006.1:4930937-4975937 GCA_030144725.1 Haematococcus lacustris
CCTGCTTGGCCCAGGGCTTCCACACCCACCTACTCCATCCTGCTCAGCCCCAAGCAGCCCTGCACTGCACCGCATGTGCTTGATGTCTGACCTGCCAGGCTAATCCCAGCACAGCCCCCCGCCCCTGCGCTGCTGCCTCATCCTCCCACCCTCCCCTCCCTACCGCTCTATCCCTGCCCTACCTACCGTCCAGCATGTGCTATGCTGCCTGATCTTCAGCATCCCTCTCCAGCATCTCCAGCATAGTCAGCATAGTCAGCATAGTCAGCATAGTCAGCATAGTCAGCATGTTGGCATGTCTCGGCATCTTGGCTGTGTAACCGCCCAACACAACTGCTCAGGAACTCCTCCCCTGTGCTGTGCTGCCTATTCATACCACCAAACCCACCCGGCCTTGCCTGGCCATATCTCACATGGGTGTCATGCACGCCCCCCTTGCAGGTTGACACCCATATTCATCACAGCGCCTGCATGCACCAGAAGCACCTGCTGCGCTTCATCAAGAGCAAGCTGCGCAAGGAACCTGACGAGGTCGTCATCTTCAGGGACGGGAAGTACCTGACGCTGAAGGAGGTCTGCCCCTGCCCCTGCCCCTGCCCCTGCCCCTGCCCCTGCCCCTGCCCCTGCCCCTGCCCCTGCCCCTGCCCCTGCCCCTGCCCCTGCCCCTGCCCCTGCCCCTGCCCCTGCCCCTGCCCCTGCCCCTGCCCCTGCCCCTGCCCCTGCCCCTGCCCCTGCCCCTGCCCCTGCCCCTGCCCCTGCCCCTGCCCCTGCCCCTGCCCCTGCCCCTGCCCCTGCCCCTGCCCCTGCCCCTGCCCCTGCCCCTGCCCCTGCCCCTGCCCCTGCCCCTGCCCCTGCCCCTGCCCCTGCCCCTGCCCCTGCCCCTGCCCCTGCCCCTGCCCCTGCCCCTGCCCCTGCCCCAGCATATACCCTGCACCCCCCTGCTCCCCTCCTCCCCTGCTCCCCCCCTCTGCTCCCCTCCTTTTGACCTGGCAGTACCTCCACCATGCAAGCACCAAGGCTTCACCAAGGCATCACCCTTATCCCTTTGATTCCCATTGACTTCCATGTTAAGTGTTCAATGTAAGCATTGTCACTATACATACATGTACCTGCACACTGCCCCCTCTGTTCCTGTGTTGACCTTGGCTTTGGTGCATGAGGCCACATGGTGCTGCCCCACCCTAAGCGCCTCACGCAAGGCTTGGCGCTGCCCCCTTCCCTCCCGCTGGGCTCCTTGCCTAGCCCAAGTCTGCTGGGCTGTTGGTGCCCTCCCTTCCCCACTGCCCACCTCAGGTGTTCGAGTCCCTGAACCTGACCGGCTATGACCTGAACGTAGACACCCTGGACATGCACGCCGACAAGTCGCTGTTCCACCGCTTCGACCGCTTCAACCTCAAGTCAGTGCCAGCCACCACCTCGCACCGCCCACCCCACCTCTATTCCCCTTACCATCCCACCTCCCCTGCTACCTCCCCTCCTACCTCTTCCTAGCCTCTCTGACTCATCCCCCGCCCCCTTCCCTCCCCCTGTCCCTGACTTGGCCCTGCCCCCCTCGCCAGGTACAACCCATGTGGCCAGTCCCGGCTGCGGGAGATCTTCATCAAGCAGGACAACCTCATCCACGGCCGCTTCCTGGCTGAGGTCACCCAGGAGGTGAGGGGCAGGGGGCCAGGGGGGCAAGGGGGGCGAGTGGCGAGGGCGGGCAGCAGGGCCATGTGAGGGGAGGAGGGTGCTGTGTGTGTGTATGTGTGTATGTATGAAGGGTGCAGGTGGCAGGTGCCAGCTGGGGCAGGTGAGACGCATCGCCCTCTTCCTCCCTGTTGTGCCGCTTGCCGCTCCCCCTGGTGTGCCCCTAGAAGGCCTTGAACTGCAGCTGCAGCTCTAATGCCATCCGCTGCTCTCGCCTGGCTTTCAACTGCAGCTGCAGCTGCCCACTGCCCGCTGCCCTCGCCTGCCCTCGCCTGTTGGAGGCATGAGGCTGCAGCTGCAGCCGCCCACTGCTCACCGCCCAATGTTCTTGCCTGGCTCTAAACTCTGGTTGTACTGTGGCCTGGGGCGTCCTGCTGCCAGGTGTTCACGGACCTGGAAGCCAGCAAATACCAGCACGCGGAGATGAGGGTCAGCATCTACGGCCGCAAGGCCATGGAGTGGGTGAGTGCATAGGCTGGGCAGGCTGGGCAGAAAGTGTAGAGATCACACCTCGCCCCTCCCCTGTCCCCCTCGCCCAGCTTGGCCTATTAGGATCGCTGGCTGCTGAAAGGGCCTCCTTAACGAAAAAACAGAAGATGTGTTTTCACTTCCCCCGTGACCCCCTCCACCAGCTGGGAGCCTACTGGCTTCTCAGAGGCTCTCAGAGGCTCTCTCAGAGGCTCTTCTCAGAGGCTCAGAGCTCCTCCACGTCTTACCTCCTGTGCATGTACCTCCTGTACACCCTGGCCCTCCCTCCCTGCCCCTCACCTCCCCCACCCCTTACCCTGACCCCCTGGCTGCAGGACATCCTGGCATCCTGGGTGGTGGCCAACAACCTGTACAGCGACAACAACGTGTGGCTCATTCAGGTCAGCCCAGCTCAGCTCAGGTCAGGGCGAGCAGGCTAGGCGAAGCTGGACAAACCAGCGCTGCACGCCTCTGGCCTGCACCTGCCAATGCTGCGTGAACATTGGCAAAGCAGGGAGGACACCTAGCACCAGCACCAGCACCACACCGGCCCATGCTGTGCCCAAACACCAGGCGCTGCCCTGCATCAGCTGGCACTTGAACCCTTTGATGCCTGCCACCAGGCCCTGACGGCCATGCCCTTATGCCTGGTGCATCATGCTGCCATGTGGCTCCTGGCTGTGACCTCTGCCATTAGGATCTGATCTCATGTGCCGTGTTCATGCCAGGTGCGGGCCTGGCTACCACAGCCACCAGCCGTGGCCCAGCCACCACAGCACACACGCAGCATACAGCTTGGCCAGGCTGCCTAAATGAAATAAGCTGCACATGCTACGTAGCAGTGGCACCACACAGCAGCAGTAGCAGCAGCAGCAGCAGCAGCAGCAGGGGAGGGGCGTGGGGGTGAGTTGTGCTGTGAGCATGATCTGGTGTGCGCTTTGCTTTCCCTCACGGTGAGTGTGGGCCTAGGCAACAGCAGCAGCAGCTGTGGGCGTGGCAGCAAGGCTGGCATCAGGGAGGTGGTGTCAGCGGGGTGTGTGTAGCGCCATGGGTGTGAGCAGGTGGAGGTGTGTGTGCTGCCAAGCAGGTGCCACGACTATACAACATCTACAAGGAGACCGGCGTGATTGAGAACTTCCAGCAGGTCTGAGGAGGTCCGCATGCTGCCAAGCAAGCAGGGGGAAGGGAGCAGGAGGATGAGGGCGGGGCCAGGAGTGGGGGTGGAGGCGGAGGCGGAGGCGGGGGTGGGGGCGAGCATATGTTTTCTTACAGCTGGCAAGTGTCACAAGTCAGGCTGTTGTGGGTGTGTGTGTGCACGCAGATGCTGGACAACATCTTTGGCCCGCTGTTCGAAGTGACGCAGGACCCAGCCAGCCACCCCCAGCTGCACGTTCTCCTGGCTCAGGTTAGGCGTGAAAAGGGAAGGGAAGGGAAGGAACAGGAAGGGCAGCCCAAGGGGCAAGGGAAGGGGACGAGATTGAGAGGTGTCGAGGAACCCTGGATCAGAGACCATTGTCCCGCTTGCAGCCGCCCACCTGCTGCCGGCCCCCACCTACGGATGTCATACAGGCGGTAGCCAAGCAGATTGCTGCTGCAACAAACTATACAGCACGCGCTCGCAAGGCACTGCCAGTCAACAGGAGGAGCAACATCAGGCTCCTGGCAAGCTTGGCACGGCTGGCCAGGCCCATGATGCCCGCCAGCCGGTTTGGCGCCCGGGCAGCACTCGCGGGTCCATTGCGGCTGCAGGTGGTTGGCTTTGACATGGTGGATGATGAGAGCAAGCCTGAGCGGCGGCCCACCAAGCATTGCCCACCTCCTGCCGAGTGGAACAGCAAGCACAACTGCGCCTACTCCTACTACGCCTACTACATCTACGCAAACCTCTACGTCCTCAACAAGTTCAGGTGGGCAGGGCGGAGGCAGCACACTGTGCAGCTCAGCCTGAGGTGCTGCCAAGGGCTACCAAGCTCAGACTGGGCAGCGCTCTCCGACATAAGGGGTACGGCAGAGACCCTTGCGCGTCTCATACGCTCAGCAATGCGAGATTTGCAACAGTCTACAAGTGGTCAGTCATTTCACGGCACTAGGAGCTTGGCTACGTCAGCTTTCGCAGTCGCGCATTTCTTCATCAAGCCTTGCTTAAGAGCAGGCCGCGGCAAAACTGCAGAGCCTGGCACTACTCAGAATGTGGGTCTTTTGATTTGGTGGGACTCATTATAGCAGGACAGGGACGCCAGCACCCCACCAGCCACCTGCCAGCAGCGCCCTCTCCTGGTAATGGGTCTGGCCGCATGGTGACCCTTGGGCGCCCTTGAGGGTGTGCTGTGCCCGCCAAGGCTTTGCTACCATGCCCTCATGCCTGCCTTCCCCCCTCTTGCCCCCATGCCAGTCACACTTCCGTCACACACCTGGAGCCCGCAGGGAGTCCCGCGGTTTGAACACCTTTGCCTTCCGGCCCCATGCGGGGGAGGCCGGCGATATCGACCACCTGGCCGCCTCCTTCATGCTGTGTGAGAACATCGCACACGGCATCAACCTGCGCAAGAGCCCCCTGCTCCAGGTGTGGGAGAGTGAGGGAGAGGTGTGAGGGGTCTGGGTAAGAGTGTGACCACAATCTAGGTCATACATACGCACTGTGTGCGCACATGCTGTGGGAACTCCTGTTATGGTGTCGAAGGCGGCGGGGCCCTGATGATGGAGCGCCCCAAGGGACCCGCCCCCACACCTGCTCCCCCCAGGCCCCACACTGCCTGCTTTCCCACACCCCATACTGCCTGCTTGCCCCCAGGCCCCACACTGCCTGCTTGCCCCCAGGCCCCACACTGCCTGCTTTCCCACACCCCATACTGCCTGCTTGCCCCCAGGCCCCACACTGCCTGCTTGCCCCCAGGCCCCACACTGCCTGCTTTCCCACACCCCATACTGCCTGCTTGCCCCCAGGCCCCACACTGCCTGCTTGCCCCCAGGCCCCACACTGCCTGCTTTCCCACACCCCATACTGCCTGCTTGCCCCCAGGCCCCACACTGCCTGCTTGCCCCCAGGCCCCACACTGCCTGCTTGCCCCCAGGCCCCACACTGCCTGCTTTCCCACACCCCATACTGCCTGCTTGCCCCCAGGCCCCACACTGCCTGCTTGCCCCCAGGCCCCACACTGCCTGCTTGCCCCCAGGCCCCACACTGCCTGCTTTCCCACACCCCATACTGCCTGCTTGCCCCCAGGCCCCACACTGCCTGCTTGCCCCCAGGCCCCACACTGCCTGCTTGCCCCCAGGCCCCACACTGCCTGCTTTCCCACACCCCATACTGCCTGCTTGCCCCCAGGCCCCACACTGCCTGCTTGCCCCCAGGCCCCACACTGCCTGCTTTCCCACACCCCATACTGCCTGCTTGCCCCCAGGCCCCACACTGCCTGCTTGCCCCCAGGCCCCACACTGCCTGCTTGCCCCCAGGCCCCACACTGCCTGCTTTCCCACACCCCATACTGCCTGCTTGCCCCCAGGCCCCACACTGCCTGCTTGCCCCCAGGCCCCACACTGCCTGCTTGCCCCCAGGCCCCACACTGCCTGCTTTCCCACACCCCATACTGCCTGCTTGCCCCCAGGCCCCACACTGCCTGCTTGCCCCCAGGCCCCACACTGCCTGCTTGCCCCCAGGCCCCACACTGCCTGCTTGCCCCCAGGCCCCACACTGCCTGCTTGCCCCCAGGCCCCACACTGCCTGCTTGCCCCCAGGCCCCACACTGCCTGCTTGCCCCCAGGCCCCACACTGCCTGCTTGCCCCCAGGCCCCACACTGCCTGCTTGCCCCCAGGCCCCACACTGCCTGCTTGCCCCCAGGCCCCACACTGCCTGCTTGCCCCCAGGCCCCACACTGCCTGCTTTCCCACACCCCATACTGCCTGCTTGCCCCCAGGCCCCACACTGCCTGCTTGCCCCCAGGCCCCACACTGCCTGCTTGCCCCCAGGCCCCACACTGCCTGCTTTCCCACACCCCATACTGCCTGCTTGCCCCCAGGCCCCACACTGCCTGCTTGCCCCCAGGCCCCACACTGCCTGCTTGCCCCCAGGCCCCACACTGCCTGCTTTCCCACACCCCATACTGCCTGCTTGCCCCCAGGCCCCACACTGCCTGCTTGCCCCCAGGCCCCACACTGCCTGCTTTCCCACACCCCATACTGCCTGCTTGCCCCCAGGCCCCACACTGCCTGCTTGCCCCCAGGCCCCACACTGCCTGCTTGCCCCCAGGCCCCACACTGCCTGCTTTCCCACACCCCATACTGCCTGCTTGCCCCCAGGCCCCACACTGCCTGCTTGCCCCCAGGCCCCACACTGCCTGCTTGCCCCCAGGCCCCACACTGCCTGCTTTCCCACACCCCATACTGCCTGCTTGCCCCCAGGCCCCACACTGCCTGCTTGCCCCCAGGCCCCACACTGCCTGCTTTCCCACACCCCATACTGCCTGCTTGCCCCCAGGCCCCACACTGCCTGCTTGCCCCCAGGCCCCACACTGCCTGCTTGCCCCCAGGCCCCACACTGCCTGCTTGCCCCCAGGCCCCATACTGCCTGCTTGCCCCCAGGCCCCACACTGCCTGCTTGCCCCCAGGCCCCACACTGCCTGCTTGCCCCCAGGCCCCACACTGCCTGCTTGCCCCCAGGCCCCATACTGCCTGCTTGCCCCCAGGCCCCATACTGCCTGCTTGCCCCCAGGCCCCACACTGCCTGCTTGCCCCCAGGCCCCACACTGCCTGCTTGCCCCCAGGCCCCACACTGCCTGCTTGCCCCCAGGCCCCACACTGCCTGCTTGCCCCCAGGCCCCACACTGCCTGCTTGCCCCCAGGCCCCACACTGCCTGCTTGCCCCCAGGCCCCACACTGCCTGCTTGCCCCCAGGCCCCACACTGCCTGCTTGCCCCCAGGCCCCACACTGCCTGCTTGCCCCCAGGCCCCACACTGCCTGCTTTCCCACACCCCATACTGCCTGCTTGCCCCCAGGCCCCACACTGCCTGCTTGCCCCCAGGCCCCACACTGCCTGCTTGCCCCCAGGCCCCACACTGCCTGCTTGCCCCCAGGCCCCACACTGCCTGCTTGCCCCCAGGCCCCACACTGCCTGCTTGCCCCCAGGCCCCACACTGCCTGCTTGCCCCCAGGCCCCACACTGCCTGCTTGCCCCCAGGCCCCACACTGCCTGCTTTCCCACACCCCATACTGCCTGCTTGCCCCCAGGCCCCACACTGCCTGCTTGCCCCCAGGCCCCACACTGCCTGCTTGCCCCCAGGCCCCACACTGCCTGCTTGCCCCCAGGCCCCACACTGCCTGCTTGCCCCCAGGCCCCACACTGCCTGCTTTCCCACACCCCATACTGCCTGCTTGCCCCCAGGCCCCACACTGCCTGCTTGCCCCCAGGCCCCACACTGCCTGCTTGCCCCCAGGCCCCACACTGCCTGCTTGCCCCCAGGCCCCACACTGCCTGCTTTCCCACACCCCATACTGCCTGCTTGCCCCCAGGCCCCACACTGCCTGCTTGCCCCCAGGCCCCACACTGCCTGCTTGCCCCCAGGCCCCACACTGCCTGCTTGCCCCCAGGCCCCACACTGCCTGCTTGCCCCCAGGCCCCACACTGCCTGCTTGCCCCCAGGCCCCACACTGCCTGCTTGCCCCCAGGCCCCACACTGCCTGCTTTCCCACACCCCATACTGCCTGCTTGCCCCCAGGCCCCACACTGCCTGCTTGCCCCCAGGCCCCACACTGCCTGCTTGCCCCCAGGCCCCACACTGCCTGCTTGCCCCCAGGCCCCACACTGCCTGCTTTCCCACACCCCATACTGCCTGCTTGCCCCCAGGCCCCACACTGCCTGCTTGCCCCCAGGCCCCACACTGCCTGCTTGCCCCCAGGCCCCACACTGCCTGCTTGCCCCCAGGCCCCACACTGCCTGCTTGCCCCCAGGCCCCACACTGCCTGCTTGCCCCCAGGCCCCACACTGCCTGCTTGCCCCCAGGCCCCACACTGCCTGCTTGCCCCCAGGCCCCACACTGCCTGCTTGCCCCCAGGCCCCACACTGCCTGCTTGCCCCCAGGCCCCACACTGCCTGCTTGCCCCCAGGCCCCACACTGCCTGCTTGCCCCCAGGCCCCACACTGCCTGCTTGCCCCCAGGCCCCACACTGCCTGCTTGCCCCCAGGCCCCACACTGCCTGCTTGCCCCCAGGCCCCACACTGCCTGCTTGCCCCCAGGCCCCACACTGCCTGCTTGCCCCCAGGCCCCATACTGCCTGCTTGCCCCCAGGCCCCACACTGCCTGCTTGCCCCCAGGCCCCACACTGCCTGCTTGCCCCCAGGCCCCACACTGCCTGCTTGCCCCCAGGCCCCACACTGCCTGCTTGCCCCCAGGCCCCACACTGCCTGCTTTCCCACACCCCATACTGCCTGCTTGCCCCCAGGCCCCACACTGCCTGCTTGCCCCCAGGCCCCACACTGCCTGCTTGCCCCCAGGCCCCACACTGCCTGCTTGCCCCCAGGCCCCACACTGCCTGCTTTCCCACACCCCATACTGCCTGCTTGCCCCCAGGCCCCACACTGCCTGCTTGCCCCCAGGCCCCACACTGCCTGCTTGCCCCCAGGCCCCACACTGCCTGCTTGCCCCCAGGCCCCACACTGCCTGCTTGCCCCCAGGCCCCACACTGCCTGCTTGCCCCCAGGCCCCACACTGCCTGCTTGCCCCCAGGCCCCACACTGCCTGCTTGCCCCCAGGCCCCACACTGCCTGCTTGCCCCCAGGCCCCACACTGCCTGCTTGCCCCCAGGCCCCACACTGCCTGCTTGCCCCCAGGCCCCACACTGCCTGCTTGCCCCCAGGCCCCACACTGCCTGCTTTCCCACACCCCATACTGCCTGCTTGCCCCCAG
Organism: Haematococcus lacustris; assembly: GCA_030144725.1. Classification (NCBI taxonomy): domain Eukaryota; kingdom Viridiplantae; phylum Chlorophyta; class Chlorophyceae; order Chlamydomonadales; family Haematococcaceae; genus Haematococcus; species Haematococcus lacustris. Next base: position 4,939,996 of record JASKMD010000006.1, read on the forward strand.
GCCCCACACTGCCTGCTTGCCCCCAGGCCCCACACTGCCTGCTTTCCCACACCCCATACTGCCTGCTTGCCCCCAGGCCCCACACTGCCTGCTTGCCCCCAGGCCCCACACTGCCTGCTTGCCCCCAGGCCCCACACTGCCTGCTTGCCCCCAGGCCCCATACTGCCTGCTTGCCCCCAGGCCCCACACTGCCTGCTTGCCCCCAGGCCCCACACTGCCTGCTTGCCCCCAGGCCCCACACTGCCTGCTTGCCCCCAGGCCCCACACTGCCTGCTTGCCCCCAGGCCCCACACTGCCTGCTTTCCCACACCCCATACTGCCTGCTTGCCCCCAGGCCCCACACTGCCTGCTTGCCCCCAGGCCCCACACTGCCTGCTTGCCCCCAGGCCCCACACTGCCTGCTTGCCCCCAGGCCCCACACTGCCTGCTTGCCCCCAGGCCCCATACTGCCTGCTTGCCCCCAGGCCCCACACTGCCTGCTTGCCCCCAGGCCCCACACTGCCTGCTTGCCCCCAGGCCCCACACTGCCTGCTTGCCCCCAGGCCCCACACTGCCTGCTTGCCCCCAGGCCCCACACTGCCTGCTTTCCCACACCCCATACTGCCTGCTTGCCCCCAGGCCCCACACTGCCTGCTTGCCCCCAGGCCCCACACTGCCTGCTTGCCCCCAGGCCCCACACTGCCTGCTTGCCCCCAGGCCCCACACTGCCTGCTTTCCCACACCCCATACTGCCTGCTTGCCCCCAGGCCCCACACTGCCTGCTTGCCCCCAGGCCCCACACTGCCTGCTTGCCCCCAGGCCCCACACTGCCTGCTTGCCCCCAGGCCCCACACTGCCTGCTTGCCCCCAGGCCCCACACTGCCTGCTTGCCCCCAGGCCCCACACTGCCTGCTTGCCCCCAGGCCCCACACTGCCTGCTTGCCCCCAGGCCCCACACTGCCTGCTTGCCCCCAGGCCCCACACTGCCTGCTTGCCCCCAGGCCCCACACTGCCTGCTTGCCCCCAGGCCCCACACTGCCTGCTTGCCCCCAGGCCCCACACTGCCTGCTTGCCCCCAGGCCCCACACTGCCTGCTTGCCCCCAGGCCCCACACTGCCTGCTTGCCCCCAGGCCCCATACTGCCTGCTTGCCCCCAGGCCCCACACTGCCTGCTTGCCCCCAGGCCCCACACTGCCTGCTTGCCCCCAGGCCCCACACTGCCTGCTTGCCCCCAGGCCCCACACTGCCTGCTTGCCCCCAGGCCCCACACTGCCTGCTTGCCCCCAGGCCCCACACTGCCTGCTTGCCCCCAGGCCCCACACTGCCTGCTTGCCCCCAGGCCCCACACTGCCTGCTTGCCCCCAGGCCCCACACTGCCTGCTTGCCCCCAGGCCCCACACTGCCTGCTTGCCCCCAGGCCCCACACTGCCTGCTTGCCCCCAGGCCCCACACTGCCTGCTTGCCCCCAGGCCCCACACTGCCTGCTTGCCCCCAGGCCCCACACTGCCTGCTTGCCCCCAGGCCCCACACTGCCTGCTTTCCCACACCCCATACTGCCTGCTTGCCCCCAGGCCCCACACTGCCTGCTTGCCCCCAGGCCCCACACTGCCTGCTTTCCCACACCCCATACTGCCTGCTTGCCCCCAGGCCCCACACTGCCTGCTTGCCCCCAGGCCCCACACTGCCTGCTTGCCCCCAGGCCCCACACTGCCTGCTTGCCCCCAGGCCCCACACTGCCTGCTTGCCCCCAGGCCCCACACTGCCTGCTTGCCCCCAGGCCCCACACTGCCTGCTTGCCCCCAGGCCCCACACTGCCTGCTTGCCCCCAGGCCCCACACTGCCTGCTTGCCCCCAGGCCCCACACTGCCTGCTTTCCCACACCCCATACTGCCTGCTTGCCCCCAGGCCCCACACTGCCTGCTTGCCCCCAGGCCCCACACTGCCTGCTTGCCCCCAGGCCCCACACTGCCTGCTTGCCCCCAGGCCCCACACTGCCTGCTTTCCCACACCCCATACTGCCTGCTTGCCCCCAGGCCCCACACTGCCTGCTTGCCCCCAGGCCCCACACTGCCTGCTTGCCCCCAGGCCCCACACTGCCTGCTTGCCCCCAGGCCCCACACTGCCTGCTTGCCCCCAGGCCCCACACTGCCTGCTTGCCCCCAGGCCCCACACTGCCTGCTTGCCCCCAGGCCCCACACTGCCTGCTTGCCCCCAGGCCCCACACTGCCTGCTTGCCCCCAGGCCCCACACTGCCTGCTTGCCCCCAGGCCCCACACTGCCTGCTTGCCCCCAGGCCCCACACTGCCTGCTTGCCCCCAGGCCCCACACTGCCTGCTTGCCCCCAGGCCCCACACTGCCTGCTTGCCCCCAGGCCCCACACTGCCTGCTTGCCCCCAGGCCCCACACTGCCTGCTTGCCCCCAGGCCCCACACTGCCTGCTTGCCCCCAGGCCCCACACTGCCTGCTTGCCCCCAGGCCCCACACTGCCTGCTTGCCCCCAGGCCCCACACTGCCTGCTTTCCCACACCCCATACTGCCTGCTTGCCCCCAGGCCCCACACTGCCTGCTTGCCCCCAGGCCCCACACTGCCTGCTTGCCCCCAGGCCCCACACTGCCTGCTTGCCCCCAGGCCCCACACTGCCTGCTTGCCCCCAGGCCCCACACTGGCTGCTTCCCCACACCCCATACTGCCTGCTTGCCCCCAGGCCCCACACTGCCTGCTTGCCCCCAGGCCCCACACTGCCTGCTTGCCCCCAGGCCCCACACTGCCTGCTTGCCCCCAGGCCCCACACTGGCTGCTTCCCCACACCCCATACTGCCTGCTTGCCCCCAGGCCCCACACTGCCTGCTTGCCCCCAGGCCCCACACTGCCTGCTTGCCCCCAGGCCCCACACTGCCTGCTTGCCCCTGCCCTGCATTCGCCTCTGGCCCAACCCCTTGAAGTCTCGGTTCTATCAGTTCAACCACCCCTGATGACAGAGTGTGCTGCCAGGCAGGCACAGTAGATACACCACACCGTTGGGAGCACAGTGTGAATGCCCCTGACAGCAGTGGCTCCACCTTTCTGGCCCACTGGCCACTGCCCGCTGGCCCACTGCCCCGCCCTGCCGCCCCTGCCCCGCAGTACCTCTACTACCTGGCACAGATCGGGCTTTGCATGTCACCGCTGTCCAACAACTCCCTGTTCCTCGACTACCACCGCAACCCCTTCCCCACCTTCTTTGCTCGGGGCCTGTCCGTCTCATTGTCTACGGACGACCCACTGCAGGTGTGACCTGTTACACCCTCACCCTCACCCCACTGTCCTCAACCCACAGCCCACAGCCCTGCTGCCCCTGGCCCTGCTGCCCCAGTCCCTGGCCCTGCTGCCCGCAGATCCATCTCACCAAGGAGCCCCTGGTGGAGGAGTACTCTGTGGCAGCCCAGGTGCGGCTCCCCACCCCACCTCCTGACCCCACCCCTGGCCCTGCCACCCGACATAGGCATGGTGTAGTGGCGGCAGCACTGGCGGCAGTGAGGCGACCCAACCCTGGTGGCTGGCTGACCTGCACTCCCCTTGCACCTGAACACACAACAGTGATCACTGCCGGTCTGTCTCCCGCTGCCTGCTGGGGCAACGTCTCCAGGTCACTGCCATGACCTCTCTGCGCTCTTCCTAATCTGGCGGGTGGTGCCTAGCACCACGATCTGTGCAGAGCTTCGTGGCTGGTGTATTGGCGGGGCGGCAGGCAGTTGGTGCATGGTGGTGTGCTGGACAGCAGACAGGGTGCCAGGTGGTGGGTGGTGGGTGCAGGTGTGGAAGATGAGCAGCGCTGACCTGTGCGAGATTGCGCGTAATGGGGTGCTGCACTCCGGCTTCCCGCACGCCTGCAAAAAACACTGGGTGGCGGGGGAGTACTGGCGGCCAGGGCCAGACGGCAACGACATACACAAGACCAACGTGCCCAACCTGCGCTTGCGATTCAGGCAAGGGCTGGGGTGGGCGGGCAGGGGGACAGAGGCTGGGCTACCTCTGGCTACCAGCCTTCCCGTGCCTTGCCTGCCGGCCCCTCACCTGTGGGCCTCACTCTGCCTGCCCACTGTTGCCTGCCCCTTGCGTACTCCATGTGTTAGTGCATGGCGACAGGGACTTGGCAGGGCGTGCTGTGGGGTGAAAAGTGGTAGGGGGTGAAGGGCAGGCCAAAGGAAGAGGCAAGCGGGTTGAGCAGAGGAGAGGAAGGGTTAGGGACTGCATGGAAGGGGCTATGTGCCTGGCTCCATGTTTTTACACACTCCCATTGTTGGTGGCCTGACTGGCCCTGCCCTTGGTCACAGCAGGCTGCACTGGCTGCTGGTCAGGCTCGGTGTCCCTGCCATGCCGCTCAGGTACGACACCTTTATGGACGAGATGCGACATGTGGCCCATGGCGCGCTCAATTACAACATGCGCAAGGGCCCAAAAGACTGAACACTCGAGACATCGCGGATGCACGGAGAGGTTCGGCGAGGTTTTGAAAGTGGGCAGGCCGTCCAGACAGTGGCCGGAGCTCGTACAGAGCTACGAGCGAGGGAGACATGCGCAGCGACAAAGAAGAGACAGAAGCGACAGGACGTCACATGTACATCCCCCATTTACCCGGCCGCCCACCCAGTCGCAACCAAGTTGATGGTAGACGCGCCAGGGTTGCTAGTGATGTCTCCGGATCAGTGTTAAGCTGCACTGGAGCACGACACGACTTCGTTGTAGACGAAGACATGCGTAGACGCCTAGCTGCAGCAGTGCGATATGGACGAGTCATGTGTATGCAAGGCCTGGACTTAGGACGTCCGGCTGCCCGTGGCGCATTCCGGCGATAACCGCCACTCGCTACCGCAACCCTGATTTTCACCCAGACATAGTCTGACATTGGCTTCTAAGACGTAAACATGTGGGCGTAAACATGTTTCATTTTCGCCGATTGGCCAATGTGTTAGTGGTCGTTGTGCAATAATGATGTATTGCCCCCCTCAGTCGTATTTGCGCTGTCCTAACCGACATTGGCTGTGCCATTGGATGTGCCTTGAGATGAGATTTTCGCAGCCCTCTTGTCCCTCACTAGGGCCTCCATTTGAGCCGGATCAGAAGTACCTACCAGCAGCCACAAGCAGCCACTAGCAGCCACTAACTAGACCCGACTCAAACAGTGTTATTGGGCTGTGTGGAGTAAACCCAGTGCACATGGCACATGAGCCCGCCTACCACCTACACTATTGCCTGACCCGAGGGCTATGATGTAGAGTTGGCATGACAAAACATGCGCTAATTGTAAGCTGATGACAGCTCAACAATGGGGGCACACACTACTGTGCCTCAGCAGGCTGCTGCTGCTCCTGGGCCTTGGGTGGCTTGTCTCGCAGCCGCTTGTAGCCCAGGCCAGGGTACTCCTTGCCCTTGGCTGGCAGAGCTCCCTGGTCTGGCCAGTAGCACAGCTCCAGCGGCCGCCACCTGCTCTCCCCAATGCGCTGCATGTTGAGCGCTGCATTGCAGTCCCTGTCCAGCCACCTGGCCTGAGCCACAGTCTGACTCGGAGTCAGAGTCAGTGTCAAACTCCATGCTGGCAGGCTGGGCAGGTGCTGGCTGGGCAGGGGCCCGTGGGGGTAGGGGGGGTAGGGGGGGAGCATCAGGGGGTTGGGGGGGCTGCACGGCTGGAGGCTGAGGGGCGCTGGGGAAGCCCGGGGTAGAGTAGCCCACCAGGCAGGTGAGAAAAATGCGCAAGACAAACAATGAAGCGATCACGCGGAGCTGGGAGTGGATTTCAGCCCGCAGCCGGAGGTGCTCCCGCAGCTTGCGCCTCGTCTTCTTGCAGCCGCGCAGCACTGCGCCCCCTACTTGACAGCCTGCATCAGCATGCTCACAGGAGGCTGCTAGCCTGCTGACAGGGGTTTCTAGGCAGCTGCGGGAACAGCATCCAAGGCAAGCTTCATGAGAGGAGCCCGTACCCAAGAGCTGGACACAGTTTTGCATCTGTGCTTTCAGATGAGTGTGGGGGGTATGCCAGCTCAGGCTAGAGGTAGCGTGGGCCAGGGGCCCACGGCCCCACCATTGCGTTGATGCGCGTCTACAAGCTGGCAGAGCAACACGTGCACGGGACCGGGACATGTTTTCCGGCAAGCGCCGTTTGCCGGTGCTATCCCGATGTCAGCGCAACCAGGGCAGCGCACCTGCACACACGCTTCAGCGATTCCAAGACGTCAACAGGGGAGCAGGCAGACGAGGCTGTGTGTATGAAGAGTCCCGCGGGAAGGTTGAGCGCAGGCCACAAAGTATACTGTAGTCAGACCTGACGGATGCGCCTAGCTCCTTGCTCAATTGCAGTCGCGCATTGCCACTCCGTTCCTCAAAAGACAGCGTAAACGCATCAAGTAAAAGGTGGATGCTCAATAATGCTGAGAGCATCTTTTCAGCTTTTCGTGTTCATACATTGCATACAGGGTTCGTGCTATCCATCTAAAACACGGCCATCCGCACTGAAAGCGGGCATTCCCTTGAGCTTTTGAGGTTTCTTTACTCGACTACTTCAATACTCGATCTGCTCAACGAGCGGAAAGGTAAATGAACAGAAACCATCCCCTTCCCCCACCCCTGTTCGTGTATCAAGACGATACATGGCTTTGTGTCGCTGCTAGTTGCGCGATGGCGATCAACGTTGCGGCTGCTTGTCACGTGACTGATGACATATTCACTGACACGCAGAATTGATCAGGCACTGCTAATCAGACATAGCGCAAGTAGCTCTGGCTACCGGGACGTGATGCTCGCAACCCCACAATGGTGCACCCTCACGCTGGCACTACTGTCAGTCGCGTGCACCCAGGCTTTCCCCATCTGCCTCATCCCCAATCCAGGGTAGGGACCCGGTGTAGCTACCCAGCATCGCTGATTCCTCTTACTGGCGCACTCGCATCGCCGGACATGGCATCACAGGTTTTCAGAATGCACGCCTGGTGCGCCGCCCTCTACCTTCAAAGGGTGGGACGTTGACCTCGTCAGGTGCGAGCCCTGCCGGTGTTGAGCAAGCGTGCAAGCCGAACATGTGCCCTACCATGTTCGTTGTAGGTGGATCGCGAGCAATTCTGCTAATTGGGCCGAGGTGCGGTCCAGGCTGTCAATGGTCTTATTCTGCTGCCCTAATGGCAAAAGTGTGTTCGAGGCCAGCTGTTATATGCACATGGGTGCATCATGTGCACATAGCTGTGCAGGCACCTGCTGCCTGGGTAAAGGGTTAGCCCACACTGTGTGCAGGTGCCAGACGGGCAGGTGGACACGTTTGATGCAGACTACCGGCGCTTTTCCTTTGTCTGTGGTACCCGGCTGTGGCAGTCAACCGTCAACCTCATGGCCAACAGCAGCCAGTGAGTGCGCATCAACAGAAATAGTGGTCTTCGCAAAAGGAATGTGGCAAATCATGGCCGTGCCACTAACCTGCTTACTGTTCTTGCTACTTGCCTAACCCTCACCCTAACTTCAACCCTAACCCTACAGGGCTGCCTATCAGGAATGTGTGATAGGCTTGGGAGGCATCACCGTCACCACCCGTCGCATGGCCCAAGGCGCCCTTTTCTCCTACCCATACCTGCGAACAGGTAACCTTCGGTTGCCTGTTTTTCACCTATCAGCGACTGGGATGGGCAGGGTCACCCAGGAGCACAAATATCAGGCGAGCTATACCTGTAGAAGGCAGCAGCGCCCATGTTGGTGATGAACTCATTTCCAGTTTCATATAGTTTGGGCATTACAATTACATAGCACATAATTCATGTAGTTTATGTGCTGTTGCGCCTTGTGTAGCTGTTGCTGTAAGCTTGCAATACGTGCATTTCTGGCATTGCACTCCGCACCTCCAAACACCCAAGCAAAGCAAGCTGCAGGCACCTGCACCACGCTCAATGTGCCCGCCCTGCCGCAGGTCTAGGTGTACTCATTGCTGCTGACACCACCACCACCGAGTATGACAAGTGTGAGTGAGCAGCGGTGAGGCTTACAAGGCATACAGCTGGCCATGTGACCTGGGTGGACTTGAGGGGTGGCAACCAGCAGCTATGCCAGGGTATAAGATGCTTGCCAGTCACTGCAGCTGGCCAGCCTTCACTCTGCCTGCTTGCCCTGACTGCTTGCCTGGTGCAGGGGCCTTCCTGCGCCCCTTCAGCAGCGGCGTGTGGATAGCAGTCGTGTGCACCGCGGTCATGATCCCCATCTTCCTGTTCCTCATTGAGAACCTGACCCAGGTGAGGCCAGCCTGACGGGCGGGCGGGCGGGCGGGCACGGGCGGGCGGGCGGGCACGGGCGGGCGGGCGGGCACGGGCGGGCGGGCACGGGCGGGCGGGCGGGCACGGGCGGGCGGGCACGGGCGGGCGGGCACGGGCGGGCGGGCGGGCACGGGCGGGCGGGCGGGCGGGCACGGGCGGGCGGGCGGGCACGGGCGGGCGGGCGGGCACGGGCGGGCGGGCGGGCACGGGCGGGCGGGCGGGCACGGGCGGGCGGGCGGGCACGGGCGGGCGGGCGGGCACGGGCGGGCGGGCGGGCACGGGCGGGCGGGCGGGGCCCGAGCTGCAGTGAGGAGGTGCCTGCTCCCTGAGCTGTGTGCATGTGCTGTTGGCGCTGCTTGCAGACTGGGCGGCTACCTGTGGGCATGAGCCTGCTGTCAGAATGGTGAGGAAGAAGGCTGGGGGTCCAGCACCACCACCAGCCAGCTGCACGCCTGCCTAGCGCTGGTCCTTAAGGGGCGGGACAGCTGCTGCACCATTGTTTGGCGCACAGCAGACAAGTGTGCAAAGCCTGGGTTAGTTAGCTTGTCTGACTCGGCTGCAGGCGCCATGCAAGCTACTCCATGTTCCTCACCTGCTTCAACCTGCAAGTGAGCGGACATGAAAGGCCATACTGTCAGACGGCTACTTCCACTATGGATTTGGCACACTCAGCTGATCCCACTTCTACTCTTGGAACTCCTGCATTGTAGTGGGCATCATACTGCCACCGCTGCCCCTGGTGCTGTTGCCTCTGCCTCAGGTGCTCGAGGTGCTGTCCTACCAATCACAGCTGCTGATTGTGGTGTTTGCCTTCTCCAACTTGATCCTCATCGCCTCCTACACCGCCAACTTGGCAGCCGTGTTGACGTCCTCAGCCACAAGGACAGGCCTCAACACCCTGGCTGACCTGCGTGGCCTGCCAGTTCTCGCCCATGGGCCTTACATGGACGACCTGGCAAAGAATTACCAAGTATATGCACAGCGCCTGGACTGGGAGGGGGATGCTACGTGGAATCAGGCAAGTTGCTGGTCCCATGTTGGCTCTCACAAAGCTTTGGTACACATGCGTGCTTCATGCATCATGCCATTCATTAGCAACCCAACCCCAGCTCCCCACGTTCGGCCGCCTTCTTGACCGATAGCATCATGCCCTCCCTTGCATCTGCCTGCCCGCCTGCCCTCCTGCCCGCCTGCCCCCCCGTCCGCCCGCCCCCCCGCCCGGCGGCCTCCCTGCTGGCCGGCCTCCACAAGCATGTGGCCTGTGTCTGCGCTTGGCGCAGGTGAAGGCTCAGCTCCAGGCGGGCACCATCAGCGCCTACATCGAGGACCGGCCTGTGATGCAGTGGTACCTTAAGAACCAGAATGCGGTGCGAGGGCACATTCCCACACGGGCCTATCCACCGCCATCCTTGCGGCTGCGTCCTTGGCATTACCATCATGCTGGTGGGCCCTTCTCATAGCACATGCTTCTTCAGTACCCTCACCTGATGCAGAATGAAAGAGTGAGGAGCTGATGAGAATAGGATGCTTGTTCTGTGTTGGCTGCAGGATTGCTCCCTGTCCATGACACAGGACACAAACGTTGGTCCGTTTGACTATGGTGCGTGCAAGATTTTGAACATGCTGCATGGCAATGGGTCGGGGCAGGTCGCCAGGCTAAGCCATAGAGAGGCCCAGCACACGTGTCTGAGCAGGCCACCGAGGAAGAGACCATTGTAGGGACACAAGAGCGTGCGTGGCATTGTAGAACTGTTGATGGTGATCTTGCTGCTGCAGCAATGGCGTTCCATCGCCTGTCGCCCCCCTCTCTGCTGGACGAGTTCAACGTGGGGGTTGTGGCAGCCCAGGTTAGTCGGAAGGCTATCAATGCTGGCTATCAGCTTCTACCTGATGCACTGCACCTTTTGGTATGTGAGCAGAAGGACCTGTGAGGGCTAGCTGCCCTGCAAACGTCCATCATGTGGCTGGTGGGAGTTTGCATGTTGGTCGAAGTCCCCTCAAACTTCTATCGTGTGGCTGGTCGGAGTCTTCATGTCGGAGTTTGCATGTTCATGTCGGAGTTTGCATGTTCATGTCGGAGTTTGCATGTTGGTCGGTGTGACTGTGTCCAACCCTCTTGTCCCTCACTAGGGCCTCCATTTGAGCCGGATCATTTGAGCCGGATCACGGTTGTGTGAAAATACACAAGTGCTCTGTTACAGCCTTGGTGGTTGGGCCAGGGACCGAGGTGCAGTCCGAGCTGTCATTGGCCTTACTCTGCCAAGGACTTAGTGACTGTGTCCAGCCTGGGTGCAGGCCGCCAACTACCTGAACATCCTGGAGTCACGCTACCTGGGCGTGTTGGGTGGTGGCTCATGTGGCGCTGCTGGCGGCTACAGCGCCTCCCTGCAGTTCAGCCAGGTGGGTCTCCTAACCCGCATCAGAGGGACGTGAGTACTTGGTGCCTGCTGCTTACTGACCTTGGGCCTATGCAGGTGGCTGGGCTGTGGATCATCATGGGCTCGGTGGCTGGCTTCGGCCTGCTGGGCGCTGCGTATGGCGTGTGGTACCACCACGTGCACCGCGGTGAGGGCGACGTGTCCATTAAGACCCCCATGACGTCCCTGAAGCGGCTCAGCAAGAGGGTGGTGTCGCTGCACAGCAACAGTGTCCACGACATCTCAAACACGATGCGCCCTCGCTCCTTTGCGGGCACGGCCTTCACCGAGGGGTTCAGCGGCCATGGCCAGCCCACGAGCCTGCGCTCTGCCACTTCCGTCCCACTTGATGTCCCCGAAAGCAGCACTGGGCCATCGGTGCGGGACGGTGGGCGTGGACAGGTCGACGTGACGATGAACGCTACTCGCAGCGACCTATGCTTGAAGGCACCTGTCGGCGAAGCTAGCGTGTCGGCATGGCCGGTGAAAGGCGACAGCCATCCGGCACCGCCCTGCCCGGGCGTCATGCAGACTCGCGTGGAAGCGATGCAGAGCAAGCTGAAGGCACCCAGCGCCCAGCCCGTCGCCCAGCCAAGGCCCCTTGCCATTTCACCACTTGCTGCCAGGCCCAGCAGCCCATTCGCCCCAAGCCCTGCAGCCCAAGCCCTCCCACGACAGGGATCAGGCAGCGTGGGCTCAAGTGGTTTTCCATGCAGCACGAGCCCCAAGCCACCCAGTCAGCCCCCAGCCCTCGTCATGAGTGATGCAGATTGAGGGGAATCACTAGTAGATATGTATGCATACCTCTGCTCAGGGCAAGCCTCATCCCTTCTTCCCTCAAGCATGACTACCTGTGGGCAAGCGCAGCCGCTACGCAACCCGGGCCGACTCTCACATGATCACTATGCTGGCTCCCATGAAGGCAGGACTTGATGACATGGTAGTGTGAACATACTCCACTTTCATATGACTTCACTCCCGCATCACTCTCATTTCACTTCACTTCCATTATCACTACTGCTGCAACAGTGCAAAACGTGTGCTTCTTTTCCTGCATGCATGATCTTCTGAGTTGTACTTCGCCTTTTAATAAAGATAAGATTATACTGTTGAGACTGTCCAAATACTCAGCTAGGAAGGATGGTGGGTTTGTGTTTCTTTCTTCAATGTAGGATCATGTGAGACGTTATTTGCCCTTTACTTGTGATGAGATCATGCAGTGTCTAATGACTGGCTTAGTGAGGTGGAAATGTGATGAGATTGTTTTGTCGATGCTAGCTTCTTGACAAAGCCCAGCCATGCTATTCGTTTTGGGGACGTCTGGAGGCTTAGATGCTTCCCTGAGATGCTTCCGGTCCTGGAAGGTCGCTCTGGTTTTGATGAGGACTGTTTTATTGATCTGGTAATTTGCCATATTTTATACAATGCATAGCATCAACATGGACACATACCCATGTCTCACTTTAGCCTAAAGTTTAGGTAGCACACACATACTCGGTACTCGGTACACACACATATGGATAAACTGCCCGATATCCCAGCATTCTATCTAATAGTTCCTCTGGCTAATTTCTGCGAATAGTACACATATCACAGCGCTGGGCATTTCGCCACTACACACGAACCGGTAATTGAAGAGCTGGCGCATACTGCTGCAACCCAGGTAAAAGTAGAGGTAGCGACACTCACAACTTGTGAATCACAAGGGAAACAACTGTAAATGTATATCGTTCTTGGTGGGGGGGGGGGTGAAAATGGGGCTGAAAGCATGAACTGATGAGAACTGACACGGATAGAACGGATGAGATGCCACGAATGATGTGTCGCAGAACTTGTGTATGCCTAGCCTCAATTGTTGGCTGCAGCCTACAGGCCTGGACGGTTGGCAATGGAGGCTGTTGTCAAGGTACCCGAGGCCCTTGGCAGCCCTCTTGTCCCTCACTAGGGCCTCCATTTGAGCCAGATCAGAAGTACCTACTAGCAGCCACAAGCAGCCACTAGCAGCCACTAACTAGACCCGACTCAAACAGTATTATTGCCAGCCTTGTCCCCCCTTGGCCCTTGGCAGTCATGGCCCAAGCTGCTTGGTGACGCTCATGTCGTAGCAGCAGTTGCAGGTCACCACGGCTTGGTGAGGCTAGGTGGCCCGGTGCTGCCCGGTGCAGGCAATTGATAGCCAAGGCTAAGGCGCATGGGCAGAGCTCAAGCCATGTCCCTTGCACCTCGGCTTGTCATGGCTGCAGGTGGTGGGAAGTCGGTGGCTAATCCATTGTGCCGTCAACATCGTGTGCAAGGAAGTGTTGGCTGCAGGTATTCTGTGAGTTATTATCATGACGATGGCCAAGACCACATGCTTTCTAGGACAAGGTACAAGGGACAAAATACATGAACCATTGCATGCATGTTGTGTATGCAATGAGCTGGCATGGCTGATGCATGGCTGTCTATGGTTCGTCATCGCGTTTTCACGGCTGCTCATGGTGTCATGATAGGCTTTCGCCATGCTCCGCGCTTGACATGTTATGGCTGCTGGACGGAAATGGTACACATGCATGATCTATGTGATGTCAATGATCATGCTGCAGATGACCACCCCATGGATAGGTGTTGCATTGTTAGGCCATGCTCGAATGATAAGCATTGATATGCATAGCTGGTTGCAATTGCACACAGGTCGGTACATGTTGCATGCGCGTATTACAGCTTGTAGGACTGCTGCATACACATGGTGCATGCACGCTAGCATACAACATGCATGCGTAAAGCTAGATGTTGTAAGAGGGAGGAACGTATCTCGCTATGAGGTACTCTGAACCCAGAGTCGTACAAGCTACCCCTCTGTAAGCTCGTGGTACTCGGTATCTAAGCTAGATCTAGATCTAGATGTAGATCTAACCAGAGATCTAGCCTGAGACCTAGATCTAGCCTGATATGTACATCTAAATCTGGATATAGCCTGAAGTCTAGATATAGCCCGAGATCAAGGCCCAGATCCGGTGGGGTACGTGGCTGAAAACCCTACATGCTACACCTTGATTGTCAAGTTCGTAGAGCTCATGTTTGCCATGCGAGTATCCCGGCGCTGCTAGCCATGATCTGCTGACGCGATGCCATTCATGACATTCCGCTGTTTTCTTACGCGAGCGTGGTAGCATTTGCACGTAAATGGTTGTACCCGCCAATCACAGCCACCATTGCCTGGCATCAGCCTTTCCTTCACTCCTCTGTTTACCACTGCTGTGCTACAGCGTGCCAGAAGCAACATTGTGCCACATGCACTCCTTGCCATGCCCGTTCTCTGTCTAGCAGCCCACACTGTAGTGTATGATGCCCGCCTAATGTGCAGCCACACACACGTCTCTTCCTGCACACTTGACAACATGCTTGCATGCATGCTGCGTGCACCAGCGAGCACCCCTTCCTTGGTCCACCCAACGCAACGACCCACAACACCCTCAGCGACCAATGCCTTGGGTAGGGTGTGCACGTTTGTCTTGCTCACCTAGAAAACCAGGACGGTGAAAGGGATTAAGGGCAAGGGGTCACAGGCAGGTGGGAGGTGTGTGTGTGTGCATGTGCACTCCACCGCGATGGCAACCTTGCCAAGGCTGCGCAGCTCTCCCGCCCACAAAGGGACAAGGGGAGGGGAAGGTGCCCTGTGCACCAAGTCACACTTTGCGCAGCTCTCCCGCCCACAAAGACACGTGTCTCACATGTGACCGGCTGCGATGAGAGCCCCCGACCCACCCTGACCCCCACATATTTTCAGCTCAGAACAACTAACCTACGTGCGACTGGCTGCGAGGAGCCTCCCCACCCCTGCTCCACACCCCAACAGGCACGTGAGACAGCTGCATGCGGCATCATGCCCTGTTGAGCATCACAACAATGGCACCCCATGGTGAGACTAGGAGTGGGGCCTGCAGAAGGGAACAACGGGCGAAAACACGTCGCGACACACCCTGCCGCATTCCCTTCCCTCCAGCAAGCTGTAGTGGAGGGGTTAGGCGCCATCAACTCCTTGCCCCCTGGGCTCTGCCCTCTGCCCTCTGCCCCCTGCCGTCTGCCATCTGCCAGCTGCCCCTCACCCCTTGCCCCCTGCACCCCATCCCTGTCTGTCTAGCTGCATCCAGAGAAGGTCCTCAGGCAAGGGGCAAGGGGGGGGCTGCCCACTCTTGGCCCTTGGCCCTGCTGCCCTTGCAGCCCTGCCCATCTCCCCCTCCCTTGCCCAACTCTCCAGGGGGCTGCAGCGCCACTGGTCAACAGCAGCCTAGTACACCGCAAAGCTGCTGGTGCGGGCCTTGCGGGGGCGGCCCACTGCCCCAGAGGCCAGGGGGCTGGCACGCGGTGCCCCCACCCCCGTGGCCAGACTCAACTGCCCAGCACCCAGGCCCTGCCCCCCTCCCTCCCCCCCTGCCCCGCCCACCCCCCACCCCCCATCCAACTCAGCAAGGCCCAGCTGCCCAGCCGCCCCTTGGAACCCCTCGCTGCCCTCCCCCCCGGTGCTGCCAGCCCCTGCTTCCGCCCCTGCCCCTGCCGCTGCCCGCCGCTGCACCTGGCCCAGCTCCCTTGCCTGCTGCAGGCTCATCTGCTCTGCCAGCCACTGCTTGCTCTGCTGGCTGCTGGCGCTGAGGGCAGGGCTGCCGGGGGGCGGCTGCTGCAGCGCGCTCTGACTGTTCAGCCACTGCTGGGTGGCCTGAGCCACGGCCAGGGCACCCACATGGAGGGGCACCCCTGGGGTCATGCCCCTGCTGCTGCCCGGCTCCCCCCCTAAGGAGGCCATGGGGCTGCCGCCCGGCCGGTAGAATGAGGCGCCGCGCCGGGGCCCCCTGGGGTGGGAGGGAGTGTGGGCGATCGCCCGAGCCACTGCTGCCGCGGGGCTGAGGGATGCCTGGGAGGGGGCGGGGGCGGGTGCGGGGGCGGGGGCCGGGGCCGGGGCCGGGGCCGGGGCAGCGGGTGGGGTGGGTGGGGGGGGGACCTGGGGGTGCAGGTCTGAGGTGCTGCTGGAGGAGGAGGGTGGGCGGGCGGGGGGTGGGGGGGGCCCACTGCCGCTGCTGCGGGCGGCAAGGACGGCTGCGAGGGGGATGGAGCCCGAGGCCCCAGAGGCTAGGGGGGCGGACTGGGGTTTGAGTGGCGCCCCCACCCACTGGCTGCTGCTGCTGCTGTGGTGGTCCCCAGACAGGCGGCTGCTGGGGGCGGAGCGGAGGGAGCTTGCCCCTGGCTGCAGCGACCAGGGCATGAAGGTGAGGGACGGCTGGCGCTCAACAGGCTGGGGGCTGGGGGGCAGCAGGCTGGGGGCGGCGGGGCTGGGGCCGCTGTTGGCCTCCTGCTGCAAGGTGAAGAACAGGGAGGGGCGGCGTTGACCCGCCTGCTCAGGCGTGCGCACCGCTTGCACCCCCTCCCCCCGGCCTGGCTGCTGTGCTGCCCCCACAGGCTGCTGCGACTCTGCTGCTGCTGCTACTGTCGCTTCCTTTGCTTTCTCTGCTGCCACTGTACCCTGCTGCTGCTGCTGCTGCTGCTGCTGCTGCTGCTGCTGCTTCTGGAGTGCTGCCAGCTGGCTCTGCAGGTCCTGCAGGGCGTTGGCCTGGCTTGCCAGCTGTGCCTGCATCTGCGCCTGCTGCTGAGCAGCGCTGGCGGCGACGGCGCTCGCCTCGACCCGCAGCTGCTGGAGGGCGGTGTCAGTGGCGGCGGCACGGCCCTGGCTGGTGGCTAGTTGCTCCAGCAGCAGGGATAGGGGGTCAGGGTGGCTGGGGTCCAGACCACTGTCATTACGCCACTGAGGGGGGCAGGCAGGCAGCCGGCACGCATCAGCATCATCAGCAGTAGCAGTGCGCAGCAGCAGGCTGATGGTAGCAGTAGAGCGCAGGAGCAGCCGTAAAGCAGCAGGCAAGCCCGCACCCGCATCACATCACCTTAGTACACTGCTCGCTTTCATTAGCCCATCACCCCATTACCCTGGTACCCTAATGCAGCGCCTGCATAGCACCACATCACCCTCCACCTATTGGGCACCGCCCGCTGACCCCGCTGGGCACCCAGTACAGTACACCTAGGCTCCCCTGCCCGACTTCAGTGACTGGAAGCCTCAGCCACCCAGCTGTATACACCCAACCCAGCAGTAAAACGTGTAAATCCCATAAATTCCATAAATCTCATGTACATAATTATATAATTAAACACATATATATTCAATTAGTTTAGTATCCCATAATGCTATCACGTCTGCCCACCTTATCCAGCCGCCCAGCCAGCTCCCTGTGCTCAGCCTTAGCCTTGGTCATCTCATACACGGCCTGCAGGACAAGTCAGCCAGCCTCACACATCACACCCTGAGCCAGACCAACCCCCTGGCCCTAACTCCTGCAGCAGCAGCAGCGGCAGGCCTCAGCAGCAGGCCCCAGGGGCAGCTGCCCCATATCCAGGCCCAGGACTAGTAGCGGCCCCCAGCTGCACCACCCCATGCAGATCATAAGCTGGGCATGGGGCACTTCACAGCCCAGCTGTGGCCATGGACAAAGCGTTGGACTTTTGAGCTAAATATTTTTTTACATTTGTCGCACATCGATGTGCTTCTGGGCAAATACAAGAGACAGTTGTGTGCAGGTGATATAAAACGCACGACCTTGGCCATGAAACTGCGTTGATGCAGAGATGTGTGGGTGTGCGGGGGCGCCGGTGAGCAGGCGCCCAGGCATATCTGGGCAAACGAAGAAAAGATGTAAAAAAGAGACACTGGTGTGCCAGTGTCCTGGGTGATGAGGGTGAGGGGGCAGCGGGAGGCGGGCAGGCACCTACCTTGCTGTACTCGGTCTGCAGGTCAGTCAGCTCCCGCTGGCTGCGGCTCAGCGCCGCATGCAAGCCGGTGACGGCCACTGCACTGCCCCCTGACGCCCGCAGCGCCTCGGCTTCAGCCGTCACCGCCCGCAGCTGCTCCGACAGGCAAGCCATGTCCACCTGCAGCCAGCACCACCACCAGCACCACCACCACCAGCACCACCACCACCATCACCACCACCATCACCAGCATACTCGTCTACATGCCGCTACCTGCAGAGTGCCACCTCCCCCACAACAGTGTGCATTAGGCTGCATGGCAATGACTCTGGCCATGGGCAGAAACCAGGGTTGGTTGAGACGACTCCAGGGGCCATTGAGGATAAGACAGAGTGGGGGCGGTATTGAGAGTGAGACAGAGTGAGGACGGAAGAGTGAGAGAGAGTGAGGCGGGCTTCTGAGAGCAAGGCACAGCAAGGGTGGGGGTGTTGAGAGGGTGAAGGGAGAGGGGGGACTGAGAGCGCTGGCAGGGCCTGGCGGGGGTACAGCCGATGACTAGCAGAGCAGCCAGGCAGCAGGCAAGCACAACAAGGTGGGGTGCTAGCAGCGCAGGGCAGCACAGCCAGGCAGGCAGGCAGGCAGGTGGGGGGGGCAGGCAGGCTGGCCCGCCAAGAGCCCCTGAAGCATGCGCTACTGCCCCTGCTGCCCTACTCAGTGCCCGCAGCTAAACCAGGGGCATGGCAGTCACATTCCTAGCAGGGCCCTGCCTGGCACGGACACAGCTTTGCAGCCCCATCTCACGCGACCCCGAATGTGACGGCACCCCTCCCCCTGGCCCTCCTCCCCCCTTCCTGCACTCCCCACCCACCCTCATGCCCCCTGACCCGCCCTCCACCACACCCCGGCCTGACAGTGCTCTTGCCTGAGCCTTGGCTGCCGCCGCCTCCAGTCCAGCCACCCGCCCCCTGAGCACAGCCCCCTGCTCCTGCGCAGCCCTCTCCCCCGCCCTGGCCGCCTCCACCTCCCTGCCCGCCCCCGCAACCTCCCCAGCTAGCTCCCGCCGCTGCAGCTCCGCCTCCTCAGCCCTCCTCTGCGCTGCCGCCGCCCGCTGATGCGCTTCAGCCACCGCGGCCTCCAGCTGCGCCACCCGCTCAGCCTGCGCTGTCCCCACCGTCGCCTGCTGCGCACGCAGCTGTGCCTGCAGCCGGTCAACCTGCCCTGCCCAGCCTGCCCGCTCCGCTGTCAACTCCGCCACCGCCTTCTCAGACGCAGCCAACGCCCGCTCAGCGACAGCGGCCCGCTCCCTAGCCTCCCCCTGCTGACGCGAGTAGGAGGCCGAGGCGTGAGAGGAGTCAGCCAGGCGGGCCTGAAGCAGGGACCGCTCGCAGCGGAGAGACTCGACCTCACGCCGGGCCGCCTCCAACTCGGCGCGGGGCCCACGCTCACCGCCACGGCTGCGCAGGTCCTGCAGCGCGGCAGCAGCCACCATCAGCGGCTCACGCAAGGTCCAGGCAAGGTGCGGGAGAGGGGTAGCAGCTGGTGAGAGCATGCAGCAGGCGCCTGAGCTGGCCCCCCAGCCACACCGCCACGACAGCACCAGGAAATCAGCAGCAGCTGCAGCCGCCACCACCAGTGGGAGGAGCAAGGACAGCGTGCAGCAGGCGGCAGACCTGCTCAGCCAAGCACCAGCACCAAGTCACCACCTCCAGCACCATGCCACCGTCATGTCACCACCATGTCACCATCATGTGACCGTCATGTCACCACCATGTGACCATCATGTGACCACCATGGCAGGCAGGCAGCACCATGTCACCACGTCGAGCACAAGCAATGCCGCTGAAGACGACGCACCGCTTCAGTCACCTAAACAGCGCTAAGTAAGCAGCCTGGGGACATGGCCTGGAGCAAGCACGTCAATGCCGCTGCCTCAAGTGCAAACACCGCCACTGGAGCTGCCCCGCACCCCTACCCTCTTGACGCTTGACACTTGACCCTCTTAACACACCCTCTCAACGCTGTGACTGCAGAGCCACAGACTGCTGAGCCAGGGTCATGCTGCAGCCGGCCCCTGGCTGTTGCTGCTGGGCTAGGCAGGCGGCTGACATGAGTTCAGGGGTCGGTGGGGGTGGGGGTGGGGGTGGGGGTGTGGAGTGGGGGCTGCTGGCAGTGGTCAGGCCTGCCTGGCCTGCAGGATGACGCCGTGCCTCTGGCAGCCAAGACAGCCTGCCTGCTGCGCCAGGGGTGGGCTGCGGCTGCTGGGCTGGGCAGGTGGCTGGGCAGGTGGCTGGGCAGGTTAGCAGGCCGCCGCTGGAAGCAAAGCTGGAGCTGAGTGAGCAGCCCTGGAGACGGAGCTCTGCTGCCCTACTGCTGCCCTGCTGCCCCCTGCTACCCTGCTGCTGTCCTACAGCCCCCTGCTGCCCTGCATTGCTCTTGTACCTGTGCAGGTGGCAGCTGCAAAAGACTAGTCGCCTGCCTACCCACTTATCGAGCCGCTGCGCCCAACACCCCTCCCCCTTCCTCCGCCATGGATGAGTGTCTTGCCCCGGCCTGTTTTTCATCTGCTGACCCCCCCCCGGGCTTCCCGGCCCCCACCCACCCACCTGCCTGCCTGCCTACCTCCTGCACACCGACAAGGCAGCAGACCTCCCCAAGCAGCTGCGCCTGGCCACCGGACCCGGGCCGCTGTGCCCGGTCCCCTTCCCCTCCTTTACCATGGCTTGCCTCGCCTTGGTTCCCATCTGCTGACCCCGGCTTCCCTGCACCCACCCACCCACCTCGGCCTCCTCCTTGGCCTCCCTTAGCTGCGCCTCCGCCCTCGCCCTGACCTCCTCCAGCTCCCCCTCCACCTCGCGCCGCTTGGCCCGCGCTATGTCCAGCTCCCCCTGCAGGTGCTCCACGCGCCGCCTGTGCCAGGCCAGCTCCTCGTTGAACTTGCGCTCCAGCTCAGCCTGCAGCGCCATAGACCGGGCATCAGCCAGTGCTAGGCTGAGGCGGCAGTGCACAGACTGGGCAGCAGCACAGGGGCAAAAGGACATAGGGCATGAAGAGAAGCCAGCAGGGCAAAGACAGCGTGGGGTGGACAAGGCTGAGGCAAGAGTGCACACAGACCAGGCAGCAGCAGGCAGCAGGCACAGGCACATGCACAGGCACAGGCACAGGCGGAGCAGTGGGCAGCAGGCAGCAGGCCAAACCAACCGGCACCAGGCAGATGCGGAGGCGGGCCAGCCGGCAGTCCTCATGGACTGGGACACAGCAATGGCAGGTGGGCTGGTTCAGGCCTGCCTGCATGGCTGCCGGGGCTGGTGGGGGGCCTGGCTCGAAACGCGCTGCTGGTCGCCATCAATACTCAGGTGCCAGTTGTTGCTGCATTACGCTGCATGGCAGCCAGCCTGAATGGCTGCTGGACATTGAATATCACTCGCTTGGCATTGAATACTAAACGTTGGGCATCAGGAGATAATGACATGGCTGGTAGCCAGCAGCACTGAGGTGTTTAGCAGCGGTGCTGAAGGCTGTGGCTGCAATGCTTGAGCGCAGTCTGCTACCGGCACTCAGCAGCTGGGGATTTGAGGTACCCCAGGATAAGAACGGGTGTTTCATAGGTCCAGGGTTTAGGGTGGCGGTGGCTGCATGCTGCCCTGGGCTGCCTAGCACTGGGGCAACAAGCAGGTTTGAGTAGCAGGCTACCTCACGCTCTGTACTACCAGCGACCTGCGACACTAGGCTGTGTGTTGGGCTGTAAGCTGCGTGCATGCCGCCTGGTGATGTTAACATCTGCTCTGGGTGTGACACGCCCTTGTGCCCTTACGCCCAGGTGGCGGTTGGTTGCCTAGTCTGAAGCTAAAGCTGCAGGTTGGAACCCCTGGCATCGCTGTGTTAAAGAGGCGGGCTGAGGCCTGATGCCTGGTGATAGCCGGCGTGCAAGGGATTTTGTCCAAGGCCGGGCCGGGCGAGATGCCCCTCAACCTCGGATCACCGTTGCGTTGTGCAGCCGTTGCCGCGCCATCACCTGCTTCAGGCTGGTCATCGCTTCCACACTCTTTCTCGCCGATAGGATTGGTACAGAGAGTTTCCCGTTCTGAAATGTCTCCGGCGGAGACTTACCCAACTGCCCATCGGTCCAGGTTCCCCCCTGCGATGGACGCTGCGAGCGTGGCCTGCGTCACAAGGGTTCGGTGCAGCTGCGACGCGCTCACCTTGGCATCGGGAGTAGCGTCCATGACGCCACCGCGCAGTTTGCTGCTGCTTAACTGCGGCGAGGCTATTGAGCCAGATGTGCCTACTTTGACCGATAACTGCTATAGGGGTGGCAAAGACATTCGTGTGCCGCGTGGCAAACTCAGCTTACACCTTCACTTTTCAACACTATTCAAATCTGGTGCAGTTGGTTTTCTCAGGGCCATATTCCCCAATGACAAGGCGATGATCTATCTGAATACTGAAGTGTCGGTACCTATACCTTCAACAGCCGGCACATTTACCTAATTTCCTACCCCCACCCCCTTACGAGGGAGGGGCGATAGGTGTTGGCATGAAACGCATGCAGTGATGTAAGCAACAGCTTAAGCATTGCCTAGTGAACACATACTACTGTGCTACAGGCCGCTGAGCTTGGGCCTTGGGTGCTCTGTCTCGCAGCTTCTTGAAGCCCAATGCTGGGTACTCCTCGCCTTGGCAGGAGCCGTTCCTCGGTGTTGCCACCTGCACAGCTCCAGTGGGCGCCACTTGCTCTCCCCTGCCCGCAGGAACACCACCAGCTGCTTGCGGGTCCCCACCGCTGTTGGGACACCATGGCTGCCTCCTCCTCCAGCTGCATGGCACACAATGCACACAGTGCGCATGACATCCTTGAAAGGATTGGGGACATGGCACCTAGCAGGTCACATGTAGGGCGGTCATCAGCATCTGGCCCTGCCCCTCCCCCCTACCCTTGGCACTCCCACCTTCTTGAAGTAGCGCTTCAGGACCTTCTCCTGCACGCCGTACAGTCTTATCCTTCGCTCTGTCCACTTGGGATGCAGGTACTCCCCTCACACTGCATCCCAGGTGGCAAGGGTGACGGCCACATGCCTATGGATGGCCACCTGGGAGGTGCCTGCTGGGGTGGCTGCTGCCAGGTGCTGCAGATCGAGCTTGATGTTCTCATTCCACTGCTGAGTGTTGCGGCGAGCCTGGATGAGGGCGCTGTCATGCTGCACCTGGCTCCTGGTCAGCTTGCTGCTGTGGAAGCTTTTCATGCAGCCATCCTCATCCCACACCCCCAAGGCTGCGTTGACTGCCTAGATAGCGCTGGGGTCAAACCGCATGCCCATCTGGGTGGCTGGGTCAAACTGAAACGCCCACTTGTCAGCCAGGCCGCTGCCTATGTCAGCTGGAGGGCGATTGTGGCTGCTGCTGCTGTCAGAGGGGCCTGCTGCTGGGCTGCTGCAAGAGGGGCCTGCTGCTGGGCTGCTGCCAGAGGGGCCTGCTGCTGGGCTGCTGCAAGAGGGGCCTGCTACTGGGCTGCTAAGGGGGGGGGGGGTGTAGTCCAATGACTATGAGCAGCTTGCTTGGCCTCAAAGGCTGCCACTGTGGCCGCAGTCAGGCCTAGCTGACTGCACACCCCATGCAAGACCCTGCTATCTATCGCGATGAAGAGAGTACCTAACCTAGCATTGGAGGTGAGGATGAAGGGTGCGGGGCAGGCTGGCACCCGAGGACCCTTGCCCCGCCCTTGCCCTTGCCCTTGCCCTTGCCCTTGCCCTTGCCCTTGCCCTTGCCTTCGCCTTTAAGTGGGGGTAGGCAGGGGCAGGGGCAGGGGCAGGGGCAGGGGCAGGGGCAGGGGCAGGGGCAGGGGCAGGGGCAGGGGCAGGGGCAGGGGCAGGGGCAGGGGCAGGGGCAGGGGCAGGGGCAGGGGCAGGGGCAGGGGCAGGGGCAGGGGCAGGGGCAGGGGCAGGGGCAGGGGCAGGGGCAGGGGCAGGGGCAGGGGCAGGGGCAGGGGCAGGGGCAGGGGCAGGGGCAGGGGCAGGGGCAGGGGCAGGGGCAGGGGCAGGGGCAGGGGCAGGGGCAGGGGCAGGGGCAGGGGCAGGGGCAGGGGCAGGGGCAGGGGCAGGGGCAGGGGCAGGGGCAGGGGCAGGGGCAGGGGCAGGGGCAGGGGCAGGGGCAGGGGCAGGGGCAGGGGCAGGGGCAGGGGCAGGGGCAGGGGCAGGGGCAGGGGCAGGGGCAGGGGCAGGGGCAGGGGCAGGGGCAGGGGCAGGGGCAGGGGCAGGGGCAGGGGCAGGGGCAGGGGCAGGGGCAGGGGCAGGGGCAGGGGCAGGGGCAGGGGCAGGGGCAGGGGCAGGGGCAGGGGCAGGGGCAGGGGCAGGGGCAGGGGCAGGGGCAGGGGCAGGGGCAGGGGCAGGGGCAGGGGCAGGGGCAGGGGCAGGGGCAGGGGCAGGGGCAGGGGCAGGGGCAGGGGCAGGGGCAGGGGCAGGGGCAGGGGCAGGGGCAGGGGCAGGGGCAGGGGCAGGGGCAGGGGCAGGGGCAGGGGCAGGGGCAGGGGCAGTATATTTTTGGCTCTATTGTCAGTTGGGGCCTGTTTATCTCCTTCAGCTTGGGGGCTTACCCTTCTACCTTTCTCCCACCCCGGCCAAACACCAGAGCACGTAACCTGTGCTTGATTACGCTTTGATTGTACCCTGTGTCTGAACGCTATGACTGCACGCCGCGTCTGAACTCTCTATGGTTGGGAGGAGTGGGAGGGTTGTAGGTATCAGACACGCTGCATGCCATGACACCATGCCACATGATCGATTTGTGGCTCTTCGCCTCGACATCGCCAAAGCGTCGCGCTGTCAAGCCTAACAGCCAATCGTTTTTACGAGCAGATAAATGGAAGTGCAGCAGCAGACTGTCGCGAAACTGGTCTTGCTCGGGGAGATGGGTAGTGGCAAGAGCAGCCTGGTACTGCGCTACGTCAAAGGCCAGTTCTTCGACTACCAGGTGCGTGACAGGTTCTTCCAGGGCTCTTCCCATTCTTGAGCGCATAACAGCATATGGGCTTCCAGTGTAGCCTCTCGGCACGCAACGGATACACATTCCCAGCTTACCTCGTGCGCTGGCGTGTCGCAGGCTTCCACGGTCGGAGCTGCGTTTTTGACAAAAACTATTCCTGAGCTGAATGTGAAGTTCGAGATTTGGTTAGTAGGGTGTGCAGCGGGACCTGCAGCCGCTGTCACAGTTCAGCAAACCCTGGTTGACGCTTTCTGCAGGGACACAGCTGGCCAGGAACGGTACCACAGCCTTGCACCAATGTACTACAGGTGTTGGATGGGTGCTGAGCTCAACAGCCTGTGGTCTTGACCTTTTGGTACAGGCCTGCCAGCCCAACCCCTGTTTGAGTTGCAGGGGAGCCATGGCAGCCGTGATTGTGTATGACATCACCAGCACTGAGTCCTTAACACGCGCAAAGTCCTGGGTCAAAGAGCTGCAGCGACAAGGGAATCCCAACCTTATCATGGCACTGGCAGGTGCGAGACTGAGCAAGCAGTACCAGCTGGCACCAGGTGCAGCTGGAGGTGTTCAATCCACACAGGTCCTGCTCTGTGGCATGCTGTGTGTGGCCCAGGCAACAAGGCAGACCTGGAGGAGCAGAGGGCAGTGAGCAGTGAGGAGGCAGCTGCCTACGCTGCAGAGAACAACCTGTTTTTCCTGGAGACATCTGCCAAGACAGCTGCAAATGTCAGCGAGCTGTTCATGGACATAGCTCGCAAGCTTCCACGCGTGCAGACGAGTGCTGCTGGGCCGGGTGGACAGTCAGGGCAGCAAGGGAGCATTGCGCTGTCAGCTGCCAGCCAGCCCCCTGCAGCGGCAAAGGTTGGCTGCTGTTAGGAAGCACCCAACTCCATCATTGTTATTGTTAGCATGCATTGCAGCAACACAGGATAGGTTCATATTGATCATCATACATTAATGCAGGGTGCGGTTGGAGGGCATTGAAGACACGGATCAGGTCAAGGGTGACGCCAGGCATGCATTGTTTGTGTGTGCCAGGGTCAGCTGCCAGGCCAGACCTTGTCATTATCAAGGCATGGGCACAAAGCTGGGTTGTAAAGCATGGATTATACAACATGCATAAAGAAGATAAAAACAGAATAGATCAGAAAGACAGAAAGAAGATGGACACAGAGTGTATTAAAAGATGGAAAGGTATTGTCAGGCCAACAAAACTCATTCAACAAGGAACGACTACCAACCCCATTCCGGTGGCACTCGTTCAAGGGGCTAATCCCCCTTGACCATTGGGCACCTCATCAAAACTAACAGCTTAATTGCTTAAAGGCTGACAGCCTGGCGACTCAAACCAACCCTAACATGCCCTAGAGGTCTGTTCCTAGGTTGTACTCGGTGTTGGGTATGGTCTGGGTGTGCCCTACGAGTGCGGTCACCTCAACACACTCACCCAACCGTGACATGCTGTGTTCCGTTTCCAGGTTTGTGGAGTAGGTAAAGTGCAGCAAGGCTAACCGTCATGAGTGAGGTGCACACCTAATGTACTCCGGGAACCTTGTCAGGTCCTGTGTTTTCACAGAGGTCTGGAGCGTGGATCTCAGGATGATCCTACCATCAAGTTGAACTGAAGGATCCATCGATGGGCAGCCTGATGCTGTGCCTGGGAATGTCTTAATGCACAGGGCGCCGCCAGCTTCGTGATACTATGATAGCGAAATAGATAGGTGGCTTACACCGCTTAAGCCGTCAGCCGTGAGGCTGCTTGACCGAAATGCCTGTGACAAGTCACATAAAGTGCTCCTATACCCATTTGGCGACTGACCACCTGTCTTCGCTCCTCTGGAGTCATGCGCATCCGTAGTCAAGCACTCAACCGTAGCGCGTTCACACCTGCTCTGTACGCTGCGACTGCCGATAGACGGTCGCACATCTGTCGCATAGCCACGCACTCAGGCACTCAGTCAGCGCCGCAACCTCGGCAGCAGCGGGAGGCACGCCAGCCAGAGGACTTGGACGACCCTGCACAAATTGGTGCACGAACACATTGCGTCGTAAAGGCCAAGGTACGTTACGTAACCTTGGCAGCACGCAGTTACGCAGCACCGTAAAGGTCACATGGCGTGGCACTACTGCCTGCCTAGGAACGCTCGTTATGCACGGGCCAGGATGTGTCCTTGGGCACTTACATGACCCTGCCAGTGGAACAATACTTTGTGCTGGATCCCAAGCAAATCAGGCACCTGGATGGCAACCGATTTGTGCTGCTAGTGCCACGCATTTCTGTGAGTCACCATCTGAGCAGCAGTTGACCACACGGACTCGCAAGCGGCAGCCCTGCACTCATACCACATGCCTAACTGACACAACCACCAGCTGTCTGTGTCTTTGTGTGGTGTCTGTGTATGGTTTGTGTTTGGTGCATATGGTGCAAGGCCAGGTACTGGAGCACATCTCCCTGGCCTCCTATGATAGTCAGGGGGATGTGCTCCAGCCACATTTTTGTGTCACTGCTCACACCATGTCATCGTCCTGCACTGCCAGATCTTTAACATCTGGTTGGAGCCTGAGGTGGAAGTGACGGTGACGACAGAGAAGCAGCCCGGGCGAGTGGTGCTGCAGGCGGAGCACTGTCGCATGAAGTAAGTGTTGCATAGAGCGCCCATCCTCTGAGCAGTGCCCGCCTGCCCGGCAGAGTACATGCTCCCCAAATTTGCTCCTGCTACTCCACTGTTAGATATGCCCGCCAGCAGCACCCGGCCTGCAGCAGCTGGTGAACACAATAGAAGGAGAAAACTATTCCGGCAGATCTGGCTTGCATCAAGGGTTAAGCTTTTGCCTGGGGCACGGCCTGCTCCCACTCCCTAGTGGCTGAACAGTTCACGCCCAGCCTAGGGAGCAGCTCAACAGCGGGTGACACCACCCTGTGTGGCCTTCTGCAGGTAGCATCTGGAGGAGAGGGGGGCAGGGTGTCCCAGGCAGCAGGGGTGTTCAGTGTGGCAGGCGATGCTGGGCTAGAGAGGGCCGCAGTGGCTGAGGCTCAGC
Source organism: Haematococcus lacustris (assembly GCA_030144725.1). NCBI lineage: Eukaryota > Viridiplantae > Chlorophyta > Chlorophyceae > Chlamydomonadales > Haematococcaceae > Haematococcus > Haematococcus lacustris. The sequence goes on from JASKMD010000006.1 coordinate 4,967,445, forward strand.
CCTTACCCCAGCCCTAGCCCTAACCCCAACCCTAGCCCTAACCCTTTCCCTAACCTTAACCCATCTTGCGTGGTGCAGCTGACTTGCACGCTGCTTTCTGTGTTGTGGCCACATCCTGGGTGTGGTGCAGGGGTAGCGAGCAGGTGGAGCGGCTGCAGCTCAATTCGCGCTTCTGCATGCGCTTCGTGACCCAGCTGACCTGGAGCAGCGGGTTGCAGCAGGAGGCACAGGGCCAGGACGGTGCAAGGTGGGCTCGGCTCAGGGGGTGGCTGGTGCTGGCTCAAGGCTGCTGGTGCTGGGGCTGCAGCATGGCTCTGTCAGTCCAGGAGGTTGGCACCCTATGGTACAAGGTGCCATGTCTAAACACATGATAAGTATTACAATCACATAAATATATAGTTTATGAAGGTAGGTAGATCAGCCTGACCTTGGAGGTCAGTCTGACCCTTACCCTAACAATAATAAACTGTAGTAGTATACCATGGGAGTGTATCAAGGTGGGAAGGTTTGCATAACTCTAACCCTATTCCCAACCCTACCCCCTTCTATGCAAGCGTAAGCTACGCCCCAGCTGGCCCCTCTCCCCTGATGTCATGTTGGTACTCGGACCCTCCTTGCTTTGCACCCTATGCTCCCCACTCACTGCCAACCTCGAGCTTTGGTGTGTCCTGTCACGTCCCTTCTCCCCCATCTGCCTCGTAGCGCTGGCCCCAGTGGCCAGATTCAAGGCAACTCCCAGCTGGACGTGTGGTGCGAGGTGGTGCCGCCCTTCCACCACATGCCTCGCTCTGCCCTGGTGGTAAGCCCAGGCCGCTGTCCTGCTGCTGCTGCTGTTGTTGCTGCTGCTGCTCCTTCATTGCGGTGGCTGGCATGCACCTGCATGTGAGAACTGACATGTGCGCTACACCTGATACACTTGGTTACACCTGATACACTTGGTACACCGGTCCACCAGCTATCCCCATCCCCTCGCTTTCCTTGCTGCCCCAGGCCGCTTGCAATACGGTGCTGCGTGCGCTGGTGGGCACGCTCTTGCCCTTGTTCATGCGCCAGCTGGCCGACGACTACGTGCGCTGGAGCAACGACCCGGAGTACCGAGCGGCCCGAGCGGCTCGCAGCTTACCCGCCGCGATTGCGCCGCCGGTCCCTGCCTCGGTCAACCTGCTCCACTAATGGCGACGGCGCCGCGCCACGGAGCTGCGGTACGCGCTGTGCGTAGCTATTGCCACTCTATCGCTAGCCCTCATGTCGAGATCAGGGCGGGAGTACGGAGGCGGTGTGGTTGGCGCTCTGATCAGGAACGAGCAGCTGTCTGGTGCCCCAGCAAAGGGTCACACCCGTCGCGCAGCGCAGGGGCGGGAGCGCAAGCAGAAGCGCATCTACAATTACACGGGGCATGCAGGAGCGGGGCACTGCAACGCACTCTGGCAGCAGCTAACCGAACGAATAGGCTGGCGGATCATGACGGGCGAGGCTGTGGTTGCTTTGCGTTGCTTTGAAGTCTTTAAGCATCATAGTACCTTAGGCACGCATCGTGACATCACCAATGGTAGAGCATATATATATATGGCATGTTCGGCAACAGTACTGATAACACGACACTTTCGTTGAGCATCACATTTTCCTAAGCTTTGCCACAGTAGCGGAGGGTTGTGTGATCAATTATTCGTCTCAACTCTCTATCTCAACTCAACAACCCGCCAACTACGAAATTTTGCCCGGCACCCCACGCCCACAACAACTCGCAACGTAACAAAAACATGGCGGCCACATCTTGCTGCACAAAGCTTTCCCAGTACTTTCTAGGCCTCTATTCGCTGCTATCGCCTCCCTGCCGAAACGAAACAGGTGAGCCAGCCTTGCCTGGCTTGTGAGCGCCCTCAGAACCCAAAGATATAGCTGCAGGGTTCTTGGCGGCGTCTTCTGTCAGCATGAACGCGCCCGCGGATGGCGGCAGCGTGTCCTCTTGCGGGAGCGACCGCAGCGCGGCACTTAAGCTTGGGTAAGGCGGAATCGGGGTGGCGTCCTGCAGCTGGGCCGCGCTCGGCTCGCTGCTGCCGCCCGCGTCGCCGCTCAACACGCTGCCGATCGCCGCGCCCTTGCTGCCGCTGCTGGTGGTGCTGGCGGTACTGCTGGTGGTGCTGGCGGCTGGCGTGACAGGGCTGGATGCGAAGGAGCTGGCGGCTCCGTTGCTGGCACCATCGTCAACCCCACCGCTGGACACAAACTGTGAGAACGGCGTGCCCTGGCCCTCCACCGCGTCTCGAAACTGCTCAAACGCGCTGGACAGCTTACCACGCAGCTCCACCCGCCCCTCCCCAAACAGCACGTACCTGCAGCACAGGCGGCACAAGCAGCGGGGGGCTGGACTCAGGGCACAGCAGCGCACTTAAGCAGCAGATGAACGCCATCACACTGCTTGAGCTGGGCCAGGTAGCTCCCCTCTGCTGGTAGCGGATCACCACCTGGTCTACAGGCCAAGCAGCCGACCCGCACCGCCCTACACACCCACACGCCAGACCCATCACAACCGAGGCATTGCCACTGAGCCATGGCACCAGGCTCAAACCACCCCGCATACCCCTCCCCGGCCACGCCCCAACCCTGCAAGAAGCCTTCACCACTGCACAAGACTAGATCCCAGTGTTATCGTGTAAGGATATCCTACCCCCACCCCTACCCCTACCCCTACCTCTACTCCACCATCCTGCGCCCCACCACCCCTCACTCCTGCACTGCTCAGCTGCCAGCTCACATCCTCAAAAGCACCCCTTGCATTCAGCTGGGCACAGGCTGGCCTGGCCTGGCCCTGGCGCACCTCCAGAAGAACTGGCCGGACTGCAGCAGGCCAATGAACAGGAGCAGGTTGGGCAGCAGGGGCAGGTGCTCCACCCTGTCCAGCACCGCGCTGCAGATCCAGGAGCCAAACAGCAGGCCAGCCGCGCCCACCAGCCAGCTGCGCTTGTACTGCACACCCTCCCAGCGAGCCTGTAGCCAGTCAGGGCCAAGAGGTAAGGGTGGGTGGGGAGAGGGATGAAGGTGAGGGGGGAGGCAGGGGGCGGGGCCAGGGGGGTGCGTGGAAGGCAGGCAGGGGGAGGGAAGTGGGTGGTGCCCCGTTAGCTGCAGTCCAGCTTAAGTGCAGCCAGGGCCAGGTAGTGTCGCCTCAAGGGGCCCTGGTTTGCTGTTGGGCCAGAAGCACAGGGGGCTGAGGTTGATCTGCATGACCTAAGGACAGGCTATGCAGGACAGGCAGGGCAGGGCACAACAGGCACCAAGTGCCACAGCAGGGCAGGGCCAGTTGTCATCTTCAGGCACAGAGTGACTAGCAGGTACAGCGGTCAAAGCTGCGTCAAGCAGAGCTGCACAGGCAGGGGAACGGGGACACTGGCAGGCGTGCGGAGATGTTGCACCCAATCGCGCTGCCTCGCCCGCGAGGGCGTGCTGCCCCCACACCGTGCTGCTGCTGCTGCTGCTGCTGCTCCTGCTGTTGTATCCCACAGACACTGCACTCGCATACGTGCGGCGCCGTGGCCTTACGCGACTGGGCGTTCGCGCCCTGACACCCTTTACGTTCACTCCGATCTGCCTAGATTTCCCCCTGCGCACCTTCAAGCGATCCCACAGCTCGGACGTCGCCTCGTTGTCGTAAGCGGCAGTGCTGGGAGTAGAGCTCAAGTTTAGCTGTGGGTAGCCTGTTAGTGGGGCATCCCGTGCGACACGGCCCTCCCCAGCCTCGCTGCCCTCTCGGTACGCCACCACCCGCACAGCTGTCCTGCGCGCTCGAAGGCTGCCCGGCACTGACGACATGCGCTGACGCAAGCCGGACGTCAACATTCCACTGCGCTGCTGGACGGCGATCATGGCGAGCAAATACGGAACTAGCGGGAGAGCAGAAGAGAACGCTAAATGTGTGAGAGTGAGACCAAAACACTATTGATGCTGGCCCAACGTTCGATCCGTACAGCCCTCATGCTACTCCAGAAAACAGTAATGAGTCGTAATCAAGCTCAGGCTGCGACCTCATCGTTGTAAGGGCTACTGCTAGTGTGCCTACCGTATTGCCTTGCCCTGTGCCGCGAGGCTGAGGGCTGCCAGGGCCTTAGCCTTCTCCAGCGAGTGCATACCCCGAGTCCCTCATTCTCCCTACCCAACCGCTGAACCCCCAGCATTCAATATGTGGCTTCTGCGGAGGCTGGGAGGTGGTGGGGCTTCAAGGGGGTGCGAGGGGGCAGGGTCCGGGCGATCGGAGTAGGCTAGTCAATCCTGCATGGCAGAGTCGGGTCACCCCAAAGTCATTTGCGGCGGCCCTGATTGATGGATTGCCGTGCTTTCTTTTCCAGCAGCTGTGTCGTTGAGTTACGTACAATAAAATGACTCGAAACTCTAGAAATCAGGATGTCCCAACATGGGGTTGGTAATCTTCATGCAAATACTCTTTCAATACTGCACCGTTTCTAATAGCGTTTGTCACATTGGCACCTGCGAATTATTGCGCATCTACTGGCAAGCGGCGCGTTACCTCTCGCGAGTAAGGCCATGCCGGCGCAAGCGATCGCGGACACACCTCAGCTGCTCACAGCCGATTGTTCTAGTGGTATGTAGCGGCATCAGTGATGGAGCTGCGCCTGCTATCGAGCCAGAAGTACAATCTCATTTCAGCCCGCCAGGCTTGCTCCACGAGCCTTTCATTGGTGCAGGCGGCGTCGGAAGACCGTCGTTGGGCAAGAAATAACGCGACATTGCAGCGAGGTGCGATTGGATAGAAATCTCTCTAGCCAGCCACACAGAAAAAGGGACCCCCTTGCACAAATCGGCATGTTGTGAGCTGACCACTCTGAGTTATTAGAATGTCGCGTTATTACTTTGTTCGTAACTCTACGACGCAGCTGCTGGAATAGAAAGCACGGCAAACCATCAATTATGCCCGCTTGCTCACCCTTTGGCGTGACCCAACTCTGCCTTGCAGGATTGACTAGCATACTCCGACCTTCCGAACCCCCTTGCAGCCCTCGCACCCCCTTGCAGCCCCACCACCTCCCAGCCCACGCAGAAGCCTCCCACCCCCTCCCGCCCCCTCCCAGCCCCTCCCAGCCCCTCCCAGCCCCCTCACTGCCCTCCTACCCCCTCCTAGCCCCCTCACTGCCCCGCCAACCCTTCCCACCCCCTCCCAGCCCCTCCCACCCCCTCCCACTCCCTCCCAGCCCCTCCCACCCCCGCCACCCCCTCCCACCCCCTCCCACCCCCTCCCAACCCCTCCTTTATACCCATGGTTCACAGCCGGCAGCGTGCTCATCTTCAAGCACTTGTAAAATCACTTAGGGCTGCTTATCTACACAGTCCCAGTGGCTTGATATCCACAGCAAGGAAGGCTGAGGCTATTGCCCAGCAGGTGCGGGCTGAGAATGAGATGTCGATGACCGAGGCCCAGTTACAACAGGCTTGTGAGGAGGTCTTGGAGGCTGCCTTGCTCGACCTTGAGGAGAAGCACAAGCACCTGCAGGCATCACACAGGCAGCAGCGGTTGGACAACGAGTCTCTTGAGGCTGTGGTCAAGCAACAGGAACTGGCTATGACTACTGCCAAGCGTGCTCAGCACCGCCTCGAGGCCCAGCTGCGCAAGTATCAGCGCCGCCCCCAATTAACCCGCAAGCAGAGGCACCAACTACAGATCTTGAAGCAAACATGTGTTTCTACTGAGGTCCTACGGCGGTGGGCTGACAGCAACTGCAGCCGGCTTGACACCCATGGCAGACCTGGTGGCACAATAGTGCAGCCCACACCGGGGCCGAGCCCACCTAAGCCCACACCGGGGCCAAGCCCACCTGAGCCATGTCACCTCTTCATCCCCACCCAAGAGGCCTCGCCTGGACAGCCAGCAGCAAACACAGCAGCATACACAGCTCAACAGTACCTCAGCACAGCCAGGTTGATGTTGAAGACACAAGTCAGCCGTCACCGGCTTCCCACATGCCGGCGGCTGTTCATCACAGAGCAGTGTGTGGTGGCCAACACTCACCGGCCTGGCGAGCGCACAACTGGTGCTGGTGCTGCCCTTGGGCTGCCCACCCCTCCTGCTGCACCCCCCTGGCAGCATCAGGCAGCTGGAGCTGGTGCCGCCCCTGACCTGCCCCCCCCTCCTGCTGCACCCCCTTGGCAGCAGCAGACAGCTGGTGCTGGTGCCGCCCCTAGGCTGCCCACCCCTCCTGCTGCACCCCCCTGGCAGCAGCAGGCAGCTGGTGCTGGTGCCGCCCCTGACCTGCCCCCCCCCTCCTGCTGCACCCCCTTGGCAGGAGCAGACAGTTGGTGCTGGTGCCGCCCCTGACCTGCCCCCCCCTCCTGCTGCACCCCCCTGGCAGCAGCAGGCAGCTGGTGCTGGTGCCACCCCTGACATGCCCCCCCATCCTGCTGCAGAGCTGGACACAAGCTCAACACGCAAGCGGAGGGCGGGCGGGAGGGATCGGACCCAACATGTCGAGCAAGGTAACGTAGCAATGGCCTACACACCTTGAGTGGCCTTACCGAGTGGCCAGGTAGTAGGTACTACTCACGAAGCGGTCAAGCAATGCAGCAACCTTGTATACTTCCGAGCATGGGTGGAGGGGCGTCGTTACATCGGTTTGGCGTGCCATGTGCATTGTTTTGACTGCGGCGACTGTCCCTGACTCTTTGCAGATGCTACTGGGCCACGTCGGTCGCGGCGGTCGGTCGCGGCGAGGCCCGCATGAGCAAAACTGGCATGCATTTCAATGTCAAGATTTGAGCCGCCATAACACTCAGCACAGTGCACAATATTTGATGTTACAAGCTGCACCGCATAGCTGACAGAGTCCTTTATCCAGGGATGTGCGAAACATAAATAGAAACCACGTGGCTGAGACGCGGCGTCGTTTTGATTACCAGGGGTCGATTTCCTATCATTTCCTGTTAGTTGGGGTCGGCTGAGTGACACGCCTGATAAAATGTTCGCATGGGTCAGTTTGGGTCACACAGGCCACCTCAGGACATCGCGTTTGCACCAGCCCGCTCTATAGCTCAAGCCGTGTCTGTGTCGCTGGCCTCTAGTACGGTCGCGATGGTGGTGGGCGAAGATGTTTCCCCGCGGATGAGCCTACAGTAGTGGTCTCTATCACAAATTGTTCCAGCGACGCGTTGCAAAGTCACGTGACTGTCCAGTCGTGCGCAACAGGAGCCGGCTAGTTGGGGTTGCTAGTTGGGGTCGCCTGACTAGAAATCACAGTGGCCAGCTCACAACATGCCGATTTGTGCAAGGAGGTCCTTTACTGTGTGACTGGCTAGAGAGGAACGCACCTCCCACACAACCCTGCGCGTTTGATGCAATGTCGAGTCATGGTGCCCAACGATGGTCCTCCGACACCGCCTGCAAAGGGTCGCGGAGTTCTTACGGCTCGATGCCAAGCACAGTTCGCTCATTGATGCCGCTACTCACCACTAGAACAATCAATAGTGAGCAGCTGAGGTGTGTCCGCGATCGCTTGCGCCGGCATGGCCTCACTCGCAAGAGTAAACGCGCCGCTTGCCAGTGAATGCGCACTACTTCGCAGCTGCTAATGTGACAAGCGCTATCAAGAACGGTGCAGTATTGAGCGAGACTATGCAAGAAGATTACCAACCCCATGGGGATGGGAACGGCTGAGTTAGGGGCTGGGGCTGGCTGCAAACCGCTGGGGCTGGCTGCACTCTAGGCAGGCCATCCCAAGTATATCGCACCAATCAGCGGCCTCATCCGTGCAGAAATGAGTTAGTTGTTATCTCTTGTGCCATGGGGGGTGGGCCAACCGCGGGGGGGGCCACTTGTGATCTTGACCTCGCACAGCTATACGGATCTCTTCTCTCCCGTGAAACTAAGCTGTATCGATTTAGCACTCTTTGATTTCATCTCGAGAGGTTGGGCCGTTGAAATCACGGTGGCTAACGGGAGCCATCCACCAAGGAACGGGGCATGCAAGCTTGCATTGTACCAACCCGTCTTCTTGCTTACATAGACGGCAGCCCGTGAGCTTCAACACATCAAGCCATGACTCATGATTGAGGTGCAGGCACCATGTGGCCTGCAGACCGGCTATGGTACAACATGTCACAACCGACAACACAAGGCACCTTGGGCAACACTGCAACAGCACATGGACACTAACGAAATAGGTCTGCAGACACAGCAAGCAGCAGCACTAGCAGCGCCAGCCGCAGCACCACCAGATGCTGTCCTAGGCATCAGCTTGAGCGCTGTATGCAGTTGCCGGGGCATCACTAGCTGGCATTGTCTAGAAATACGATAATAGATAGCCAGGGGTGGGCACAGCTTCCAGTGCCACAGCATGTCATCATGTTCAGCAACGGCCACCAGGCATGCAGCCTTGGGGAGCCATCCCTTCAGCTCATGAACCCATACACAGACACCAAACCCATGCAGGCATGCAGCACATGATGCAGCAACCTGCCACCGCACGGTAGGTCCAGGCAGTCAGAGCCACGTTG
>JASKMD010000006.1:4981225-5038015 GCA_030144725.1 Haematococcus lacustris
GACCCTGACCCTGGCCCTGGCCCTGACCCTGACCCTGACCCTGGCCCTGACCCTGGCCCTGACCCTGACCCTGGCCCTGGCCCTGACCCTGACCCTGACCCTGGCCCTGACCCTGGCCCTGACCCTGACCCTGACCCCGACCCTGACCCTGACCCTGGCCCTGACCCTGACCCTGGCCCTGGCCCTGACCCTGACCCTGACCCTGGCCCTGACCCTGGCCCTGACCCTGACCCTGACCCCGACCCTGACCCTGACCCTGACCCTGACCCTGACCCTGACCCTGACCCTGACCCTGACCCTGACCCTGACCCTGGCCCTGACCCTGGCTGGCTGGCTAGCAGGCCGAGCTGCCCCTACCCTGCCTGTGTGTGTGTGTGTGTGTGCAGGAGGGGGGTGAGGGGCCCTGTGAGCTGTACATGGTGCACGGCCACTACGCCGATGCTGGTGAGGGGGGAAGGGGCTGGCAGGGGAGCCTGACGCCAGTTAGGGGGAGGGCCAAGGGGGGTCCTATAATAGCACTCTGGCCCTGACCCGGCCCTTGCCTTGGCCCCGGTGCTGATCCTGCTGCTTGCCCCGGCCCTGGCCCCTGGCCCTTGTGCAGGTGAGGTGGCGGCGCTGGTGGCGCACACGCTGGGTGTGGATTGCATGCTCACGGGGCACTCGCTGGGCCGCAACAAGCGCGAGCACCTGCTCAAGTCAGGTGGGCAGACCCACCCCTGGGCAGAGGGACGCCAAGGGGGGGGGCAAGGGGGGGGGCCAGGGGCCAAGGGGGGCCTCCCCAGGGTCAAGGGGGGGGCCAAGGGGGGGTCAAGGGGGACAAAGGGGGGGGGGCAAAAGGGGGAGGGGGGAAGGGGGGCCTCCCCGGGGGACAAGGGGCCTGCATCTGCCCCTCCCCCCCTCCTCTTCTCCCCCCAAACATTGCCACCCCTTCCACCCCCCTCACCCCTTCCACCCCCCTCACCCCTCCACCCCCCCCACCCCTCCGCCCCCCTCACCCCCTCCACCTTCCCTGCCCCCCCCTGCCCCCCCCTGCTGCTGCTGCTGCTGCTGCTGCTGCAGGCACGGTGTCGTTCGCTGAGGTCGAGGCGACCTACGCCATGAGCCGGCGCATTGAGGCGGAGGAGCGGGCGCTGGACGCCGCCTCCGTGGTGTTCACCTCCACTCAGCAGGAGGTGGCGGAGCAGTGGGGCGCGTACGACGGGTGAGGGGGCGGGGCGGGGAGATGGGGGCGAGGGGGGGGGCAACGGGGGAGAAGGAGGCCAGGTGGGCAGGGGGTGGGAGGGGCCTGGGGGGGGGATGAGGTCGGCAGGAAGGGGGGAGGGGGGAAGGGGGGGGAGGGTGCTGCTCTACACCTCTGCTGCTCCTCCACTTGCGCTTTCCCCAGGTACTCAGACGAGCTGTCAGCCGCCCTGCAGCTGCGCCCATGCAAAGGCTACCATGTGCCACGCATGGCCGTCATCCCCCCAGGTGTGACCCCTGCACTGCCCCCCCCCCCCCCCCACCTCCTACCTTACCTCCACCCGTGCCCCCATCTCAGCAGGCATGCCTTGCATCAGCCATGTGGGTGTGATGTGGGGTGTGAAGTGGGTGTGACACTGCAAGAGCTCAGCAGCAAGCGTGTATGTAAGTTTAAGTGTGTGATTGTGTGTGATTGTGTGAGATTGTGTGTGACAGGGTGTGTGTGAGAGGGTGTGAGTGTGTCTGCCCCCAGGCCTGGACTTCAGCAACCTGAAGGTCAGCCTGAGCCAGGACCCCTGGGAGGCAGTGCTGGGGCCACTGGCCGCCGCCCCCCCCCGCCCTGCCGCCAGCCAACAGCAGCCGCAGCAATAGCCGCGGGGGCGCCCCCCCCACCCTGCAGGACAGCGCCTTGGCCAACCCCCCTCCCTCCGCTGCCGCTGGCCCTGGCCAGGGTCCAGGGGGGGTGGCCCCTGACGCCGCTAGCACTGCCAGTGGCGTGTCCTCCTCACACAGTGAGGGGGGGGCGGGGCCGCTGGCGCCTGCCCCCCACGCCTCCCCCTCCGGCAAGACGCCCAGCAGCTTGCTGGCAGCAGGGCCAGAGCCACCCCTGTGGAGAGAGGTGAGGGGGGGGGGGCACAGCAGCACATGCCCCTCACCCCTGCTCCCCCCCTCTCCCCCTGACTCCCATGACTGGCTGGCTTGCGCCTGCCCTGCACTGCCCCTCCTGCCGCTCCTGGGGCCCCCTTCCCCCCTCCCCCATCCTACTGACCCCTCCCCCCTCCTGCTGACCCCCCCCCCCCCCCCTTCACCCTGCAGGTGGCCCGGTTCCTGCGCCACCCAGGCAAGCCTGTCATCCTGGCCATGTGCCGCCCTGACCCCAAGAAGAAGTGAGCAGCCTAGGACCACCCCCACCCCCCACCCCCACCCCCACCCCTGTTCTGCCCTGAGCTCTGCCTACTTATCTAAGTCTGCTGCCGGCCCTGGCTGCAGCATCCTGGGTCTGCTGCATGCTTACGGCCGGTCCCGGCTGCTGAGGGAGCTGGCCAACCTGGTGCTGGTGCTGGTGAGGGGGGGGAGGGAGGTGGTTGAGGGGGGAGGGAGGGGGAGGGGGGAGGGAGAGAAGGGTAGAGCAAGCAGGGTGGTGCGGTGAGGGGGCAGTGAAAGTGGAGAGAAGAAGGTGGTGTGTGCTGCAGCAGGGTGGGTATCATGGCGTGCGGCCTACTCACGCCCGCCCCCCTGCCCCCCCCCCCCCCCCTGGCTGCAGGGCAATCGCGACATCATTGACAGCATGGCGCCCGGCAGCGCCCGGGTCATGGCGGACGTGCTGAAGCTGATTGACGCGTACGACCTGTATGGCTGCGTGGCCTACCCCAAGAAACACTCGCAGGTAAGCGCAGCAGCCAGGAAGCCAGGCTGGCAGGCTGGCAGGCTGGCAGGCTGGGGGTCAGGCATGCGGGCGGGGTGGGCAGGCGGAGGGGAAGGCAGGCACCAAGCGCGGCAGCTGGACCCTGCCGCTCACCCTGCCCCAGCCCCAGCCCCAGCCCCGATGCTGCCCAGCCTCGCAGCTGCACCGCCCACACGCCCTGTGCCCCCCCCCCCTCCCCCTCCCCCCCACCCCCCACCCCCCACCCCCCACCACAAGCCTCCCTTCACTACAACGCGGAGCAGCCCACACGCCCGGAACCCCACCTATGCCCAGGTCCCCCCCCCCACTGCCACTGACCTCCCCCCTCCCCCCCTGCCTGCCCCCCTGCTGCCTCTCCCTCCTGCCCTGCAGGCTGACATCTCCGACATCTACCTCCTGGCTGCAGCCACCCGGGGGGTGTTTGTGAACGCAGCCCTGCAGGTCAGCTGTGGCCCCTGCTGACCTGCCCTACTGCCAGCCAGGGCAATGGCTAGGCTTAGGGTCTGCCTGCATGCCTCCCCCACCCCTAATCCTAACGCTACACTGGGGGGGTGTCCTGCAAGTCCTAACGCTACACTGGGGGGGTGTCCTGCAAGTCCTAACGCTACACTGGGGGGGTGTCCTGCAAGTCCAGAGTGGAAGTCCCTGGAACTACCCGCTGGTGCCTAAGCTGTGCAATACAGGCGATCTTGATACGCAGCAGTCCAGCAGTCCAGCAGTCCAGCTGTCAGCAGTCATGCAGTCATGCAGTCATGCAGTCATGCAGTCATGCAGTCATGCAGTCATGCAGTCATGCAGTCATGCAGTCATGCAGTCATGCAGTCATGCAGTCATGCAGTCATGCAGTCATGCAGTCATGCAGTCATGCAGTCATGCAGTCATGCAGTCATGCAGTCATGCAGTCATGCATTCATGCAGTCATGCTGTCATGCTGTCATGCTGTCATGCTGTCATGCTGTCAGCAGATCGGGTGGGCAGCACCTCAACAGTGGTGGTCCAGACAGTCCAGGCGTGTTCAAACATTTTGAAGTGTGTGTGGCACCAGGGGGGGGGCCCCAGGGCTGCTGCCATCCAGAACGCACCGCACCCCCACCCCCCCTCCCACCCACCCTCTGCTGCTGCCCCTGCCCCCCTGCCCCCCCCTGTGCAGGAGCCATTCGGCTTGACCCTCATCGAGGCCGCTGCGCATGGCGTGCCGATTGTGGCGACCACCCATGGCGGGCCAGTGGACATTGTGGCCACCTTGTGAGTGGGCCTAGGGGGGGTCCCCACCACCCACCCACCCACCCACCCACCCACCCACCCACCCACCCACCCACCCACCCCACCCACCCACCCACCCACCCACCCCACCCACCCACCCACCCACCCACCCCACCCACCCACCCACCCACCCACCCACCCACCCACCCACCCACCCACCCACCCACCCACCCACCCACCCACCCACCCACCCACCCACCCACCACCCACCCACCCACCCACCCACCCACCCACCCACCCACCCACCCACCCACCCACCCACCCACCCACCCACCCACCCACCCACCCACCCACCCACCCACCCACCCACCCACCCACCCACCCACCCACCCACCCACCCACCCACCCACCCACCCACCCACCCACCCACCCACCCACCCCACCCACCCACCCACCCACCCACCCACCCACCCACCCACCCACCCACCCACCCACCCACCCACCCACCCACCCACCCACCCACCCACCCACCCACCCACCCACCCACCCACCCACCCACCCACCCACCCACCCACCCACCCACCCACCCACCCACCCACCCACCCACCCACCCACCCATACCGCTGCCTTGTGGCAGGATGGCTGGCTGGGTGCTCGGCTTGTTAGGTCCCTGCCTGAGGTCACCCTCGACCTGCCCCTGACCCCCCCCCTGCCCCTGACCCCCCCCTGACCCTGACCCCCCCCTGACCCTGACCCCCCCCTGACCCTGACCCCCCCTGACCCTGACTGGCTGTGGTGTGGTGTGGTGTGCAGGCGCAACGGAGTACTGGTGGACCCCAACAACATCCGCTCCATCACGGAGGCATGCACCTCACTCATCACTTCACCGCGCACCTGGGACGAGCTCAGCGAGAGTGGCAGGTGGGTACCTGACCTGCCTGACCCGCCTGCCCCTGTTGACCCGCCTGCCCCTCCTGCCCTTCATGCACCGCTTGCTCCTGCCCCTGCTCCTGCCCTTCCATCCACCCCCCTTGAGGCGCTTTCTCTGCCCCTCTGCCGCTGCCCCTGCCCCTGCCGTCAAGCCCCTAGCCTTGCCCCCTGCCCCTGCTGCCCCTGCGGCCCTAGCCTTGCCCCCTGCCCCTGCTGCCCCTGCGGCCCTAGCCTTGCCCCCTGCCCCTGCTGCCCCCCAGGCGCAACATCACTGCTTACAGCTGGCCTTCACACTGCGCCCGGGCCTTGAGGACAGTGGAGGACCAGAAGGCAACACAGCTGGCAGCCAGCCGCAGCAGGTGTGGGCAGGCGCCTGGTTAGCTGTAGCTGTGCCCTGCCCCCCTGCACCCCCCTGCAACACCAAAGATTTGGCCCTGTCATGACTGCCAGACCCATGTTCAAACCCCCAAGACCTCAACATTTTGTTTCGACTGCACACCAACACTCAACTGCCAGGCAGCCTGACCACTGACAGTGGCATGGGAGCTGTGAGGCAGCGTGACTTGCCCTGCTATCCTCTGCTGCTGGACACATGGACCCAGCTCCACAGAGACCCAGCAACCCCCTCCCTCCCTCCCTCCCTCCCTCCCTGCAGCCCTCCCCCTGACCCAGACCGCCACCATAAGGCTACCCAGCCCCACTGCCCTGCCCCTGGACCCCCCCTGACACCCCCCTGCCACCAGTACCCCAACCCCCCACCCCCACCCCCACCCCTTGCCGCTCTACCACCAGCCTCCTCCTCTTCTTCTGCTACTGCCCATGCCATACGCCATATGCCATACTACAAGACGCCCCTTCAAATCCCCACCACCTCATGACACCTGACATGGTCTTCACCACTCGCATGCCAGTCAGCCCACAGCTGACAGATGCATGTGGGGTGCAAGTCAGCTGCTTCTCCTCCTCGACTGCAACTGCCCATGTCACACCATGCCCATGTCACACCATGCCAAGGTGTCCATGCACTCCACCCGGTACCCTCACCCTTGCCCAGCTGTCAATGCGCCCCACCCTCTACCTCTGCTCCACCCTCTACCCTGCCCCTGGGCTTCATGGCTGCCTCCTGACCCCCCCCCCTGTGCGCTGCTGCTGCTCAGGCTGGGCGGGTTCATGGGCGCTGCCGGCTTTGGTGGCCCCACCTCAGGCACCACCCACGGCCCCAACTCCTTCACCTCAAACAACAAAAACGTGGGGGTGCATGCAACTGGTCACACTGTGACCACCATGCGTCACACCCTCTCACTCTCATTTGACGACCTGGCCTCTCTGGCTCGAGCTATCGCATCCAACCCCAACATCAGCAGCGCTGCAGTCATCACCGAGGCTGTCACCTCAGCAGCAGCAGCAGCAGCAGCCCCCACCACGGCTACTGGTGGCAGCAGCAGCAGCAGCAGCAGGTGGGGGTGGGGGGGTGGGGGGAGGGCTCACAGGCAAGGGAGCCAAGCACCCCTCCTTCACTGCTGGCGACCGTGCGGGGGGCTCTGCAGCCGAGGGGGGAGGGGGGGAGTCTGTTGAGGCGGAGCAAGCTAGCGGGCTGGCGAGGCGCTCCATAGAACTAGCCCGGGCCAACCGAGCGGGTTCCCTGCCGGCTGCTGCGCTGCACAAGCTGTTTGGCAGCAGCCGCCGGCTGCTGGGCGGTGTGGGGGCACCAGCTGGTACCCGGGCGGGGCCGGGGGGCAGGGGAGGGCTGGGTGGGGCGGGGGAGGGGCTGCTGTCGCCCAGCTCCGGCAATGGCGGCAAGACCTCCAAAGTGGGCCTACAGGTGTCGGTCAGGGGACCCAGCCTTCTGTCTGGGGGGACAGGGGTGCCTGGGGCCAAGGAGGGTGTGACCGAGGCGGGCGGAGGTGTGACCGAGGGGGGCAGCGGGGCCAGCGGGCTCACCCGGGCTGGCAGCGGGGCGGGTGGTGGTGGCTCAGCGTCGGGGTTGAGGCGGGCAGGGTCAGGCAGCCGCGGCAGCGGTAAGCCGGGGGGGGCAGGTGGTGCGACAGCAGCAGCAGCCAAGGCCGCCCTGGGGGCCGCAGGGGGGACCCTCCCTGGTGGCCTCATCTCCAGCCTGCGGGGCCTGGGGGGCGCGCTGCTGGGTGGGGGATCTGCCGGGAAGCTGGCCATGAGCACGGTGGCGGAGGCGAGCGATGCGGAGGAGGCGGCGGCAGGAGGGGGGGCGGCAGCAGGGGGGGCGGCAGCAGGGGGGGCGGCAGCAGGGAAGGGGGAGGTGGGGCTGGGCAGGGCGCTGGAGTCTGGCACCTACTCAGGCAGCCTACACAACCACACGCCCCGCATGTGCCACCATGAGTGAGTGGCGACTGGGGTGGTTGGGGTGGTTGGGGTGGTTGTGGTGGTTAGGGTGGTTGAGGTGGTTGGGTGGTGTGGGGTGGTGATGTGAGAGGGAGTGATGAGGTGGTGGGGCGAAGGCCTACTGGTGGTGGTGTGAGTGGGAGTGGGAGTGGTGCAGTGGCAGTGGCAGTGGCGGTGGTGTGGTGGCGTGGTGAAGTGGGTGCTGACGGTGTTGGTGTTTTCGTCAAGCCTGGCTGCCAGCCTGGGAGGCTGGGAGGCTGAGCCAGAGGCCTACAGTGTCCAGGCAGGTGCCATGCATTGCACCAGGCGCTCTTGTGTTCATGCTGGCAGCGTCCCCCTGCTGCCCCCCTCTTCACCTCCTCGCAGAGGAACACTCAGGGTGGAAGGTAACAGCAGCTGCCCAGCCTGAGTGTGATTTTCAAATAGTGATGTACGCTTCTTACCCTGTGCTTGCATGCCGATGCTTGCATGTGCCTGCAGGCGGTTTGTAGTCGTGACGATTGACAGCCTGGCAGACGTGCCCCAGGCAGCTGCCCTGATCCGTGCCCTGTTGGAGGCTGGCTCTGATGCCGGGTCGCAAGATGCCACAGGAGGCAGCTTCCCAGCAGCTGCCCGGGACGCCGTCCTCAAGGGGTGGGCCACCGGGGCCGCCGGGGAGCTGGGCGTGGGCGTGGCCTGCACTTGGTCTGCTCAAGAAATGCGAGCTCTACTGGAGGAGCAGGTGGGAGGCAGCTGGGCACAGGGACAGCAGCCATGCCTGTCAGCACCACAACACGCAGGGCACCCACCTTGCCCCTGTCTTCTGCAGCAATGCAGGCAGCCTCCGACCACCTTGACATCATCATGGTGTGTGCAAAGCGGCCATGCGGCCATGCCTGGCCGTCCCATGCCACTCGCACCTTCCGCGCGGCTTTAGATATGTGAGATCTCAATTTCTGCATGCTTGCATCCCCATGCATCCATGTTTGTTTTTTCATGCTGCCATGCAGGGTGTGGACCCTCGTGAGCTAGACTTCATGGTGTGCAATGCGGGGTCCCTCATCTGGCACACCACTGCTGACCCCACCCACTCCGCCTCCTCCCCCAACCTTGCCGCCCTGGCCGCCTCACCCCCCCGCCCCCCGCCTGGCAGCGAGCGGACGGACCGGGGCGGCAGTGGCCACATGGCCGTAGCCGGGGCCCTGTTTGCGTGTGATGATGAGTGGGAGCGGCACCTGGACATGCGGTGGGACGAGCGGGTGGTGGGGCAGGTGCTGCGCCGCATCATCGCCACCAAGGTCGGCTGGGGCAAGCTGGCCATCTCTCGCGGGCCGGCGGGCGCAGCTGGGCCGGCCCCCGTGCCCGTCAAAGGCACTGGCATCGCAGCGGCTGCGGCGGCTGCTGCTGCCAGTCAGCAGGCTGGCCGGGCGGGCTCGACTGTGGAAGGCGCAGCAGGGGATCAGTCAAAGGTGGTGGGGAAGGTCGGGGGTGGGACGGGGCAGGACCTTGCGGACAAGTACCGTGCTCTCGCCCCCGCTTCTGCAACTGAGGCACAGGGGGAGGCAGCAGCAGCAGCAGCAGCTGTGGAGCCACCCACCCCAGCAGCAGCAGTGGCCGCCCCAGGCCCAGGCCTCGGCCCTCAGGCAGGGGTGACCAGCCCCCAGCTTGCCTCACCCTCTTCAGACCCAGCTGCGGTTGCTGGCAAGGCTGGCGGTCAAGGGGCTGCTGCTTCGCCTGCCGCAGCAGCTGCTGGGGCGGTGAGCACGCCCGTGTCACTGCAGTTGTCGCCCTGCAGTACACCCCTACACTTCATGATGCACGCGGACATCCTGCCTCAGCCAACAGTGGCAGCGGGGGGCAAGGCAGCGCGCGGGACGATGGGCACTGGCGACGTGGCTCTGAACTTGTTGGGAACTGTCAGGTGAGCGGCGTGCCTCTGCTTGACCCTTGCAACCACCCCTGCAACCACACGCGGCATGACACCGGCTGCTGATCTAACGTGCCGCGCCTGCATTTCGGCGCGCAGGCGAAAGCTGCGTATGAGCGGGCTCCGCACTCAGCTGGTCGCGGCGGCGCACGACTCGTTGTCCGGCACGTCTCCAGAGGGAGGTGTGACTCTGCACATCACACCTCTGCGATGCAGCCGGGCGCTGGCAATCCGGCATCTGGCGCATCGTTTCAAGAAACCATTAGACAGGAGCTGGACGGTCGTAGCGTTCGCCGCGAACCACTCCCCAGCCACGGATAAGTCATTCGCGCCAGACGCGAGCTTGGCTCATGGCACCGCGTCTGGCTGGGTGGTGACGCCCAGCAGCGGTGCGGTATCAGAAGCTGGCAGCATGGGGCGCCGTGCAAGCGCGAGTGTGAGCGCCGTGGCGCGACCGCCAGCCGTGGAGGTGGTAGGGTTGCGAGCCTCAGATGGGGAGGATCTGGTGTCGGGAGTGCAGCGCGTGGTGCTCGTCCCATCGTTTGCGTCACCCGGGGCCCAGCGGCAGAAGGGCGCAGCGTCAGCAAGATGCACTTTCCCCGTTGACATCGTTGTCCACGGCAGCCAAGTGCGAGTGCAGCAAGTGAACGCTAGCGGGGAGTCCGCAGCCGAGGGGGCAAACAGCTCGAGCAGGGTGACTGTGTTAGTACCTTCATGATGCGCGTGTGGGACAAGATGGGTGCGGGCCGGCGAACAGTTTGTGGTGATTGCGATTTTTGGTATAATTGGACGCTTGAAAGGGAATGTCATTCGGTGATTGTTGCCGTAGCTGGTGGGATGCGATGCGACGGATAAAAATGATGTACTAGGGGGTGGGAACTACATTGTGCGCACAACGTATGTCCTTCTTGCCGCAATTGTGCAGCTGCAAGGTAGCGATTTTTTCATCAGATGCAGCGGAAGGTAGTAGGCAAGAATAAAGGATAGCCAAAAGACAAGGAGCAACTCGATGTAACTGTTTAATCTGAAAGATGAACACAGTGTGCGGAGTAACACTGACGGCTCTTTGACACAGTGGTTCAAAGCTTGAAGTAGTCGGGGCTCTATAGGACTGAACAAGTCGTCCTTGTGGCATGATGCTGCAAGAGTGCAATCCGCCAGTCTCACATAATTGATGTGTTATGTATTCTTGCCTTTCTACCCCTCGGAGCGGGGACCTTTCTACCCCTGGGGCGGGGCGGGGCGGGGCGGGGCGGGGCGGGGCGGGGCGGGGCGGGGCGGGGCGGGGCGGGGCGGGGGCGGGGCGGGGGCGGGGCGGGGCGGGGCGGGGCGGGGCGGGGCGGGGCGGGGCGGGGCGGGGCGGGGCGGGGCGGGGCGGGGCGGGGCGGGGCGGGGCGGGGCGGGGCGGGGCGGGGCGGGGCGGGGCGGGGCGGGGGCGGGGCGGGGCGGGGCGGGGCGGGGCGGGGCGGGGCGGGGCGGGGCGGGGCGGGGCGGGGCGGGGCGGGGCGGGGCGGGGCGGGGCGGGGCGGGGCGGGGCGGGGCGGGGCGGGGCGGGGCGGGGCGGGGGCGGGGCGGGGCGGGGCGGGGCGGGGCGGGGCGGGGCGGGGCGGGGCGGGGCGGGGCGGGGCGGGGCGGGGCGGGGCGGGGCGGGGCGGGGCGGGGCGGGGCGGGGCGGGGCGGGGCGGGGCGGGGCGGGGCGGGGCGGGGCGGGGCGGGGCGGGGCGGGGCGGGGCGGGGCGGGGCGGGGCGGGGCGGGGCGGGGCGGGGCGGGGCGGGGCGGGGCGGGGCGGGGCGGGGCGGGGCGGGGCGGGGCGGGGCGGGGCGGGGCGGGGCGGGGCGGGGCGGGGCGGGGGCGGGGCGGGGCGGGGCGGGGCGGGGCGGGGCGGGGCGGGGCGGGGCGGGGCGGGGCGGGGCGGGGCGGGGCGGGGCGGGGCGGGGCGGGGCGGGGCGGGGCGGGGCGGGGCGGGGCGGGGCGGGGCGGGGCGGGGCGGGGCGGGGCGGGGCGGGGCGGGGCGGGGCGGGGCGGGGCGGGGCGGGGCGGGGCGGGGCGGGGCGGGGCGGGGCGGGGCGGGGCGGGGCGGGGCGGGGCGGGGCGGGGCGGGGCGGGGCGGGGCGGGGCGGGGCGGGGCGGGGCGGGGCGGGGCGGGGCGGGGCGGGGCGGGGCGGGGCGGGGCGGGGCGGGGCGGGGCGGGGCGGGGCGGGGCGGGGCGGGCAAAGCGCAATGAAGGGCAAGAAGCGCAAGGGCGCGGTTGAGCCTTAACAACCCAAAGCCAATGCGCCCAAGCCCAAGGGAAAGCTAGGTGCAATATTCACGCCCCACCTCCCTGGTCCCTGTGGCCCAGCAGCAGGCCCCTCTGACAGCAGCAACAAGCGCCAATCAGCTGGCAGCGGCCTAGATGACAAGCGGGCCTTCCAGTTTGACCCAGCCACTCAGATGGGCATGGGGTTGACCCCGGCGCCATCTTGGCAGTCAGCGCAGCCTTGGGGGTGTCGGATGAGGATGGCTGCCCGGAAAGCTTCCACAGCCGCAAGCTGACCAGGAGCCAGGTGCAGCATGACAGTGGCCTGATCCAGGCTCGCTGCAACTCTCAGCGGTGGAACGAGAACATCGAGCTCGATTTGCAGCATTTGGCAGCAGCCACCCCAGTTGGCACCTCCCAAGTGGCTATTCAGCGGCATGTGGCCGTCACCCTGGCCACCTGGGATGCAATGTGGGGGGAGTACCTGCATCCCAAGTGGGCAGAGCAAAGGATGAGGCTATATGGCACGAAGGAGAAGGTCCTGGAGCGTTACGTCAAGCAGGTGGGAGTGCCAAGGGTAGGGGGGGAGGGGCAGGGCCAGATGACTGCCCCACATGTGACCTGCTAGGTGCCATGTCCCTAGTCCTTAAAAGGATGTCATGCACATTGTGTGCATTGTGTGCCATGCAGCTGGAGGAGGAGGCAGCCATGGTGTCCCAACAGCGTTGGGGGACCCGCAAGCAGCTGGTGGTGTTCTGTGGCAACGCAGGCAGTGGCACCCGGGGTGGGTGGGGTGCCAAGGCTGTCCTGCAGGCCTGCCTCAAGGTAATGGAGAGGCCCAACAGCGGCAGGCCAACAGACAGGCTGCCAGGCAAGGTGGTGACTGTGGATGAGTTCCGCACCAGCAGGGTCAGCTCAGCTATGAACAACTCCCAGCCCTGTGAGGCGGAGCTGGACCGCAGCAAGCCCACCAGGCCTGTAGGCTGGATGCCCCAGCCAGGTCAGGTGCAGCATTGCTTGTTGCGGTCAGCCTGGAGCAAGCGGCGTAAGGCGCCGGTGCGTTTGAGGCGCCGGTGCGGGGCCTCATGTGGTGCCCTAAGCTGTGGTGCCCTAAGCAGATGGGTGGACAGGGACTGCAACGCAGCCCTCAACCTCCAGCGGGCAGTGGAGAGCAAGTGGCGCCCACTGGAGCTGTGCAGGTGGCAACACCGAGGAGCGGCTCCTGCCAAGGGCAAAGAGTACACAGCATTGGGCTTCAAGAAGCTGCGAGACAGAGCACCCAAGGCCCAAGCCCAGCTGCCTGTAGCACAGTAGCCTGTGTGCACTAGGCAATGCTTAAGCTGTTGCTTACATCAGAGCATGTGTTTCATTCCAACACCTATCGCCCCACCCTCGCAAGGGAGTGAGGGTAGGGAATTAGGTATTGGTACCGATTGTGTGTCTCAGATATACAGTTCGGATTACAGATAACGCAGCTCCTAGTAGTGGGGGATATGTGTTGTAACCTGCTGCATGGGAAAGTATGGGCTGCTGCTGCCAAGGATTGCCAAGACTTGCATTCAATGCCCTTGCAAAAAGCTGCAGGTAATAGCAGCAAGGAGCCCTAGCAACGAATGGAAAGTAGCAGCGGCGACCAGGAACAGCAGCCAAGGGCAGCAGCCAGGAGTGGCAGCCATCAAGCCAGCAAGCCTGCCAGCCCCATCACACCGCAACCCCCATGCCCCACCCCCTCCCGGGTTGTTTGCAGGTGAAGTGTGGCAGGAGCAGCATGGTGGGAGCAGCTGCATGCAATATGGTGAGTGTAGCATGTGTTGGGTGCCTCCCTACAGTCTTGATGTGCGCGTAGGTGCAAAGTCACGTACAGGTGCAGCATGGTGTACTATCATTTCTGGATGCTGCTACAGCAGAGGAGCAGCAGGGGTCAACAGCCATCATGTCAGAGATAAATACGAGGTCGCCACACGAGCGCAGACTGGGAGTGGAAAACCATACACAACCTGTCAAGCGAGGTAACATATCAATGCCCCACATACCTTGTGGTGCCTAGAGTGGTCAAGCCATCAGCAGTGAGTCATTGGGGGGGTCAAGCATCACCTGCCAGCTTCAGCCTTGTGTAATTCTGTGCGAGGGGCTGCTGTCACAATGGTTTGGTTGCCATGTCAAGGCGGCCTGTGGCATTTGTCCGGTGCAGAGGCAGGGTATCGCTATGGATCATGTCCTGAATGTCTCAATGACCAACCTGCAATGGGGTGGGCGACCTAGCGATTTGACTGTTTGGTCAAATCTCATCCGACACACACACGCAATAGCTCCTTGTGCTGTCACGTGCGCATGTATTGAGCGCTGTTCCTTTTGTCCAGTGGCCCCCCCTTCGTGCGTCCCGCTGCTTCGCGGTCATTTGTTCAAAGTCCGGTTATGGCGCACCATCTGCCGCTGCTGTCATTTCTAGTTCTGGTTACGGTAGCAAGGTTAAAGCCAGCAGCAGCAGGCGAGCAGGCACCAGCGGGGACCGGCCGGGATAACAATGGCAGCGCAAACAACTGCAGCGTAGCCGAAGCCAGCAGCCAGTGCTTTGGTAGCACAGCAATGTTTGTATCGGCCGCGGTGGCGAGGTGGGCGCGTGAGCCCGTACATAGAAGACACAAGATGGGAGCTGCAGCTGACTACGGGAGATGATCAGCGTGGCCGGGTGTCGCACAGGTGTACAGGTGCACCCCCTGCGGACCCAGGCCGGAGCTCCGGGCTGCAGGCCTACTTCCAGGACAGCGTCAATGCCCTGCTCTCATCCTGCTTTGACGCAGCCGCTGCACCACTCAGGGTGATGAGCTGGGAATAGCTGCCAGCACGCTGCCATACTCGTATGGTGCTGAGCCTGCGTGGTGCTCCTGTGATGTGGCCACAGCCTATTCGCGTGTTGGTGACGGCGGACTACGCAGTGCCAGCATCCATTGTGACTCAGCTCTACACAGCCAACACAGGCATCAGTGCGTCTGTGGGGTCTGTGGCTTACAGCGATCTTGCATTCACTCTGAGGCAGGGGCTGAACATGACGGTGAGTACAGCTGATTAGACTCTTGCACACTCAGCCACTCTTAAGCTGACACTGATACCCATGTGGCCCTCTTCAGAGTGATTACTCACCCTCCTAGCACTCTACTGCAGGGGAACACTACTGCTGCAAGCTCCCTGTACGACCTTGTCATGTTCTCATCCAGCATGATGGGTGACCTTGGCAGCGCAGGAGCGTTGGCGGATTTGCGGCCATGGATCCTGGGCGACACAGAGCAGGTGGGTGAGGCCAGGTGCCCGCTGCTAGCGACTGCCTTGGAGACAGGCAGGTGACAGGCGGCATCCAGGACCTTGTTAAGGACCACGGCTGCTGCACAGCACCTGTGCCATGGCTGCTGCACTGCGCTTAGCCTGGGACCTTGTCCAGGACCATGTCTGCTGTACTGCACCTGTACCTTGGCTGCTGCACTGCACTCAGCCTGCCGCACCCTCTCTCTGGCACAGGCCGGGTACCTCGCCCAATGTTGCCAATACCTCGCCCAATGTTGCTGAGGCACCATCCCTGCCTACAGCAAGCCCTCAGACAACCCTCAGGCAGGCATACCATAGATTGCTTGTAGATTTGTACTACATGTCCAGGTGCTACAGTTTTGGCATTGATGTGTGCATGGCTGTCAGGGGCTGTCTTGGAGCGATCTGGGCCCGTACGACAACACCGTCAGCCCCATGTACCAGCAGCAGGTATGGCTCGCAAAATGGAGCAGCAGCAGCATGAGAGAGCCAGTGTCACACGTTGTAACACGTTATTACACCTAGTTACACGTTGTTACACCTAGTTACATGTCCAATCACACCTACACACACCTAATCACACACCTAGTCACACACCTAGTCACACACCTAGGCTTCAGGCTTCTTGCAGGCTGGCTATAACCACAAACATGTCGGTAAGCCTTTTCTTGCCTGTGAGTATACTGGCATGGTACCCTTCTTTTGGGTGCACCTCAGGTGGTGGGCGTTCCATGGACGGAGACCCCCTTCCTGATGTACGTCAACTGGCCTTTGCTGAGCTCTGTCTACAACATCAGCCGGCCAGCCAAGGGTGAGGTCGGTCGGCTGCCCTTCTACCCTGACACCTGGCAAGAGCTGCTGGCAGTCATGCGCCGGGTCAACGCCACAGCCAGCGACCCAGTCACCGGCAAGCCGCGCCATGCATTGTGCATGCGGTACAACAGCGATACCAGCTACCTGCTCCATGCCGTCATGGCCAGCATGATGCAGACGCAGGGCTACAGCCAAAGCTACATCTACGACCCGCTGACACTGCAGCCCCTGACAAACACCACCGCCATGCAGCAGGTGAAGCTGCCGGGCAGCTGCCTGAGCCGCACCTCAAATGTTGACGCTGCATGCCACCCCTGTTGTGCTTGCTCTTGTTTTGAACCTACGTAGCTGCCGGAGGGCATGCTAGAGGGCAGGGGGGTGAGGCTCAAGGCCACTGCGGAGGGCCTGTACCCATAGGGCATGTGACCGGTGGGAGTGTAGCAAGGGCACGCCCCGAGGCTACTCCCCTCCCTTAATGCACGCCCGACGGCGAGGGCGGTGTCTTTCTTTCTTTCTTTATTTAATTATTTATTTCATAGGGCATGTACAGAAGTTGTTTATATTCTGCCTAGCAGCTGTTGCCTCTGCCCTGCTTGCCTGCAGGCACTGCGCATTGTTTGGGAGCTGACACCCTTTGTACGTGGCTTTGACACAGCTGTTGACAGCATCGACATGGCTCAGTGCGCCATAGCCCTAGCAGGCGCCAGCGTGTTCAAATCACTGAACCCAGTACACAGCAATGCCCAGTTCATGGGGTGAGTGTTGTCAAAACCAGCAGTGCAATGAACAGTGTCATGAGACATCTGACTAGCACTGTAGATGAGACATGGTTAGATATGACATCTGGTTAGCAATTAGCATGGAGTGCCATGAGACATTAGTGCCTGTGGAAGGCTGAGGTGCTGCAACTGCTGCACATGACTCCGAATGCCTGATGAGACAAGGACATGGAGACATTCCGGGGGTGCTTAGGCCTGAAGGCTGATGCCTGGTTGCTTGTCTGGTAGTGCGGTGCTTAGAGCTTGGCGGGCAGCTTGTAGAGACAGAGCTGGGGTGGTAGTGTCCCTTTGCTGTGCTTGCAGGCAGCTGGCCATGTCGCCCCTGCCCGCCAGCACCGAGGTGTTGGACCGGTCCACCATGCAGCTGGTGCCATGCACCGCCCAGCTGTGCAACAGCCAGCGCAGCAGCCAGTAAGTGCCTCAGCATATCTTAGGCAACAGAGTGTAGATGGCATGAGGTTGTGAGGTCATGTCCAAGGTTGCTTGCCTTGCATGCAGGCTTGGGGGCCAGCTGGCGAACCTGTCACCCTCCCGCTACCAGCCATCATTGTTTCTGGGAATGAGCGCCACTGTTCCACGGCAAATGCAGTCTGCTGTGTTCAATTTCATGGCCGGAGTCAGTGAGTGATGGCCAATTGAGCGCAGCAACCATGCAAGCACAGCGGCCTCTGGGCACCGCATCAACTGCTCTTCTTCCCAGTGGTCAGCATCTCAGCGGCCGTGTCTGCATCTGTGTCGCAGGCGGGCCCAACATGACGAAGGTGGGTAAGGTGCCACTGAGGTAAAGCTCACTCAGCTCTATTTATAGCAGGTCCACTGATGTCAGCCTTCCTTCCGGTTGCTTCTTTGCCCATACGAGGGGTTGTAGTTATCTGTGCTCCTGCTCTGTCTTAATTTACTCCTGCTGAGCACTCATTGTGGCCGTCTATGACTGAGGAGGACAGCCTCGCATTTGTTGCTCATTGCCACGCTTGACCTGGTGGTTGCTGGTACCTGATTCATGGTGGCATGGTTATTGGCACCCTGCATGGCATACATGTGGGAGTGGATGCAAGCTGCTGCCAAAACGTAACCTACCATCCTGAACATGGCCACACATGCCAGCACGCCTGTCTGCCATGGCTGACAATTATGTTCGTTGCCTGTAGCCCTTCCTCCAGAGCCCTCTCGTCCAATCGTATGCGCCTTTTCGCGTTTCAGGTGAGGCGTGTCTGCGCACCATCTCCCCACCATGTCGAGCTGGCGAACAGCGTTGAGGCACCCACCCCACCATGTGCCAGCCAAAGCAGCCAAAGCACCCAGCCAAGCAGTCAGGGCACCAAACACCTGCGAGTGGCACAACGATGGTCGGCCAGGATAATGGCACAGCTCCATGGTGCTGTGCAGGCCGCCTCACGCATCAACAGGGTGACCCACTGGACCAGCCCGGAATCACCAGCTGGCAGCAGAACGGCTACAACTACAATGATGTGCTGGTGAGCCGCTTCCCCTCCCGCTTCCCCCTTCCCGCTCCCCTTTCCCGCGGGCCTCAGCCCTCGGTATTCCCAGTCATCATTCATCACAGCCCCAGTCATGCGGCTGCGGTCCTGATGCGTGCCCTCAGGCCTATGACAAGGCCTTGGCCGCCATCCTACAGCTACCAGGGACAGCCATGGACCTCCGAGTAGCAGGTGCGCTGCCAGCCTTGGCATTGAACAGTCTTGGCACCACCAGCTGCAGGAGCAGCAGGAGGCAGGGGCTCTGTGAGGCATGTGAGGCATTGAGGCATGTGAGGCATTGACAAGCCTGGGCTAAAAAGCACCGGTCACAGCAGGCTCTTAAATGCATGTGAGGCATTGGCAAGCCTTGGCGCCGGACACAGGCAGGGGCAGGGCGGCACAGCTGTGTGGGGGTGTGCCTTCGTTGCCACAACTGCTCATTGCAGCGCTGTGCTAGCATGACAATAAGCTGACAGTTTCTGATCCGAAGCCTACTCCGCTTGTCTGGCACCTGCTGCAGACAAGCTGGACCCCATGCAGCACATCAACTCCGCGCTGTACACCCTGGTGGGCTGCAGCGCACCTCAGGTCAGACCCACACCAACTCAGCCTCCATCAGGGCCAGGTCAGGGCCCCTCCACAGTACCAGGGCAACCTTAAGGCTCACAACATCAGACCACATCATTTCCAACTTTGGCCTTGCACTTTCAGTACAGCCAGAGCAGTTTTCCCTGTAGTACTGTACAGTGTTGGTAATCAAAAACTTTGAATTTGTTTTTGGAAGTGCAGGCATTGGAACCACAATGACAAATGACAAATGTCCAAGCCCTGACACTTCGCAATGGCCTGGCGGGTCCTGAGGCTGGATGTGCACAGCCCCCCTTCATGCACAAATATTGACACCACCGCTGCCACTGGTGCTGCCCTGCGCAGGTGCCCCGCAGTGCCGGTAGCCCTGCTGACTTTGCTGCGGCCATGGGCAGCATGACGTCAGGCCTGGCCTCAGTGAGGGACACCATGGCCGGCGGTCCCGAGGCCTTCAGGGAGCAGCTGTGGGGCACCACTGGCTTTGTTCCACCCGCCCTGCCACCCCCTCCCTCACCCCCTGCTCCCCCTCCCTTGCTGCCAGGTGAGTCCGAATGCTCAACCTGGTGCAGCAGCCTGTCCACAGGCCCTCTGTTGCTCTACTGCGTTCAGTGGCGTAATCCCAGCTCCCAGCTTATAGGCAGGGACAGCGTAGCCTGAGCTGCTGCTGCTGCTGCTGCTGCTGGCTGGGTGGGTGGCTGCAGGCGCACCAAGCCTGGGCAGCCGTGAGGTGGCCATCATCGCCAGCGTGTCAGTGGTGGTGTGCTGCCTGGTGGTGGCGCTGCTGGCGGCCCTAGCAGCTCACTGGCGCCGCAGCGCCCGGCTGCAGCGCTCCCTGCTGGGCCACGTGCTGCCCCCTGCTGCAGGCCCCAAGGCCACGCTGGTCATCACGGATGTGCAGGGCTCCAGTAGGCTGTGGGTGAGCTGGCCAAGTGCTGCCAGCGCTGCTCTGCCTCCAGCCAGTTCTAGCCTCCGGGCCATGTCCTGGTACAATGGCTGGTGCAATGGCCTGGTGCAATGGCCTGGTGCAATGGCCTAGTGCAAGCTTCACGGCACCCCACCCACTGATGTGTGTGTGTGTGTGTGCTTCTGCCTTGCTTCCAGGAGGTGCTGCCTGCTGGGGTGATGGAGGCCAGCATGAAGGCGCACGACAACCTGGTGAGCTGCAAACCACCACCTGGCCCAGCCCTGGCACCTCAAGGATCTTAATAGATCTAACCAGGTCTGATTGCTTGGTCTTCACTGTATCGATAATAATGAACCCCACACCTCATGCATCGCTTGCCGGCTGAGCTCATGCACATGTGCTGTCCACACCGCTTACTCCCCGGCTGCAGGTCAGGCGCCTAGCCCTTCACAACACTGGCTATGAGTTTGGAACGGAAGGGGACAGGTGGGGAATGGGGCAACAGCCAGCCAGGCATTGCATCCTGCTCAAAGCTCGTGGTTGCACTGACTGGTCGACAGAGAACAACTGGCAGATAACGGTGAACCACCTCCTGACCCTGGCTGTTCATGTGTGCGCCCGCCCGCCTGCCTGCCTGTGCTGCCTGTGCAGCTTCCTGCTGTGCTTCCACTCGCCAGAGGCAGCCGTGACCTTTGCAATGCAGCTGCAGGTGGGGCCAGGTAACGAGCAGCATGGCATGAGCCAGGTGCAT
Source organism: Haematococcus lacustris (assembly GCA_030144725.1). Taxonomy (NCBI): domain Eukaryota; kingdom Viridiplantae; phylum Chlorophyta; class Chlorophyceae; order Chlamydomonadales; family Haematococcaceae; genus Haematococcus; species Haematococcus lacustris. The sequence continues at coordinate 5,001,336 of JASKMD010000006.1, forward strand.
GAGCCAGCTGCAGCCTGGTGCCTGGTGTGCAGCAGTGTTTTTTTTTTCATTTGGCCACTTTCCAATTTCATAGCACAAAGTGTCATGGCTCAGATTGGGACTGTCATGTTCATAGCGCGACCCTATTGGGCCCCATAGCGCACAACAAAATTGTCAAATTGAAGCAATTGGCCCAATCAAAGGCGGTAGCGCCCACGCACAGCAGCGTTATCCAGCCACTTGCTAATGGCACGCTCATCTGGGAATGTGTCCAAATCAAATTGATTGCTGCTGAAGACACGGGCGCACACATTCAAGTGGCACTCTTGCAGCCTGTTGCGGGTGTCATCTTTGAGGTAAGCCATGGCTGAGAACATGCGCTCCTCCTCCACTGAGCCTGGTGTCATGACCAGAGCAAGCTCTGCCAGCTTGATGTACTCCAAGATGTCAGCCTTGGTGATGGGTTGGCCAGCCAGGTAGCGCCACAGCTTGTTGGTCTCCTTGGCTGGGTTGGCTGCTGCTGAGCTTAGCTGCACACGGTGTTCAGCTTGGCAGCGCATGACTTCCACAAATGCTGATTGCTGGGCAGATAGCTTCTGCTGGTCCAACAAGGCTGGCGCCAATTGGCCGTCAGCCAGGGTCGCGTCCATGCAGTACCGGGCCTTGACAATGGCCAGGCGCTCAAGGAAGTCTTCATCGCTTGGCTGCTTGTCCCAGTAGTGGGCGTACACAACAGCCAGTCCTTTGGCATGCTCCGGTGGGAGGAAGCGGCTGTGTAGGTCACGTACCACAGCATCTGCTGTTGCTGCCAGCTCCTGCTTGGCACTGTCGACATGCTGCTGGAAGTCACAAGCTGGCACTAAAGCAGCCCGGCGCCCTTTTGGGGGGATGGCGTACAGCTGCACCGGCTCACTGCCTAGCTCACTGCCTTCCTCCTCCTCATTCTCACCAAATGTTGTCTCCATGTCTGCTGCTGCCTGCCTGCTGCCTACCTCCTCCTCATCCTCACTGTCACTGTCAGCCTCATCTGACACTGTCATACTGCCACTCCCATGCGGCTGCAATGCCAAATGGCCAGAGCCGTTGTACACCAGGCAGCTGCCAGGTCCTGCCACATTGGTGAAGGCTGTCAGCTCAGGAAAGTCCAGTGCAGAGAAGGGGGAGGGGCCGGAGTACATGGCAGTGATCTTGTTGGCCGTCAGGGCCACCTCCTGCATAAGGTCCTCGACAAAGATGGCACGGCTTTGGCACAGAAGGTTGAGGCGGTTGAGTGAGCGGAGGATGGGCAAGAGCCCGCAGGCTGCCAAGAGAGTAGGGAGGTCTGTGAGGAGGCTGCTGTGGAGGCTGTGTCAAAGTAGGACACCAAGGACCTGATGTCACGCACCAGCCGCTCTGCTGGCTTCCGCAAGCTCAGCCAACGGGTTGGCGCGGCCCGCCCTATCAGCTGACCCTTGAGCCCAAGGCTGTGGCAAAGCTGCTTGTACTTCTGGGTGCGGGCTGGGCTCTTGCAAAAATGCTGGTTGATGTTTTCCACAACTCTAGTCAGCCGCTGCACATTGCGGTGCTTGTCCATGACAGAGGCTGCAAGGCTGACACGGTGGGCTGCACAGTGCACTGATGCACTGAAGGGGGCGAGCTGCTGCCGAGCCTTGACGGCCAGGCCTGAGTGAGGCCCAACCATGACGCTTGCGCCGTCGGTGCCTAGTGCTACAAGCTTGCGCTGCAGCACCGAGGCTGGCAGGCTTGCTGCCTCGAGCACTGACTGCAACGTACGCAGCAACTCATCAGCATTGGGTGCCTTTTGCACCTGCATGGCATGCCATAATAGCATGGCTTAGCTTTGGGTTAGGTTGGGCTGGGCTGGGCAGGCCAGCTTACCTCCTTAAGGGCCAAGAAGATTTGCTTCCTCTCGAAGTCCACAAGCACGTAGGCATGCACGCACATGACAGCCATGTTGTCCACGGTGGTGGCCTCGTCCAAGCTGATTGAGATAAACTGGGCTGAATTGAGGAGATCCTTGTCGGCCTCCTGGTAAACAGCGTCAATAGCCTCAGCCATCTGCCAGCCAGCGTTGTCCTTCCAGTGCGCCTTGGCCACAGCTGTGTGCTAGATTTTTTCTCAACATCTTGACCATGGCCTCTAGGTCCGTCATGGGACGACCCAGGCGCAGTAAGTACAACACACAGCTGAATTGGGTCACAATCTCAGGGTCCTGCCAAACAAAAGTGGACGAAAGAAGGTTGGGCTGATGAGCTTGATTACCCTCCTTTGGCAAGCCTACTGCACTGACCTCCAATAGCATGTTGCGCCTCTCATCACGTTGATGTCTTGCGACGGTGATGGCACCAACCAGCTGACGTTTGTTGGATTGCAGCCTATGGAAATCCGCCATTGCCGTCTTGTGGGCGGAGGTCGCCTCATGGGTCTTGATGGTATGCAAGTTGCAGTTGAAGCTCTTGTTGCAGCGTTCGCAGCGCGCCTTGTACTGGTTTGAGGCATCGAGCCCTTGGTTTGTAAGCCACAGTGGGCGATCGCCAGTGAGCCAGCTGTCCTGAAACCTGTTGCTGTTACCGTGTGCCCTGGCTTGTAAGTAGGCACCATCGCTATACCCTCGGCGGGCACGGCCCTCAGCCATCGAGACTGCGGCGCTTATCCAAATTGCGGCTCTCAGCCGAGCTGCGGCTGCAGTACAAAGTTCACTTTTTATAACGCGATGCGCTATAGCGCAGTCCGCAAGGGGTCCAATTCATAGCGCACGGAGCCCTCTGAAATGTCGCTTTTTATAGCGATCGCTATATATAGCGTTAAAAAAAAACACTGGTGTGCAGTAGCAGTGCAGTCAGACCAGGGTATGATGCGGCTGGCTGTGTGTTCTGCAGGACGGCCTGCTGAAAGGCACCCAGTGCCCAGCTGCAGCCTGCTGCCTGCAGCCTGCTGCCTGCTGCCTGCTGCCTGCTGCTTGGAGCCTGCTGCCTGCTGCCCGCTGGGCCCTACGCAATGACCGTGCATTGCAGTCGGAGCATGCCTGCTTTCTTTCGCCCTGCAGGACGGCCTGCTGCAGCATACCCAGTGGCTCCCTGAGTTGCTGGCAGCAGGCAGCCCGGCTCAGCCCCTGCACCTGGCGCCTGTGCAGCCTGGGTCGCACGCGCCCCTGCACGCCCTCAGCACGTGCACATCACCTGCGTCATCGGCCAACCTGGCGACCCACCTCAGACCTGACCACCCCAGCCGGCCCCGGCGAGTGCACAGCCTCATGATGCAGCTTGCACTCGGAGCCAGTGCCCAGCTGGGTCGGCCCCGGGTTAAGAGTCAGCAGATGTCTCTGGGCAGCTTTGTTGAGTCAGGGCGTGAGGCTGGTGCGGTGGCAGAGGGGCAGCTGGCGCCGCACATCAACCCGGTCTTTTCCTTCATGCCGGACACGCCGGAGCCAGAGCCTGGTCCAGCCAGCCCCACCCCCAGCCAGGCAGCTCCGCTGACCCAGTCGCGAGGCAGCCGCGATGCAAGGGGCGCACCCTGGGGCGCCACTGAGCCTGTTGGGGTCATGGGGCAGGGCTTGGCGGGCAGTAGTCGAGGCCGCCTGCTGCCACTGGCTGGAGCTGCAGCTGCAGCGCCTGTGACAACCCCTGTGGAGGTGAGAATCAAGCATTAGCGTAAAGATGATCTGGAATCTGAGTGTGGACAGGAGCTTGAACATGTGCATGGGCACAAGCATGAACATCAGTGAGCTGCCCCCACGCAAGTTAGGGTGTTGCTTGTCACACATGTGGCCATGCATTGAATTTGCCATCTCAACATTATGAAAAATATATTGAAACTATATATCAATAAATATATATGGAACTATATTATATATAAATATCATATAAGATAGTATATATAAGTATGTATAGTATCAATGTATTATTATATGTATAGTATCAATATATTAAAAAGTGAATCAATCAAAATAGAACGGTGCTGGTCACGAGACAACGAAGTAGTATTGAATTAGCCTTCTCATAGTTATGCTGACAAGAAGCGACGGGCAACAACTTCTGCTGTGGTGTGGTCTGAGCTGTGTAGATGGTGGGGTGGGGTGGGGTGAGCACCAAACTGTGTTGCTTACTGGCCTGGTTGCTTCCTGCTCTGCCTCCAGGGCTTGCTGGGGCTGCTGGCCCATCCGGCTTGGTCTAACCCAGGGCAAAGGACCCGCCAGCCCACCAGCAGCACAGTGGACAGCAGCGCAGCAACAGAGGTGAGCTGAGCAGCAGCCAGCCTCGGAGTATTCGGGCAACAAGCGAGATGTTTGAAAGCTTGCCCTTGACAGTGTCACAGCTCCCATACTGCCGCTGCCCCTGTTGGCTGCAGGTTGGCGGTATAGACACATACGAGGCAGCAGCCGCGTCAGCGGGTCAGGGACGCGTGGTCTGGCAGCGGCTGTGTGAGCTGTACCGGGAGGTGGAGCAGGAGGCGCCCGCTGCCCTGTGTGTGTTGGCAGGCCTCAGGGTCAGGGTGGTGAGTGGACAGTGCTGCACTGACTGACCAGAATCACAAAACTGACAGTGTCAGGCTAGCCAGGGCCCGGCCAAACATCAGCCAGTGTCAGGTCAAACAACAGCAACGACACATGATGTAACATATGGATTTGATGAGTGCTAGGAAGGTTCCATGGCTTGGGCTTACACATGAACTGGATATATTTTGGACTCTTGCTTGCTTTTCATTGTTTACTGCAATTGCTGTCTTCATTGGGCTGCCGTGGCTTTTTGCTCAATGTGATTAAGTAAGCTGACAAGGCCACTGATGGATCGCACGTAATGAAAGGAATCATAACAGCTGCACATTACCTACTGCAGCATAGATGGTGGGTACTACTCGGGATCAATGCACTGGGCACCACTTGCCATCAGTCCTTGCCAGCTGACTTGTTGAGCACTACAATGCTTATACTGCTGCTCTCAATGCAGAGGCAACTACCCTATTCGACATGGAGCAAGGTTACTACCTGGCTGACTCAGCACCTGTGCTGCTCCCACCGTAGGGCTTGCACTCCGGGCTGACTGCCAATGAGGTGCTGGTGCAGAGCCGCATGGGCGCCAGCTCCACCACCTATGGCGGGACGGCGCTGGTGCTGGCCAAGGCAGTGCAGGTGCAGGTCAAAAAGACGCAGTGAAACAGGTGCAGGTCAAACAGGTGTTGGCCAGTCAAACAGGTGCCAGGTGCAGGGCCAGCCTGACTGCTGCACACTAAGTTGCTCCAGACTAGGCCAGGCCACAGCTGACCTGCTGCTGTTGCCCTGCAGGCCTGTGCTCATGGCGGCCAGCTGACCTGCTGCTGTCGCCCTCAGTGCTGACACTTTCCTCAAGGTGCGCCTTGCCTGCAGCCCTGGCCCATCACACCTCAGCTGCTGCTGCTCAGGCTACTGCCCTGGGTGCTGCTGCAGCTGCCCATGGAGGAGCTGCGGGCGGGTGGCATCAGCGTGGTGCACATGGGGCAGCACCTGGTGGCGCTGGGGGAGGGCAAGCCCGACACGGCCCTGGACCTGTACTGCGCCACACTGCATGCCCCGGCCCATGCTCACCGCCTGTGGGCCCTGGGGCCGCTGAGGTGAGGCAGGCCAGCTCACAGCCCGGCCCAGGTGCTGTCTATGAGCTGGGATGCCGTGAGCTGTGAGCTGGGAGTGGCAGGCAGGCAGGCAGAGGGAGCCTAGGACAGGGCACGTCACGCAGGGCAGCAGAGCTGGGCTGCCCCTGTGCGCTGCTGGCCTGCAGGACAGTGCGCCAGCTGCAGCCTGGGGTGCTGCATGCCCCACACAGCTGGGCCGCCACCGCCTTCATGTCAGTGGCTGGACTGGCCCATGTCAGGGCCTGGGACGCGGACCTGGCCCAGGTGGGGCTGTCAGGGCCCATCATCAGCGGGTGGGATGCGTTGGCTGCTGCTGCTGCTGCTACTGCCCCCACTGCTGCCTTGGATCAGGCTGTGCCTTGTGTTGATTGCAGAGGTGCCTGTCCTTGTACCATTTGGCGTTCCAGTATGCAATGCAACATGTGACAGGGCCGCAGCTGCCTGTCGGCTACCTGGTCTCCAGTGTTGATGCAGATGGGATGGTGGTGGCGGCCTTTCCCTCCAGCCTGCAGTGCCTGCACTGGGCGCTGCTGACACTGAGCACCTGCAAGGACCTGGACTGGCCCCAGGCGCTGCTAGACAACCCGCTGGGCGAGGAGATGGCCATCAGACGGTACGGCCAGGCTGGAGACGCATTCGACGGGCGACCGGCATCGGCGACTGCAGATGCAAGCAACACTATCGCGGACAATGGCGACGGCAGCGTAGAGCAGTCAGTGCGACCAACTGCTACAGCTGACGGGTTGGCGCGCAGCTCAAGAGCTAGCATGCCGCAGTACCGTACCGTGCGACTCCTGCGCGGTCTGCGGCTGAAGGTGGGCGGACTCTCAATTGCTGCCGAGCGGAATAGCGGTTTGCAGCTGAAACTAAGCACGCGTCGGATCCGTCTGTTGCGCGCAGGTGGGTGTAGATGTGGGCGAGGTGGCCTGCGATCTGACCCCCGCCAACGGCCGGTTCAACTACCGAGGTCGCTGCCTGAACCGCGCTGCCCGCATCAACAGCATTGCTGAGACAGGCCAGGTGGGTGCCCTGCTGCCCAGCTGCTCGACCTGGGAACCCCTCAGGCCATCTTACCGCACACCAGACAGCAGCAGTCCCTGGTCGCCATGGTGTGCTGAGCTTCCAGCTGGCTGTGCCTGCAGGTGTGGTGCTCCGAGGCAGCCTGGGCTGATGCTAGTGTCAGCCTACAGCCAGGGGACGCTTGCAGCCCTGCGCCGGGCAGTGCAGCAGCTGGCAGTGCTGTCCGGGCAGTCAGCGCAGCCAGCTGGTCAGCACAGGGGTGCAGGCAGGACAGCCTGAAGCAGCCCGCCAAGTCAGTGCACAGTGCTACCGCTGCAGTCAAGCAGGGCTTCCACTCCCAGCACCCCACCTTGCCCCTCGGGCCCCAGGCTGTGGCAGCTGCCTGCCCTGCCCCTGGCCCAGCATCCCTGAACGTCAGCGCTGCTGTGCCATGCCCGCACATAGAGCTGGACACTGAGCAGCAGCAGCAGCTGGCAGTGCGGTGGTGGGCTGTGCAGCAGCAGCTGCATGGAAGCATGCAGCCCAGTGCAGCCACACCTGATGGCAGCCAAGCAGCTGCTGGGCTGTTGCTGGCCCAGGGCCAGCCAGTGGTGCTGCCTGGGCTGCTGCCCGCCCTGGTGGCTCAGCCCCTGGGGGAGTTGGAGCTGCGTGGCATCCCTGGCCATGTGGCGCTGCTGCAGGTGGCCCTGGCGCCCCACAGCAGCAAGGCCCAGCTCAGTGCGTCACACAGGCTGGGGCTGACGGCCCCGGGACTGCAGCTCAGCAAGGGGGCTGCTGCGTTCAACAGTTGAGGGCGTGCAGACAAAGGAACAGCAGCTTTGGGCATGTGGTTGTGTTATGACAGAGGCTGTCCAAAACCTCTGTACTAGGTCTCATTAAACATCCCTTGCAGTTCACTATTGGGGGTGTGCGGGAGGCTATTTGGGGTGGATGAGCAAAGCATCGCTCCCTGGCTGATCTGGCATTGCTCATCACCATTGGTCATCACCATTGATCACCACCCTGTGCACATTATCGTCACTCTGGCAAAGACACATGCTTACAGCATATGGTGAGCTCATTGTTCTTGTTGGCTGCCGTCCCATGGTGCATGCCTTTTGTTTGCACTGCCACCGCGGAGCAGCAGGAGCTCTGCATGCAGCACAAGAAGCACAGTAGAAAAGAAGTGCATGAATGAGTGACCTTGGTGTTCTTGGTATAGCATCTTGTTGCGGATATCATTTCAAACTCACCACATGTGATGGCCAAGAATGCAATGTGGATGATGCATTGTGGATACAATGCAATGTGTATAAGATTGGTATTGACGGCTATTAATGCATGTGAACAGCAGTGATGATGGCCATCTTGTCTCAAAGTAGTCACGGTGTCAGGAGGGGAAGAGCAGGGTGTCTGCAACGCGGCTGTTGGCAGCACAGCCTTCTGCAGAAACAGACAGTCGTGTGTGGTGTGAGGGCAGAGTGACGTCGAGGCGGCTAGTGGCATGTGTCCATAGTGCAATGGCAGGATGTCGCCATGTTCAATTGATCATCCTCATGCCAGCATGCCAGCAGACGTGGGCTACAAGCGGCTGCAAGACAGGAGGCTGGAGGGAACATGGAATAACATGTTTGACTGTGGGTAATCTCACTCAATTACAATCCAAGTGTAGCGTTCTCAGTCGCACCTTTGATGACCACAAACCCCACACCGGTGACACGTTCCCTCCAAAGACCACTTTGCTCCTCATCAAAAACCGGCAAGGCTAACAGCCTATCCAAACTACTAGGCCCTATGCGTTGTTGCGGGCCCGGCCATCAATACCCCGCCGATACTTTGCAGCCCGGTGCAACGCCTGCCTGCCCTTGCGCATCGATCATGAAGGCCCTCCCAGCGCCACAGCTCCTCAGGAAGTTGAGGCAGGGATTGGTGTCCCGGCCACCTGCCCCATGGGGGGCCCTGGGGTGGCGGCACTGGGGCAGGTGCAGCAAGTGGGGCCTTGGCGGGAGGCTTGGCAGGGGGAGTGGGGGCCTGGGCAGGGGCAGGGGGAGTGGGAGCCTGGGCAGGGGGAGTGGGGGCCTGGGCAGGGGGCAGGGGGAGTGGGGGCCTGGGCAGGGGCAGGGGGAGTGGGAGCCTGGGCAGGGGGAGCGGGGGCCTGTGCAGGGGGAGGAGGGTTGGGCGGCACCTCATGGCACCACATCAGGCCCCGACTTGCACCAACAGGGTCAACCACAAGCCACACTGTGCGGGGCCGGTGACACTGTGGCCGATTGACCAAGGGGGTTCTAGTCGACCTTGTGGTACAAAGCTTGCAGCTCACAGGTTACATCTGAGCATTGCAAGGGTGCAAGGAATGGCGAGGAGGAGCAGTAGGGGCCGTACGTGTCACAAGTCACGACACACGAATCACGATACAATTTCAACAGGGTTGCGACCCAAGGCTGAGCGTCTCCAGTGTTCAACCTGTCTGCTGGATCTACGATTCCTCGCTGAATGGTGGAGCCTGCCGTTCATTGCTGCATGCTGCTTGATTGCAATCGCATGTCGCCATGAAGGACCACTGCCAGCGCCTCCATCATGCGCTGCGGCGCTTGGTCTTGTGCCAACTGTGCGACCAGCTGCGGCAGCACTGCGCCGGTCCCAGCCGCGTACTGCCGGGCAAATGCGCGCAACTGCGCATACTGCTCCTCGCATAGCTGAGACGCAGCAGCCTCCGCCTCCCGTAGCTTGGCAGCTCGTTGCGAAGCCTCCGCATCCTGCAGGCAGAGCACACAAGGGCGTCATTACACCCGGCAAAGCAAACGAGGGAAAGCAAGGAGCCTCTCACCGCAGGCTGCGGGTCTTGCACGTCCTCTGTAACGGACTGAGCCGGGGGGACATTCTGCAAACCGGCTGCTGCCTTTTTGGTGTCGCTCCGCAGCTGTTCTGCCAGCCGCAACAGCGATGTCAAGTCATGATACGCGACCAGCAGGGCCGCACCCGGGGCAGCCCCCGACTTCCGCAGGGACGTTGCCGCGGCATCCAGCCTTTCACGGAGCTTGTCCGCCTGTAGCAAAATCGCGCCGCTTGATGTGCGGCGTAGGCCGAGTCTGAGCCCCTTCCCCGCACACACATCCAAGTTTTGCTCAATGCTGCAGCTGCTCCCTGACTCGTCTCATCCCAAGTCACACAGCTCTTCACACGCTTGGTCACACACCTGGGCCTGCAGCAGCCCTGCCCGGTACAGTGCGTCACGATGCGCTGCCAGCAGGCGCCTGCCCCGCTGGTCAGTCACTGACTCCAGGTCCACTGCCTCTTCCTGCTCCTGCTGCTCCTGGGCGCCTACCTTGCTTGCCCCCCCGCTGCCAGCCACCTCACTGCCACCTGCTGCGCCTTGTGCCTCGCCCTGTGCCGTGCCTACCACCTCCCCCTGCCTGTCCTGCGGCTCCGCCTGGCTCTGGCCCTGTGGCTGAGCCGCAGCTGCTGCTGGGGGTTCGTCTGCCACAGTGCCACTTGCTGCTGACTGACCCGGCTTGCCTGCACAGTGCGCAGCAGCAGGCCTTGGTGGCAGTAGCAGCTTGACAGCGCAGCCATGCCTGGGCACGGCTACACAGGCAGCCTGCTTCCAGTCTCTCCCTCACCTTGCCCATACCCAGCTGTATCCCTGCCTGGCAGCAGCACTCACATCCCTGACACTACAATTAGTCACCTGTGGTGCTGCCGTCAGCCCTGATCCCTCTCTCACTTGACCACCCTCACCTGCCGCCACCTGCCCCTCCACCTCCATGGCATCTGCTGCCCCTGCTGCTCCTGTTGCTGCCGAGGCACTGTCATCCGCCCCTGCCCCTCCTGCACTAGCTGAGGCCCCCACAGCCTGCTCCCCTCCCGCTGGCAAAGCAGACGGGACAGGGGCATCAGGCCCTGCCTGGGGCGGCGGCTGGGGCTGGGGCTGTGCATGCTGGGGCGGAGGGGGAGGTCGTGCAGCAGCCCGTGGCTGCAGCTCAGCGCGCAGCTGGCGGATGTGGGCAGTGAGCTGGGTGGCATGGCCTGCAGCGGCCTGAGTCAAGGCAAAGGCCTTGGCGCGTACTGCCCCCTCCTCCTCAGCCTCCTGTACATGAGGGTCAGGGGTGGTAGGGAGTCCAAGCCAGTGCCAGGGCCAGGGGTGACAGGGCCAGAGCGGGAGGGCAGGATGGCAGAAGGAAGGACGATGATGCCTTTCTCATGCAATTGAACCAGGCACAGGTGTGGGTGGGTGGGCGGGTGGGTCATGGGCTGGGAGAAGACCACACAACATCCCCAATCTCACCGCCTCACCGGACAAGGACATTGCGTTCCTGCTCAAATCCCAGCGCCCTCCCAACCAACCTTGCTCATAGCTTCCGCCGCCTCCCTGCTGCGGCTGGTGACCCTCTGCAGGGCGTAGTGCAGCACCTCCCAGGCCGTGCTGCTGCTGTGGGTACCCAACACACACCCGGCCTGACCAGCCCCAACCCCTGCCCCTCTCCCCTCCTCCCCTCCAACACTGCTGCCGCCAGCCTGGCCACCCGCAGCTACAGCTGCAGCGACATGCTGGCGCAGAGCATCTGGCAGCACACAGCCCAGGGCCCAATGCACAGCGCTTGGCTCTGACACCGCCCCAACAGCCAGCAGCCGATCCACTACCATGAGAACTTTTTGGGGGAGGCAGGAGTAGAACGCTGCGGCCTCCTGTAGGAGCACCAGCTCGCCAGGGGGGCAACGCGGTGGGGAAGAGGGGGAGGGGGAGGAGGGGGGGTGGGAGTTGGCATCAGGGTCACACCTGCGTGGAGTGAGGTGATCCCACAGAGAATGGGACTTGACAGGAGCAGGGATGTCAATGACACACTCTGCCAGAGGTTGGAGCAGCTGGCCAAGACCAGTTTAGGTCTAGGCCTAGCTTTCTGTTCTGTGGCACTGATGCAGGGTGAGGACGTGGTAGATGAATGCAGGCGGTGGGGAAACAGGGATGGGTAGAGGTTAGCCAGAGGTTAGCCAGGGGTTAGCCAGGGCAACAGCTGAGCGGTGCTCAGGGGGCCGGAAGAGCAGGTGGGATGAGCAGGTGAGAGGGGCGAGGCAGGGCGGAGAGGGTGAGTAAGGGTAGACTAGGAGTCCAGGCAGCTGCCAGTGCTGACTCACCGTGCAGCCAGCAGGGTCAGGCAGGTGTCGTAGCGGCCTAGGGCCACGTGCAGGTGGCTGGGGCTCTTGGAGCCAGCGGACAGCAGCGCCCGCATCAACACCTGCACCACCCACCACCACCACCACCACCACCACTGTTACCACCATCAATGGCTTGAGCATTGCACCGCGACTCACTTTGTGACTGACACTTACAACTCTGGACATGAGGCAACATGCTGCAATGGATGGCACTAGAGTTAGTGTGATGTCACTCCTGTCAGCAGACCCTCACTCAAACCCCTGCAGATCACTCCACCTCTGCGCTGCAATGGGCGGGTGCAATAGCGTCACCATGGTGAAACTCCTAATATCACACCCGCACTCATCATCCCGCAGGTCCCCACACCTCTGCGCTGCACTCATGAGCACCGCAGGCACCGTGTCACAAGGAAGCTACCAGGCGTGGACCAGCTAGCTAAGCTAGCTCCGGAGGACTATACCAAAGCTGGTGGGCCATGGCTGAGGCGGGTCCCTGCAGACCGGGTTTGGTGACATGCTGCTGGCCTCATGCAGGTCTAGAATGAGGCAAGTGCAGGTCGGTGTATGCAGGCCTTAGGCTGGTGGAGGATCAGGCAATAGCGTTAGTACACAGACAAGCACCTAAGCCCGGACATGCCAACCCTGCCATATCTTGCCAGTCATGTAGCAGAACTCCGCCATGAGCACAGGCGAGTGAAGGACTGGAAGATTGTTCTAAGCTTCTACTCTGCCATGAGTTCAGGCAAGTGAAGGACTTGAAACTCTTCACAGCTGTGGAGTTGCACCCCTGGCAGCGAAGCAGGCGTGAAGCTGCGTCACTCCCCTTGTGTGACTCAAGCACTGGCTCACCTTGAGCGGTCCCTGCGGTCCCTGGCCCAGCGCCACCTCCACGTCCCGCTCCCGCATCCAGTCAAACACAGCCTCGCCACTGACTTTGTCCCGCACCAGCTGCAGCAGCTCACCAGCCAGCTCATCCACCTGCTGGTGCTGCTCCATCTGCAGCCGCTGCTGCTCTTCAGCTGCCTTGCCAGAACAGGCATCCTTGCCTGCTCCACCGCCAGATACATCGCTGGGAGCTGCTGGCGTGCCATTGGCTGCCTGGCCTGCCCCTGGCGAGCCCCCCGCTCCTGCCCCCACCCCATTGGCCTCACCATGAGATTCTAAGGGACCCCCTGCTGCAGCCGCTGCCCCCTCTGCCTCCATGACATCCGGCTGTCCAGCAGCAGCCTCACCTCCCTCCCCGTCCCCGGTAGCTGCTGTGCTGGCTGCTGCTGCATCAGGAGCAGCTTTTGCAGCAGGGCGGGGGTCCATGGCTGTGTCGACCATATCTGGGTCTGCCACCCCTGCATAGCCTGAGCTGGCCAGCAGCTCATTGGGGGTGGTGGAGGCCACGGGGGCGTTTGAAGGGGGCGTGGAGGAGGTTGCAAGGCGGGGGGTGGGGCGGGCGTGGGGGGCTGTGGCACCTCCAGGCGCACTGCTGGGTAGCAGGGGCACAGAGAGAGGGGGACCAAGCAGCCTGCGGAACTTGGGCGTCAGGGCCTGGATACAAAGACCAGGGGTCGGGGGCCAGGGGCTGGAGCATGAGGTCGAGGGTCAGGGGTCAGGGGCTGGAGCATCAGGTCAAGGGTCAGGGGCCAGGGTGCAACGAGTGAGGGGTGAAGGGTACAGGGAAGGGTGCTAGAGGGCAGACATCCATGGCGTGGGGGGAGTGGCAAAAGTCGAGTGTCAGGGTCATGGTCTGAGTACCCGGGTTTTGGGGCCAGGGATGAGGGGTGAGGGGCAGGAGGTCAGGGTCAAGGGTCAAGGGGGGCAGGGTCAAGGGGGTAAGGGTGCCCTGCCGTCTGTCCCTGGCTGGACTTACTGTCGCAATGCGTTCCCAGTGAGCCAGGCGGGTCAGGCGGGAGATGAGCTCGCTGCAGAAGGCACGCTGCGGGTCATGCTCCGCTGCATCCACACACTTCTCCCACCTGCTCGCCCCAACACACTAGCAACAGTGAGGCATCACAGCACTGGTCCTGCAGGCCCTTGGCGCGCTCCAGCATCACGACACACACAGCTTCAGGCAACTGGCAAGTCCTTGGCACGTTCCAGCATCCAAGCACTCAGCGCTCAGGCCCCTGGCGGTGGAGCTGTGAGCCTAAACAGGCAGTGGTGCATGGCTCCTGCAAGCTGCTTGGTACCTGTTGCTCCAAACCCTCAGCACCTGATCTTGGCTGTTGTGGCCCTGCTCGTTCTCACACCCTCACTCCCTAGTCTCCTGCTTTCCGGCCTTGGCCCTTAATAAGTGGACGAGCCACACTCCAGCTCAACAGATGCAGACACTGGCAACTGCACCCCTCACCACACAGGCAGGCAGCAGGCAGGCAGGCAGGCAGGCATGGGGGGGCAGGCAGGCAGGCAGGCAGGCAGGCAGGCAGGCAAGCAGGCAGGCAGGCACACTCCCTGGCCCCTGCCCTCCCCCTGTGCTTTGGCTCACTTGTCCCAGGGCCACTGGAACTGATAGTTTGACAGGTGGTAGGCCAGCCAGTGCAGCAGGCGGCGGCGCAGCTCCATGTCCATGACCCCCACCCGGGCGTAGCACTCGCGCACACAGCCGGACAGGGCGCGGGCAAACTCCAGGTAGGGGACCTGGCGGCGCAACAGGGGGCAGAGACAAGGCCGGGGCGGCAGAGTGGTGGGATGGGGGTGGAGCAGGGGGGTGAGGCAGGGGCAGGTGGTGGTGTGGCCTTGAACATGGGAGCAGAGACATGCCCCACTATGTGTGAAAGCACAAACTTACATTTCTGTGGTTGGGTTGGACATGCATGGCGTTTTGCTCTCATTTCCCTATCCTTACCTAAGTTTGTCTGCCCTTGTCAGCTCAGTCACCCAGCAGTAGTGCTGTGCTTTGCCCTTACCCTGCCTGCACTACCTGACCCCACCTTGCACAGGTCTACCATGACGGTGCAGTATGCCATGGCGGGCAGGCGTGGTTGGGGGGCAGCCAGCAACTGACTGAACAGTGTCTCGGCCAGCAGCAGGCTGTGAGGCCAGGGCAGCGGCAGCCCACTGCTCAGCAGCCGGACACATCGCACCCTGCAGGGGGAGGCGGGGCCAGAAAGTGGGGCAGGGGCAGAGGCAGAGGCAGGGGCAGGGGCTGGGGCTGGGGCTGGGGCTGGGGCTGGGGCTAGACCTAGAGCCCATGTCGACTTACGGCAGGGGCCATCTCCTGCCACTGCAACTGACACTTGCCACTTGCTGCCCCTTGGTCAGCCTCTGGACATCATCACCCTGACCTACTCTGCACACTCCCTTACCATCTGCAGCTTCCTAGGCCACCTGGTCATGTGGGCCAGTGCCACCTTTCAAACCCCGTACCCTAGGTCACACTCCTAGACGACTTTGTGACCGTCACACCTCCCAACCGTCCTTCTGACACGCTCCGCTGCTTTTCCCATGCTCTCACTGCCCCCTGCCCCCGGGCAACCTCCGCACCTGCTGGACAACGCATCCATAGGCCGTCCCACCATTCTAGCCCCTGCTTCTTCCCCTTCCCCATACCCAGCCCCTGCCCCTGCCCCTGCCCCTGTGGCCCCTGCCCCTGCCCTGCCTGTACCTGTCCACCTCAAAGGCCGCCAGGGTGTCAGTGATGTACTCCTCAGCCACAAACCGCTCCACAGCCAGCCGGTCACCGTCCGTCAGGCTGGGGTCCAGCAGGCGGATGCCCCCACGCACTGGGTAAGCCTGGCAGGGCGAGCAAGGCAGGTGGGGAGGTGACAGGTGGGGCACTTTGACCCTCACACTCTCACACTCTCATCCCCGTTCTTCCAGCCTTCCCCCCATGCCCTCTGCCCTCCAGCTTCCTTCCAGCTCTCTGTATCACATTCCTCACACACCACCCCCTCCCCCTCCACCCTTTCCCTGATGCACCTGCCACCCTGCTGCTGCCCTTCGCCCAGACCCTTCCGCCCTCCCTTGCCTCCCTCACCAGCCTGACCACCGCTGCCCTCTCCACCAGGTTGGCCTCCCGGGGGGTGCCCGCTGGCAGCGCGGGGCCCTCAGGAACCTGCAGTCCCAGGCGGCACCAGCAGCAGCAGCAGCAGCAGCAGCAGCAGCTGCACCACCAGCAGCAGCAGCTGCACCACCAGCAGCAGCAGCAGCTGCTGCGACGCACACCTCATCAGCACCAGCCTCGCTGACACCACCCCACAGCCATCACCAAGTCCACCACCACCACCACCACCACCACCACCACCAGTAGTCAGCGGTTGGAGTCGCACACCTAAGCCAGTACAGGCAACGGTCTGTTGAGCCGCCACCTGCAGGGGTTGGCCCATAGGCCAGCTACCCCTCCCCTTCTCCCTTCCCCTCCTCCCCCTCCCCTCCCCCTCCTCCCACTCCCCCTCCTCCCCACCCCCCCACCCCTCTTCACCTCCCCTCTCCCTCCTCCCACTCCACTCCCCCTCCTCCCACTCCCCTCCCCCCCCTTCCCTCCCCCCTTCCCCGTCCACCTCCCTTCCCCCCCATTCTATGCCATACCAACCATATCTACCAGACTGACTCCAGTACCGGCCCCAGTCATGGCCGCAACTGCAGCCCCAGCATGCGTCTATCAGCAGGTCAGCCATCCACACACTCAGCCCCTTGCACCTGCACTGCTGGCAGCGTCTGTGCAGCGCCATTTGCCAGGCAGCTGGCAAGGCTCGGGTCCTGGGTCAAGCTGGGTATGGCCGCCACCTTCCAGCCAGCTGCTTGGCACTGCTGCAGGGCGGCCCACAGCATGGGCAGGTGACTGGCGCCCCCTGAGTCACTCCTGCAGGCAGCGAGCCAGGCTCACTGGCTATAGTTTCAATGGACGATGGCGGACGGTCAGCGGGCCAGCAGGCGA
This sequence comes from Haematococcus lacustris, assembly GCA_030144725.1. NCBI lineage: Eukaryota > Viridiplantae > Chlorophyta > Chlorophyceae > Chlamydomonadales > Haematococcaceae > Haematococcus > Haematococcus lacustris. The sequence goes on from JASKMD010000006.1 coordinate 5,017,939, forward strand.
GCGGGCAGGCAGGCGACAGCGGGCGAGCAGGTGGGCAAGCGGGCAGGCGACAGGTGGGCGAACGGGCATAAGGGCGGGCAGGCAGGCAGGTGGGCAAGCGGGCATAAGGGCGGGCAGGCAGGCAGGTGGGCGAGCGGGCAGGCATGCGTACGGGCGGGCGGGTGGGCGATTGCTGGAGGCTATTGATCTCATCAACAGGTGGGTCAAAGCAGGCGGCAGTGGATGACTTACTGTGCAGCCATGTCGCCCTCCCTGGTGGCTGCTGTGAAGGGCCTCAGCTCCTCACTGAACTGGATGGGTCGCGCCGCCTGAGGGCAGGCATGAGTCTGACAGAGGTGAGAAGTAGCGGGTTGGGTGGCTGAGCAACTGTGTCAGGTGCTGGGCTAGGGGCTGCAGGTCAGGCAGTAGCAGGCGGCTGGGCCGAGCAGGGTAAGCTAGACCACAAGTTCACTGTGGACGGTGACAGCACTGGTAGCGGGGCAGCAGCCAACCAAACAAGCAGCAGGGCACGGGCAGGGGAGTGCACGGGCAGGGCTGCCACCTGCAGCACTGCGCACGGTCAGTCTCAGACCTATCCCTTTGCCCAATTCACGATGTCACTTTAAGCACTCCAATGTTGTGTGCACGTTGCTTATTGCCAATGCAGCGATGCGACAACAGCATGGGGTGTCTATGCCCAGCAGCCATACCAGGATTGCAGCTCAGCAGTGTCTACCAACAAAAACACCACGACTCCATGGCAGAGACAACTCTCTACCCAAACGACAGCACCAACATCATCCAGTCCCAGCCAGCCCCACCAGGTAGGCCTCCACCAGCCCACTCAGCGCCGCCCACTCAGCCGGGCAGGCCACGGACAGCTCTGCTCCAGCCCAGGGCAGCGCCGCCAGCACACTGCCCACCAGCCAGTCAGACCAAGGCTGCCAGGAGTGCCCGCTGGGGTCGACACCTGGGCAGGGTGGGTCAGGGCAGGGCATAACAGAACTGGCCGCGTCTGGACAGGAGCAAGAGAGGCAGGTAGGGCATGACGTGGCCAAGCCAATCTGAGGAAGGTAGCTAGAGACAGGGCAGGGCAGGGTAGGGTAGGGTAGGGGCTGGTGCAGGGGCAGCGCCAGGGGCAGGAGAGGACGAGAACACAGGATGAGGCGCCTGCTATGTGCAGCTCCTGCTTTGCAACACCCCTTGCCACCCTTCTTCACTACCGCCTGCACCCCTCTTCCAGCTGCCCCGACTCACCCGCTCGGCCCACGGCCTGCCTTGCTTACACCCCTTTGGCTAAGCCAGCCCTCCTTCCTTAGTTGTCAGCCCACCCAGCCCACCTTGCTTGCTGACATCCAGTGCCCGCTGCACCAGCGCCTGCAGGAGCCCGGCCACATCGCTGGCGTGCAGGAGGCTGACGGGGGGCAGGCTGGCCAACCAGCGCAGCAGCAGCCGGGCCGCATCATGTTCAGCGGGCTGGGGCGAGGCCAGGGCCGTGTTCAGGGCCGTGGTGGCAGCGGCCAGAAGGGAGGTCACCCACCCAGGCTGTTCAGTGTTTAGTAGGCCTGCGCATGGCCATGCAAGCAGTGAGGCAGTGAGGCAGTGAGGCAGTGAGGCAGGCAGGCAGGCAGGCAGGCAGGCAGGCAGGCAGGAGGGCGGGCAGGCGGGCGGGTGGGCAGGCGCGGGTGGATGGGGATGTGAATAGAAAGGCATGGGCCACTATACATGTGGATTTGTTGGAAGGTAGGGAAAGGGGGAAGGGCGAGGGGCTAGGCAGGCTGGCAGGGGGTGTCAGGGTGCTTGGGACCTGCAGGCTGTGGGCGGCCATGGGGCTGTGATGCAGCAAGGCCTGGAAATGTGAGACAGGACCCTGGCAAGCAGCTGGACGAAGTGGAGGAGGCGGCAAGCCAATCCAGTCTTGACAGTCGTGACCCTGGCAGCAGTGAGACATGCGGAGGGCGGTCATGTAGTGACCAGCTGACAGTGGGCATGCAGCCTATCCACCCCCTACCCTGCCCACCCGCCTGTCTACCTGCCTGCCCACAGCTGTCACAGGTGCCAGGCGGTATCTGCCTGTGTGTCTGCCTACCCCCACCCCCTGCACATGCCCACCTGCCAGTGCTGCGAACAGGTGCGTCTTGGTGCTGAGCTGGGTCACGCAATCTAAGAAGATGGACACCAGGTCCTGCGCCGGCAAGCATGCAATGGCAAAGCTCTCACAGCTGCTGCTGCCCAGGTCAGCAATGCTGTAGCCTTGTTCTTGATGGTCCTCAACAACCTACTGCAACAGCTTAACTGTTTGCATCAGACAGCAGCCTGGTGCAGCTGTGCTCGCCCTGCTCCTGCTCGCTCTCTGGGTCTGCTGCTAAGCCTGCTACTCGCTACCACACCCTCTTTTCCACTGCCAGCAACCGAGGATTGTCTGTGTCGTGTAGTACTCAGCACAGTGCTGTAGTCGGCTAAGCTGTGATGATGGCTGCTGCCCAGCTCTTGTTTTACCATCTCAGCCATATCCTGGCTAGCAGCCCTACCTCTGCCCCTTCCGCCGTCCTGATGACCCGGGCGCACATGTCTCTGGCTGCCTTCAGCTGCATGACTTGCGCGGCTACAGCTTCTGAGGAGCTGGCCTGCACAAGCTAGCATGCACCCACATTGACAATATTAGCAGGGCACAAGCAGCTGAGTTCACATCACACTTTTGCATAGAGCATGCATTGAGCTGAGACTGCAAGCTGTTGTCGAGTTAGGCCATGCAGCTCCAGGCTTGTAGCTTACATCAGCCTGATCACCCAGGTTCAACAGCTGGGAGACCAATGCCTTGCGCGGGTCTTCCAGCACTCGGTCTTCATGGCCCCGTTTTACCCCAACGAATGACCGCTGGTGGCCACCATAGCCACGGCGGTCGTGGTTACCCCCTTGCTGGCGATCGTTGTTCCGGGAGTACCCGCCCTGACCTCGGTGGCCTTGGCGGTCAGACATGTCAAAGGTCAGAGCTCAAGCTCACTCCGTGCAAGTCCGCGATGGGAACGATATGTTTATAACGGACAAACTACTTTCTTGACCAGCATGCTCCTGTGTTATCCCAGTATCCCTATCTGTACATAACTAGACCTTCATACCCTGCTTTATCTAGCTAATGCTTGCTCCTATAGGCGGAAAGCGTATGGTCGTCAACTAACACTCAGCGTGTCAGTCAATAGAAGCATCTCTATTTCTCCCTTGCGCTTAGTCGTCTTTACTATTCTCATCGTGGGTTGCGCCCCAGCATCGTGCTAAAGCATGACATGTGTCCATGCATGTTTGTGTGCTAGTGTTTGCGGCGCACGCATCTAGACTTGACCCAGTTTAGGAACAGCCGTGCAGCCCCAATGAGCGATAGGGATTCTCCACCAAGGGTCAAGGACGACGACGAGCCTGTAGGTACACGTATGCCCGATGGCTCACATCACAGTGCTCAATGTGGTGTTGCCTGGCTGCGGCGTGCAGCCCCGCGACCGATCTGCATCGAAAAGAGACAGGAGCATCTCGCCTGTAAAGGACCGCTCCCCAGTGCGCTCGAGATCCAGGTCCCCAAGAAAGGAGAGGTCGAGGTCTCCAGTACGTAGAGACCGCGACAGAGTTCGGGACAGGTCCAGGTCCAGGTAGGTCTCTGTTCATTGCGCGTGAGCTGCCGCTGTTCTGCTGGCGTTGCGAGGCTGTGTCGTGTAGTAACATGAAACCCATGGCACCTCTCGCCCATGCTCATGTCATGCAGGGAGAGGAGGAGGTCACCTAGCCCAGTCAGGCGCCCCCGGTCACGATCCAGGTCACGATCTCGAGATAGATATCCATCCCGGAGGTCTCGCTCACCGCCCCCACGGCGACGAAGCAGGTCTGTATGCTGCACCTGCGCACCCTTCTTCAAGAGCTCTAGGGGACAGCTCAGCTACCAGCACTGCACTGCATCACGAGCATCACAAGTGACAGCTGAGGCTGCCAAGTCCGGGGAAAAGGAGGGACACAACATGCCTGAAATTAACTTTGCTGCGTTGCACGCTCGACTCCATCAGGTCGCGGTCCCGCAGCCCAGGGGGGCGTGCCTTCTATGGCCTGCCCAACAGACGTGAGCCCCCACGCGTGGGTCTGCAAATGTTTGTGGCTGGCTTCAACTTCCTGTCCACAGAGCGGGTAAGCGAGCAGCATGCAGCGCCTCAAAATGGCTTGTCATGTTAGACGAGACTGTAGCAAGACCTCTCTGCTGCTGAGAACCATGCAGATGTTCATCCGTGTGTTCTTACTGCAGACAATCAGCTAGGTTGCTATTGCCATTTTGCACTGTTGGCATCCAACTGCGACAAACCTGCAGTGTGTGGGTGCTTACGCACTTGAACTTGCTACGAAATCTAGCATGCAAAGACTTCCTTGGCCAGCTCCCTTGTTGAACAGCGTTGATTATTTTTGTTCCTGCAGGATGTGGAAAGACGCTTTGGGAGGTATGGCAACGTCACAGAGGTGGGGCAAGCAAGGGATGCAAGGCACTGCTGTTGGCACTCGTGAAGCTGCTGAATGGTGTGACTGCTGCTGTGTCAGGCTCAGGCTGCTGTATCTGGACCACCACGCACTGCACTCCTATGAGAGTAGAAGGCCATTGGAGCCAGTGTGCCTTTGCTCCCCCACACATCACAGCGCCTTCTAGAGCTTGTCTTGCTCCTCACAGGCTTAGGAACCTGTTGCGTGCTGCGCTTGCTTCCGCTTCAGGTGCGCATAGTGCGCGACCCTACCGGCAAGTCTCGTGGGTTTGGATTCGTGGCCATGGACAACGAAGAGGACGTGCGTGAGGTATGCAACTCACAACATCAGCACCTGGCCAACGTGGGCAGATGCTGGAAACAGCAGCAATGCCATCACAGTGGCCTGGCTTGGTGGCTGGCAGGCTGGTTAGCTGGGTGGATGAGGACTTGACCACGCCATGCACCTGTCCATGTCTGCAGTGCATACGTAACATGAACGGGCGCGACTGGGAGGGCCGACGCCTGCAAGTGGAGCTTTGCCGCCACCCTAAGTGACCTGCCTCATACCCTGCTGGCCAGGGCCTTGCAGGCTGTGCTCAACCCTGGCACCTGATGCGGGTGTGGCTGCCGCCACCCAGTGAGCTAACAGGTTTGGCCGCTCCCCTGGGTGGCGGCCTCATGTTGTTTGGCGGGTCTGGCAGGGCATCACAGGCGATGCTGCCGATGGCGGTGTAGGGATTGGCAAGAGCATGGTACCGTCGCAGGGCTGGGCCAGGGGAGGTGCACCAATGTAAGGTTGTAGCAGCAGGCCAAGGAACAGCTGAGATAGGAAAAGGCAGGCACAGCACACCCCTGCACATGCTGAGTTAAGACCAACGCTCAAATATGCGGCATGCTCTGGGTCTGCCTGTTTGTGGCAGCCCGTGCAGTGGGACCAGGGACCCTGATTCGACACGTTCCCAGCCAGCCGCAGTACCTGCGCCGATGTTGCACCTGTACCCCAACTGTACCTGTGCCTCCACTGTGCTTGTACCTGTGCCCCCCGCTGGTACCGGCCGACTGCTGCCCTCTGCTGCCCGTACCGGTACCGTAGTGCCCCTCGTTGTGGAGCATTCAGCCGCCAGTTACGCATCTTGAGCAGGGCGAAACATGTGCGATTGGTGTACATAGAGGTCCTGGCGCTTGCTGGTCCGTTAAACCGAGCAACACTGAAGCTTTGAAGGCGTGCGAAAAGGATTTCATGGCATGAAGATATGTAACACGGAAGTGTTCCCATGGTTGAGTATTTCGCGCACATTGGCGGCGCACATGAATGAAATGGTTTTGACAGACGATGAGTTGGAGGCGCTGCTACTCAGCGGCAATCTCCAAGCAGCTGCAGCGCGAGCTCTGGACCGCCTCCAAGCATGCACTGCGTTGCGAAATGCATCGGAGCGGGCTTTGGCGGTGCTGGTGCAGTCGCATTGGTACCTTGGGAGGTGCGGGAGGCCCTGGGAAGCTGGTTTTGATCCGTCAGGCTTCGTGACCTGCGTGACCATTCTTGGCCTTCATGACCATTCTTGGCTTCAGGCACAAGGAACTGTTGAAGCTCCTAGATACCAGCTATTGTGGCCTACAGGCACTGCCAACACAGGTGGGTTGCGCAAACCTGGGGCGCACACGGAGCTCATACACCCTGGTAGAACAGTGGTGATGCATTTATGCCCGGTCAGCGTCATCATCATCACCATCTTCGTCAGTCCTGGGGCGTTAGAAGCTGTGTTTTCCAGGCATCATACTCCAACTCTGCACTGGAGCACAAGGTGACTAGGGCACGAGCTGGCCCCCTTAGAAGTGGTGCTGGTGAGGGGTGGCCCTCACCTGCATCAGTGGCGGCTCCAGCTCACCCACCTGTAGAGTATGGCACACTGAAACATGACGCAATGCAGACAGCTTCTAATGACGACCTGCTACCCACTGGTCTCTATGCAGCACTGGGTGCGCCCTGGTGTGCAGGCCTTCCTGCTGTGGCAGCTGCTGCAGTTGGACTCTGGAGACACAGCTGCCTGCCAGCAGCAGGTGGAGCATGTCCTGGGGGCCAGAGTGCAGCAGGCAGACACAGCCCCTCCTCTACGCCCTCACGCGAGCGCTGCTGCGCTAAGCTCTATAGTGGATGCCTCTTCTCCATGTGGCGCCACTCCTGAGCAACCTATCAGGTATCACAGCCCCTTCCTCAGCAACCTCGCAGGCAACATGTGCCTGAGCCAAGGAAGCATCGTATGACCCATGCAAGCGATGGTGTGAGCGGCTCACACCTACACTATTGCCTTGGTAGGGCTATAGCCTCACCCTCAACAGGGTTATAGTCTAGGCAGACATGCCCAGCTGACAGAGCTGTTGAAATGCTCTGCAGCACACTGTTGTGCCACGGGCTGCTGCTGCTGGACCTAGCGCAGTCGTTCTCACGAATGCTTGCAGCCCAGGCCAGCGTCCTCACACCTGGCAGGCAGCCCCAGCCACCAGCGCAGCTGCGCCCACCTCCCAGCAGCCTCTCCCCAGATTGTCTGCTGCTTCATGCCCAGGAGCTCAGAGGCCTGGGCTGTGCCGACCTCCAGCTGAGCCTCCTCCCTGCACCAGCCAAGTTTGGCCCAGGCTGCCGTGCCCTTCAGCTTGACAACGTGCTCTGCTTGGGTAGGGCCGGAGGGCTGCTGGGTCACTTGTGGCGTCACTCTGGGTTTTGAGCGGGGTCCCTTGCATCTAGATTAGGTGGTGGGAGCAGGCCGTGCCCCAGGCGAAAGCTCGTCCCTAAATGCACACCGGCTCTGTCCGGCTAGTCTTTTTCTTCTTTCCTCTTGTGACGTCACACAGCACTGGGTTGAAGTCCGGGGTAGGGGTGAGGCAAGGCCAGCCCTGACCCTGATCCAAACCTCTTTGTGGCCCTAGTCTTGCACATTCCACTGAAACAAGGATCTGCTACTGCCACTGTCCAGCACAGCGCTTGTCTCGTCCCCTTGCTTGCAACGCTTGCTAGTGTGTGTTGGGCCTCAAACTTTGTTTGAGTCAGAGTTAGGGGTGGACTAAGGCTGGCTGGTCCTCCTGTTGCACTCGTCTTGCTCTGTCTGTGGCGTGGTACTTCAAAGCCATATCAGGGCCGAGCAGTGTGCTAAGCAGCCAGCGCCTGCATGCCCTGACCCACAGGCAGCCTGGAGTACCACCACCACCACCACCAGCCCATTGCCAAGCCACAGTGGCAGGGGCAGTGTCTGGCAGCAGCTCTCCACCCCTGCCTCACACCTCCCCACAGCCTTGCCCCTCAGGCCTGGCTTGTCAGCAGGAGGGCCACCTGCTGGCCCTGTGCCGCTTCTACTGCCTGGATCTGCTCAGTGAGACCATGCGGCAGCCAGCAGCCGCCACTGCCTGGCTTCAGTCCCCTGCCGCCGTGAAGCTGCTGCTGGTGAGCTCTGTGAACACTGGACCCACCAGCACCGCGCACACAGCACTTGAAGAGGCACCCAGCCCACCCGACCCACCCCTCCCTTTCCTAAAGCGCCCTGCATTGTACTAGAGCACTCTGTAGCAAGGCAGGTGTCGGGCACAGGCAGCATCACAGGCAGCAATGCTGTGACAGGCCAGTTACAGCTTACTGTAGCATTACGCAAGTGGACAGGGTGGTGGTGGGCAGTGGTGTGGAGTGCCATCGTAAAGCAGTGAGCTGCATGCGGTGTGCGAGTTCTTAGCAACCAGGTTGGGGATGTTCCGTGCATCTGTTGGGGCATGGCAGCCATACAGTTAAGAAACTTGCTGCACATGTGTTAGGGAGGCCTGGTGAGGAGACGGGAGTTGGGGTTAGCCATAAGTGTTAGCAATGAAGGTTGGTCGTTTGGGTTAGTAAACAGGTTAGTAGATTAGACTAACCCTTGACCCTAACCTTAGCCATAACCATAATCTGAACCCTCGCCCATGGTGTCAAGGTAGTGGACTGAGGTCAGGGATAGGGTTTGGGTCAGGTGGGATGGTGCTAAGAAGGGTTGGTTATACGCTAACCTGTGCCAAGGTGTCAGTTGCACTGAGGCTCAATCCGTGGCGAAACCACCTTCCCCAACCAGGCACCACCCTGGCTGCAGGATGCTGACCGCGCCATGCTGCTGGACCAAGTGGCACAGGCGTCAGCAGCTGCCGGCACTCAGCCGCCACCCCCAGCTGCTGCACCCCCCACAGCCAGTGCCAATAGCCGTAGCCCCGGCCCTGATGCAGACAGCAGCCGCAGCAGTGTGGGTGGTGAGCGGGGCGGCAGCAAGACCCAGTGTGGGGCCCTGCAGCACTTCCTAGGCCGGCAGGAGGAGTTGTGCACCATGACGGGGCAGGGCGAGGAAGAGGGAGGAGAGCAACAAGGTGGGTGCACTGCCTGGCACTGCTCATGACCCTGCTCATGACCCACCCCCTGCAACTGACCCTGGCCTTAATGCTGACCCTGTCCATGACCCCTGCCCCAGGCCCCTACATCGGCTAACCCGCTGCGGCACCACTTCCCTTGGAATGCCGTCACAACCCCCTCCCCAACAGTCATGGTGGCACTAACCTAGACAGCAGCGCTCCTCCCCTGTGCCTGAGCTCTCACAGAGGCACCCTTCCCACCATGGACCCCAGGGGGCTTAAGCGTTAGTTCAGCCACATGCAATGCTCCCGCTAGCTTCTGCTCGCCATTTTGGCACACTGCAGTGGCATCAACCGTCACCATTGTTGTTGTTGATCACAGTGCTGAGACACCAGCTTGGCATGGCTACTGGGCCAACCGTCCCCTCCAATGCTTGCCGGCATGATTTGTTTGCCTTGTCTGTCTGCCTGCTGCAGATGATCCAAGCGCGCAAGGCACCGCTGCCTTACCAGCAGTAACAAATCGCTTGCACCCCCCTCCACCGCGACAAACCGCAAGCCCATGTGGTGCAGGTCACCCACAGCAAGGCAGTGGCGATGCAGGCTCGTACAGGTGGTGGTCATGGACTTGGCCCTGGTTCTGGCCCTCCTCTTTCGCAGAGGCTCTGTCTCCTGCTTTGCGAGGGCTCAGCCCTCAAACTCGACTCCGGGATGCAGGGGACCAGCAACAGCATCCGGGTACCCCTTCGCAGTCGCCTGAATACGCGGAGGGCCCGCCGGCTGTACGGAAGGAGCAAGAGAGCCGGGCTGTGTCGTGCCCACTGCGCGACGCACCCGGGTCGAGGGTGACAGGCGCTTTGCAAGATCTGGGTAGCGGCGATGCGGGCTATAATGCGCGACAGCTGGCTGCTTCGCTGGCACTGGCGCTGCTGCTTTACGCCATGTACAGCGAACGACAAGCACTGCGGCGGTGGACCGGTCGGACATTGCGGGGACCGCGGGCGGCATTGGGTGCAGTGTCGGCAGCAGCAGGCGACGTCGCGCGCATGGCTTTGTCCCTCACACCCAACCCTGCCGTGAGCGGTTACACAGGCACGCATTAGGCGTTAGATGACATGGCGAGCCACACCTAGGAAAGTGCTGAATGTCGAGCATGTGGGCGAAGGGGCCTAAGTTCACATTTCCCGCTCACGGCTTCTCCAGCTATATAGCGTATGGTTTGCCGTCTTGGTTTCTGTTACACGGCACTGACGGACGGCATGGGAAGCATACTATCATAACCGCTGGCCTGTAAATCATGGGCGTTGTGCGGTCGGTGGGCTGAAAGTCAGGTCAGGTAAAATGGCTCGGAAAAATGTACCGTCACTGAACTCCAAGAGGTCAAATCGCGACGCCCCGCTGCGGCGTGGTGCTCCGCAGCTTGGCCTGCGAGGGACGGGCTAAAGTCAACATTGCCCCCCTCCGCGGTGTCCTTGCACCAGTGACTCCTTGCACCCTGACGGTAGTGCGGTCACTAGTCGGTCGGTTGGCGTGCGCGATGGGGTGCTGGCATGCAAATCTGCAGTGCTGTTCGATTTGCTGCTTGTTGCCTGTTTTTGAGGTCGATTTGCTGCTTGTTCAGTGAAAGCTGCTGCAGCTGCTGCTGCAGCTGCTGCTGCAGCTGCTGCAAAGCGCGCTTGCACCTCCCCTTGAGCCATGCAGTCCATGCCCAGCCTGGGTCAATGGGCCACTGACGGGTGGTCTCAGGTGGAGCAGAGAAGGCAAGGGCCCAACATTCCCTCGCCAGCCATGTGCACCGAGGCTGTCCAGGCCTTTACAGGCAAGCCTGGCAAGGGTAAGCCCCCTCCAAGCATCATGCACAGCCGCCAGGCAGGGCAGGTGGCTAGAACAGAACACTAACACAGCGCGGACCATTGGGGAGAGCAGGCATCATCCCCTGCGTAACCCTTCCCCTGCGTAACCCTTCCCCTGCCAGGCCAGCCCTGGGACCACGGAAGTTGTGGTGTTGCAACTTGCAGTGTTGTAAGTGTGCGACTTCGACCCTCCATTATCCCTGTATCTATCACGGTGCCAATGCCAAGGCGTACCAACAGTTGAGGAAGCGACTGTGTGGTGGTCCTAGTGTTATCACAGTGTTATCACCTAGTGACACTAGTGAGGAGGGGTTACCCAGGCATTAGCAGCGGCAGCAATTGAAGCAGCTGGAGCTGGAGCTGCCTACAGCCCAGGAGCAGGCAGCGGTTCCGGATGTTGTTTGAAGGCACAGCGGCTGACACCAACACACCCAGCCTCAGGGAGGTGATAGTGGCCATGTACTCGTTCACCACTGGCATGCAACATCACAGCTGCCCAGAGCTGCCCGCCCCAGCCTCAGCCCAAGCTCAATGGCAACACTAGGGCTGCAGCGTGGTGCATGTTGGACGAGCCCCGGCAGCACATACAACCCCTACAATGTAGCAAGGGCTGTGCTATCTGGGCAATGTGAAAGACTGAGTGTGACGGGATGCGGAGGCGCATTGTTCCTTACATTCGTCACATCTGATAGTCCATTACTCAAGTATTAGGAAAGCCCAGAACTCTTATCCAAGCATGGGGATCAGCCAAAAATGTAGGGGATCCCCTACATTCAGTCCAACAAAACTCATTCAACAAGGAACAACATGTTGGGCTGTGGGTAATCTCACTCCGCTACTAGTTGTAGCATCCTCGGTCGCACCCTTGATGACCACAAACCCCATCCCGGTGGCACGTTCCAGGGGCAAACCCCCTGACCACTGGGCACCTCACCAAAACTAACAGCTTAACGCTTAAAAGGATATCAGCCCGTTGCACTAGCAAACACTAGTGAACTAGCTAGGAGCCCTAGAGTTAGCCATGGCTCTAGGGCTCGGGTAGTGATGGACTGCTCCACTAGGAAGCTCCATTGTGGCTGCAAGTTTATTAATCGCTGCTGCTTTTGGCGATACCTGCAAGCACATAGGGCCACGACATATGCTTAGTGTGCGGGGCAATGTGCGGGGCAACCAGGGCAACTTGTGGGGGCTGTGTGCGATGTGCGGGGCTTGCTTAGAGTGCGGGGCAACCAGGGTGTGTTGGACAACAAGTGCGGGGCTATGTGCGGGGCAACAAGGGCAAGGGGCTTACCTTTCAGAGAGGTGCCTGGCCGTTTGCGGGGCCGTGTTCTACGGGGCCGTGTACCATTGTTTACTGCGCGGTCACGAATTAGCGCGTCGATCTGCGAACACAAGCACAAGCAATGGTTGCTATAGTGCTGCTATAGTGCTGCTATAGTGCGGGGCCGCTGCTTTGAGACGGTGCTTACCTTAACCCGCGGTTGCAGCTTGGGGCCCGAGCGGTAATCAGAGCAGGCCGCCACGCCTGCTCCAAATAAGATGGCAATCCGTGGCAAACGGAGCCTTTTCATAGTGTCCGTTGTCACACTGTGCGCTGTCCTTTGACAGCCGTTGCATTTGCTGATGCGTCCTTAGCTGCTGGTTAGCTGCTGACCTCAGCGGAGTCATCAGCGGAGACAGCTTACAGTGCGGCGCAGCGGCTCCCAGCTTATAGGCAGGGACAGCGTAGCCTGAGCTGCTACTGCTGCTGCTGGCTGCTGGGTGGGTGGCTGCAGGCGCACCAAGCCTGGGCAGTCGTGAGGTGGCCATCATCGCCAGCGTGTCAGTGGTGGTGTGCTGCCTGGTGGTGGCGCTGCTGGCGGCCCTGGCAGCTCACTAACGCCGCAGCGCCCGGCTGCAGCGCTCCCTGCTGGGCCATGTGCTGCCCCCTGCTGCAGGCCCCAAGGCCACGCTGGTCATCACGGATGTGCAGGGCTCCAGTAGGCTATGGGTGAGCTGGCCAGGTGCTGCCAGCGCTGCTCTGCCTCCGGCCAGTCCTAGCCCCGGGCCATTTCCTAGTGCTATGGCCTGGTGCAAGCTTCACGGGCACCCCACCCACTGATGTGTGTGTGTGTGTGCTTCTGCCTTGCTTCCAGGAGGTGCTGCCTGCTGGGGTGATGGAGGCCAGCATGAAGGCGCACGACAACCTGGTGAGCTGCACACTACTTGGCCCAGCCTTGACACCTCAATGATCTAGTTGAATCTAAATCTGCCCCCCTACATTCAGACAACCATACTAGTTGACAGTCAAGTATACTAAGTCTGGCAGACAGCCCCCTTGTCCCTCACTAGGGCCTCCATTTGAGCCGGACCAGTAGTGGCCACTAGCAGCCACTAGCGGGAACATACTAGTGGGCAATAGTGGCCCGACTCAAACGGTGTTATTGGGCTGTGTGGAGTAAACCCAGTGCACATGGCACATGAGCGCCTACCATCTACATTATTGCCTGACCCGTTAGGGCTATCGCGTAGATTTGGCATGACCAAACATGCGCTAATGTAAGCTGATGACAGCTCAGATGGGGGGGCACACACTACTGTGCTGCAGCAGGCTGCTGCTGCTGCTGGGCCTTTGGTGGCTTGTCTCGCAGCCGCTTGTAGCCCAGGCCTGGGTACTCCTTGCCCTTGGCTGGCAGAGCTCCCTGCTCTGGCCAGTAGCACAGCTCCAGCGGCCGCCACCTGCTCTCCCCAATGCGCTGCATGTTCAGAGCTGCATTGCAGTCCCTGTCCAGCCACCTGCCTGGCTGTAGTGCTGGCTTGGCTTTGACAGCCTTGCCCTTGGCCATGCCTTTGCCCTTGGTGGGCTCAGCTGCCTGCTCAGCCTTGGTGTGCTTGCTGCGCTTGCCTGGCGAGGGAGTGCTGGGCCCTGGCTCTGAGGCTGCTGTCGGAGTGGCTGACTGGCTGCTGCATGGGGCCTGTGGGGGCTTGCGGGGGGCCACTACTGGGCACCACATCAGGCCCCTCACTGGCTGGTCACGCTGCTGGCTCCAGGCTGGGCGCACCAGTGTAGCGTTCCGATTCTGCACTAAGCAGATCGGCGCTAGTGTCACTGCTGAAGTGTGATACAGGCAGGTTAAGTGGTGGGCTGTACTGCTGCCCACCATTCGGGTTCGATCCCCGGAGGCCGTTCTATGTCTTAGCCTGGTTGCGCTGCAGCAGTCTGACACCTGTAACTGCGGTTAGCGTTGCATGGCGTTCACATACTGAAAAGATTTAAGGCGCGTTCTTTCTGAACGCTACATTGGTTTCCGTATTCCGATACCTCAGTGACTGGCCGCACCATGACTGACACAACGCCTAATGGCGAAACACCAGGCGCTGGTATGTCCAGCGGTCCTGCGGGTTCCCAGGCCATATTGGCCCAGGCCCTATCTGATCCCGAGTTTGCCAGGTCCCTGAGGGCGGCTTTGTTCCCCGACGGTGGTCCTGCTGTAACTCCGTCGCGGAATGGGCAGGGCGATGGCCCAGTCCCTCCAGGCGATGAAGAAGACGAAGAGGAGGAGCAGGATGAGGAAGAAGAGGCTGACGACGTCTCTGAGGGCGAAATTGACCTGTCTTCCGCAGACCAGCTGGCCCAGTCGCTGCTGGACACGCAGGACCAGCTGAAGGAAGCTAAAACCAAGCTGGCCAAGATGGAATCTCGCCAAAAGCTGACAGATCGCACACTGGCTGCGCTGGCTGAAAAGGTGGGTCTATTCCCAGGATCCCCTCCCTCCATTCAGGACAGGCTGTTTAGTATGCGCACTCCGTCCCCGAGTCGGTCAGGTACACGCCCAGCGTGTATTCCTGGTACCTTTAACTCGATCGGTGGGAGAGGCGGCGCTCTGCACCACCTCTTTCCCCAAGGCACTAGTCAGGCTCCAGCTGCTAAGTCTGTGCCTGGCCCTGATAAGTGGACAGACAATTGCACCAAGTCTCGTCGCAGGGCCTCTGCCTTCTGTGACGACTTAGAAGCACATTGCCAGCGCTTCAACCTGGACATTGCCTCTGTCTTTCCTGCATTCCTGTCCGGGGCTGCACGTGATGCTTGGTTGCCATCCATCCGTGCTGCTCATTTCGCACAAACCCGCACCGCACCTACCTGGCCTTACCTGCGACTGTCCTTTCTTGAGTATACAGGAGACGACTTGCGTGACGATCAGACTGATGCCCAGAAACAGCTACTTGAAGGCAGCATTCGCATGTCGTCCCAGCTCCTTCTCAATGAATATGTCACTGCTTTCAGGAACAATCTGCTGACTGCTGGTGTCCAGTGCATGGATGAGAGTTTGCTTGTCTCCCTGTTTATCAAGGGACTGACATCTGAGCTGAAAAAGGCAGTCCTAAGGGATTCTGCTCCTTTTCCTGCCTTCACTCTGGCTCAGGCTATCGATTCTGCCAGGCAGGCTCAGCGTGCTGCTGAGATCCTTGCTGAAGCAGTCGGCACAAAGCGCCATGTGGCTGCTGTGCAGGCTAAGCAGCTGGCTGAAGGTCTGGAGCGTGCAAACAACCCTCGTCCTCCTAAGAGCACCCAGAGCGACCCACCTGCCAAAGTCCCAGCCCGTTCCAGGGGCTTCAGGGCTGGCATGGCTGCTGGTCCTGCTGCTGGCTACCGTGTCATTCTGAAGCAGAAGGCTGAGGAGGCTGCTGAGCAGTCCAGCATGAAGCCAGGCCAGTATTGTCATCATTGCTATGATCCTCGTCACCTAAAGCCTCTGTGTCCTTATAAGGACATGCCAGCTCTGGAAGCCAGGAAGCTATCTGGCTACCCTCGTCCTCCTGCTGATGCAAAGGCTGCAGGAAAGCGTCCTTCTGAGCAGCATGACTCTGAGCCCAAGAAGGGCAGGCTTGCGTCTGCCAATGGGAAGTAGGGTGTTGCCCAGCCAGGCCTGTGCCACGCCTGTGCTGTGGTACATGCTGATGAACCTGTCTTATGCACCTGTGCTACTGAAAAGACTGGGACTGAGCCCCAGCTGATGGTTGTTGATGGTGTTGCTGTGCATGCTATGAGCCAGCCTTTCCCTGATCCAACTGTTGATGGCCATGCGTTCTCTGAGCAGACTGCTGTGACAGCAGCTCAGAACTGTGGATCCTGTTTCAGTGCTGCTGACCCCTGTGTGGGTCATATTCTCTCGTGTAAGACTGCCCTGTGTTGTCCCCGTGCACCTTCTCAAGTCATCTTGGGGGTCTCTGGTCAAGACGACAAGGTGAGGTTCCAGTTTGCTGGCACCATTGATTCTCATGCCTGTCACATGTTAGCTGATAGTGGTGCTGATGCATCCCTGATCAGTGCTAGCTTTGTTCAGCTGCATAACATCCCAGTATTTACTTATCCCATGTCACTCAGGTTTGATGTTGCCAACAACCAGCCTGTGATATGTGAGCATTATGTCAAAGTGCAGCTGCGCATCAACAGCTTCTGCTGCATGTGCCTGTTGACTGTCATGCCTGACCTGATTCATGCTTATGACGTGCTCCTGGGTGCTGACTGGTTGACTGTGCAGGGAGCCTTGGTCGACTACGTCGACAAGACTCTTACCCTGCGCACTCCCCAAGGTAATAAAACCTTGCACCCACACACAGGTGACCAGAGTGCTGCTGGCCAGTGTGCTGCCACAAGGCCACCTGGATCCACCCACTCACTGCCCCGCCCACCTGCTGCTGTCCTTGCTGCTGTGTCCAAAACCAATCCAAAGGTTCTTGTGACAGCAAAGCAAGCAGCCAGATGGCTGCATAAGGGTGGCTCAGCCATGGTAGCTATGGTGTCTCTGGAAGACCTTGCCTTACCAGTAGACGCTGTGCCCCATGTACAAAGGCAGCACCTGCAGGAATTGCTTGATGAATACTCTGATGTATTCCAACCTATCACAGGACTCCCGCCAGAGCGTGCAGTAGGGCACTCCATCCCCTTGCAGCCTGATGGCAAGCCTCCAGCTAGGCCCAGCTATAGGATGTCCAAACCTGAACAAGATGAACTGCGTAAACAGATCACTGACCTGC
This sequence comes from Haematococcus lacustris, assembly GCA_030144725.1. Taxonomy (NCBI): domain Eukaryota; kingdom Viridiplantae; phylum Chlorophyta; class Chlorophyceae; order Chlamydomonadales; family Haematococcaceae; genus Haematococcus; species Haematococcus lacustris. The sequence continues at coordinate 5,034,632 of JASKMD010000006.1, forward strand.
TAGCTAAGGGCCTGATAGAGCCTAGCTCATCACCCTATGCTGCACCTGTGCTGTTTGTCCAGAAGAAATCAGGTGAGCTGCGCATGTGCATTGACTACCGCCAGCTAAATAAAATTACAATTAGGGACCAGTATCCTTTGCCACGCATTGATGATCTGTTTGATCAGCTAGCAGGAAAAACTGTGTTCTCCTCCCTCGATCTGCAGGCTGGTTACCACCAGATCCGCATCCCGGCTGAGGACGTCCCTAAGACCGCGTTCAGGACTCCCATGGGGCACTACCAATTCAAGGTACTGTGTTTTGGCCTGACAAATGCTCCTGCCACGTTCCAACGTGTAATGAATGAAGCATTTGCTGAGGTGATCAATGACTGTGCACTCGTGTACCTTGATGACATCCTGGTGATGTCCAAGGACAGTGAGGAGCACCTAGTCCACCTCAGGCGTGTGTTTGACTTATTGCGTAAAAATAAATTTTATGCTAAGCTATCTAAATGTGAATTTATGCAGAGAACATTAAAATTCCTGGGCCATATTATTAGTGCTCATGGCATCTCTGTTGACCCGTGTAAAGTTACTGCAATCTCTGAATGGCCAGTACCTACTAGCCTCAAAACTCTGCAGTCTTTCCTGGGCGCTGCTAACTATGTACGTAAATTTGTACATAATTTTAGCACTATTGCTGCACCCCTCACAAACCTGACTGGCCCCAAGAAGGAGTCCTTCCCTTGGAAGGCATGGCCTCAGGCTGAGCTGGATGCGTTCAATGCTCTGAAGCAGGCCATTTCTAATGTGCCTATGCTCAAGCTTCCTGATCACAGCAAGCCGTTTCAGGTGCACTGCGATGCGTCCCTTGAGGGCATCGGTGCAGTCCTGATGCAGGATGGCTACCCATTGGCGTATTACTCCAGGAAATTAATTCCTGCTGAGATTAATTACACCACGGGCGAACAGGAACTGCTGGCATTGGTATCTGCTTGCCAACAGTGGCGATGCTACCTGGAAGGGGTACCATTCACACTGTACACAGATCACAAGCCGCTCATCTCTCTGCCTACTCAAACTATACTCTCACGCAGGCAGACTAGATGGATGGAATTCCTGGCCCGCTTCTCATATACCATTGAATATCTACCTGGTATATCCAATCCTGCTGACCCATTGTCACGCATTCCAGCAGCCCCATTGCAGACGTGTAAGGGCTCTGGTGCAGATAATGTGCGTAGTATTCTAGTGACGACTAGAAGCCAGCGTCGTTCTCAGGAGGGGGAGGAAACTTGTGCTGAGGCGCAGAAAAACAGTGCTGGTGCTGCCGCTGCGCCACCCACACAACCACCACCAAGCCAAGGTGTTGGTGCTGCCGCCAGGCCACCCACTAAGCGTGTCACTTGGGCTGCTGATATACCAGTAGATGGAGAACCCAGTGCACCTAAACCACCAGGTCCCTTGTCAAACCTGCATGAGTGGTTGGTCAGAGCTTATGCTGCTGATTCCAACTTCACCAAGCGAAGGAAGACAAAGAACTTGTACCTGGATGAACATGGCTTATGGAGACATCAAAAGAGACGTACAGTCATTGTGCCCCGTGACAAACAGCTACGAGAGCATATCCTGCATGAGATGCACGATGCTAGGTACGCTGGTCACGTTGGGATCACTAAGACATTGGAACGTGTCATGCGTGTGTTCTGGTGGAAACACTTACGCACTGATGTGCGTCACTATGTAACAACATGTGATGCATGCCAGAGAAACAAGTCGGTTACAGCTAAGCCATGGGGGTTCCTTCATCCTCTGTCTATACCTGGATACCGCTGGGAAGTCATGCACATGGACTTCATAACCAAACTACCGTCCGGATCACATGGATATGATTCCATCTGTGTATTCGTTGACAGGCTCTCCAAAATGGTGCACCTAGTGCCATGCAAGGAAAGCATGGATGCTCCTGAGTTTGCACAACTCTTCATTGATTCGGTATTTGTCCATCATGGACTACCATCTGAAGTTGTGAGTGATCGGGGCTCCCTATTCGTGAGCAAGTTCTGGCAAGCTGTATGCAAGCTAATGGGCATGAAACATTCTCTTACCTCCAGCTATCACCCCCAGTCAAATGGGCAGGTTGAGCGGTACAACAAAGTGTTGGAGGAGATGCTCAGGCATTATATCTCTCCCACTCAACGAGACTGGCCTAAACACCTCTCGTTCGCCGAGTTTGCAATCAATAACTCATGGCAAGAAAGTATTAAATCTACACCTTTTCTGATCAACTATGGACAATCCCCAGTGACACCGGTGACCCAAGAGTTACCTCGGTTGCCACCTCCCATGGCCCAGTTCTTCTCTGATGGCTGGGAAAAAGGTGTTCAAGAAGCCAGAAGATGTATGAAACTGGCACAAAGTCGGCAGTCCAATGGCGCTAATCCACACAGGAAATCCTCGGACAGTATGTTCCAAGTGGGTGACCGTGTGCTGCTTAGTACCATGAACCTGCGTAACATGGTAGGCAAAGCCAGAAAGCTGCTGCCACGGTATGTGGGGCCTTTCAGGATTGAGGCTCATGTGGGTAGAGACGCTGTAAAGCTGACCCTGCCCCCAGCCATGTCCAGGATCCATCCTGTCTTCCATGTGTCGTTGCTAAGACCCTATGAGGGCAACTTTGGTCGTCTACCCCCCACTGAGCTGGGCTGGTTGGATGATTCCCCACAGTATGAAGTAGAGCGCATTGTGAATCACCGGCATGTGCGTGCAGGTAAAGCTAAGGAGTACCTCGTCAAGTGGAAGGGTTATGATGACTCTGACAACACCTGGGAGCCAGCCAGCAATCTAGCAAATGCCCCTGACTGCGTGAACTTGTATAATGCTCAGAATGGCTTGCTGTGAATTAAATGTGGGACATGGGCTCCATGTGGTCATGCTGGTTGCTTTGCTGCATGCTATGTGCCTTGGTGTGCTATGGGTCCAGTTGCTCATGTGAGCCTGGCTTGTTTCGTACCCAGCTTCCACTGGCTCTGTGAGTCTGGGCTGAAGGGTCCATGGTGACCATTAACTCCTGAGAGCGACCTGCGTCCGGATGGGCAGGAGTTCCAAACTAGCGGTCATGTACTGCGAGTCCATGCCATGATGGCCTATGGGCGGAACGGCCATCCCATAGGAGGGGGAGGAATGTAGCGTTCCGATTCTGCACTAAGCAGATCGGCGCTAGTGTCACTGCTGAAGTGTGATACAGGCAGGTTAAGTGGTGGGCTGTACTGCTGCCCACCATTCGGGTTCGATCCCCGGAGGCCGTTCTATGTCTTAGCCTGGTTGCGCTGCAGCAGTCTGACACCTGTAACTGCGGTTAGCGTTGCATGGCGTTCACATACTGAAAAGATTTAAGGCGCGT
>JASKMD010000006.1:5038515-5122647 GCA_030144725.1 Haematococcus lacustris
CAACCAGGTGTTGTTCCACCTGCCCTGCTGGGGGCTTCCAGTCTGCAGGCCTTGTTGCACTGACTTTGTTCAGCTCCTCCTTAGCCATCACGCGATGCGCATTGAGACGGACGATGGCCTAATAAAGCAACTTGGGTTTCCCGTGAGAATACACGGTTGTGTGACGCTACATTCCAGCCAGATCACAGTGCTGCCACCGCTACTGCCCCCTCTGCTGCTGCTGCTGCTGCTGCGCCCACTACGTCAGCCAAGGCCATCAGCCATGACAATGCAGCAGCTAAATGCCACTGTCAGCCCTCATGACTGTCAATATGAAACCATTGCCATAACGAGAGGCGAGCACACTGTTGTGCAGCAGAGCCAGCGCATTGACGTGGAGCTTGCCAGCAGCGCAGGCTGCCATCTCCTGTCTAAGCAGCCAGAGTGTTATCACAGCAATAGTGGCTGCTGTGGCACACCCTACTACACTGTGAAGCTATAGACAAACAGACATCACCTACAGACATATAACAGAGTGGCTCTAAGAGAGTGGCTATGGCAGAGTGTAAAGACATATCAGCATCACCTACAGACATATCAGCTATATGCTGATTCTTCAACATGTTGTGCAATGTGCATGCTGTGCAAACTTGGCGGGGTGCCCCAATGGAGTGTTGCATATCCAGCAAATTTTACAACCTTCACAGCCAGAAGGTCAGGCACCTGCATTGGGTGATAGGCTCACACCCAAAGTCCATCAGCTGGCTGGCGAGGTGACGCTCGATGAGCAGGTGCATGGCATTCTCCTGGGCTGGGCTGGGCTGGGCTGGGCTGGGCTGGGCTGGGCTGGGCTGGGCTGGGCTGGGCTGGGCTGGGCTGGGCTGGGCTGGGCTGGGCTGGGCTGGGCTGGGCTGGGCTGGGCTGGGCTGGGCTGGGCTGGGCTGGGCTGGGCTGGGCTGGGCTGGGCTGGGCTGGGCTGGGCTGGGCTGGGCTGGGCTGGGCTGGGCTGGGCTGGGCTGGGCTGGGCTGGGCTGGGCTGGGCTGGGCTGGGCTGGGCTGGGCTGGGCTGGGCTGGGCTGGGCTGGGCAGAAGGGGATGCAACAGTGGGGATGTTGTGGGAGGTGATGAAATGAGAACGGAACGGAAGGAAAGGAGATGAGGAGAAGAGGGGTGAAAGGGGAGAGGGAGAGGAGGAAGTGTGTTGACTGCACTCACCTGGTTGCGCAGGCTCAAGACCTTGGTACGAGCAGTGGCTAGCCATGTGCCAGGACCGTGAGGCATGGTGAGCGCACATGAAAGGGAGCATGCAACATGACACGTTGAATCTAAGCCTCAATCAGTGGTTGGACTGGTAGTTGTGCGGCGAGACACAGTCCCCATGTTGTGAAGGGGCATGCTCATGGCATGACCTTATTGCCAAGGTTTCAGCCTCTCCTCTCCTCACTTTATGCACGCCCATCAGTGAGAGCGTAGTCATTCTTTCTTTGTTTCCAAATTGGGGCAGAGACTCAGACAACACAGCCCTGGTGTATGTTCTGCCCCATGGACCTGTGCTCATGCAAGTATCTGACTTGTAGGTGACATGTGTGCTGCATACATGCCATCAACATGTCATCGCTGGGCCGACCATCAGCTCATTGAAGATGAAGGCATCAACTGATGGTTTACTGCAGTAAGGGGCCCGCCTTTGGCCATGACTGGGCTGATGAGTCAGTGATGACGCTACCCCTGACCCTACCTACACTTGTTACCCCTTACAACACCAATCCACTTGTAGGCCCCTGATCCTGTTAGGCACCTGCTTATTGTGCATCTTGCACCGTTAAGGAGACTATGCACGGCCATCAAGCACGAAGCTCGTCAGGATAGCGGCAAAAGCTCTCAAGGCCAGGGAGCCAGGAGCAGTGCATGGGGCTGCTTGGGAAGGAGAGCAGAAGCTTCCACACTTCAAACAAGCATAGGCGCGTAGGAAGTAAAGCATAGGCGCTGCCTTAACATGAAGTAAGCTAATGTAATGAGGCGAGAGGCCAACGAGGCTACTGAGGACGGATGACGTGTGACGCGTATAAAAAACCTACATCGCTCGGAAGAATCAACAATTTCGTGCAGTGTAACAGCGAGGTAGCGTGTAACAACGAGCTGCATAGGAGCTTAAGGACCTCAAGGAGTTTAGTGAAACCGAAGAACAAGAAATGCAGGTAGGATCAGACGCTATGCGAGCAGGCTGACAGGCAGCGCAGGTGCAGGCGAGGAGAGGTTAGATAGTTCGAACCGTGGTTTTGTCTGAGCTCTTAACCTCTGCCTTCCACCCCTCGCACGCTGAGCTCTTTCACCTCTATGGTGGCTTCGCAGATTTTTGTCAAGACCCTGACAGGCAAGACCATCACGCTGGAGGTGGAGAGCTCTGACACCATCGACAATGTGAAGCAGAAGATCCAGGACAAGGAGGGTGAGTGGTTGGTGCTGCGCGTTTTTTGCATCGGGAGTGGTGAGGAGCTGCCTGCCGGTGCTGCTGTGAGTTGTGACAGCATTGCGTGGGCACGTCTGTCGTTGCTTGTTTCTGACGGTGCATGCTTTGCTTGCGCGCAGGCATCCCTCCTGACCAGCAGCGCCTGATCTTTGCTGGGAAGCAGCTGGAGGACGGCCGCACCCTGGCTGACTACAACATTCAGAAGGAGTCCACGCTGCACCTGGTGCTGCGCCTGAGGGGAGGCATGCAGATCTTTGTCAAGACCCTGACAGGCAAGACCATCACGCTGGAGGTGGAGAGCTCTGACACCATCGACAATGTGAAGCAGAAGATCCAGGACAAGGAGGGTGAGTGGTTGGTGCTGCGCGTTTGTTGCATCGGGCGTGGTGAGGAGCTGCCTGCCGGTGCTGCTGTGAGTTGTGACGGCGTTGCGTGGACACGTTTGTCATTGCTTGTTTCTGACAGTGCATGCTTTGCTTGCGCGCAGGCATCCCCCCTGACCAGCAGCGCCTGATCTTTGCTGGGAAGCAGCTGGAGGACGGCCGCACCCTGGCTGACTACAACATTCAGAAGGAGTCCACGCTGCACCTGGTGCTGCGCCTGAGGGGAGGCATGCAGATCTTTGTCAAGACCCTGACAGGCAAGACCATCACGCTGGAGGTGGAGAGCTCTGACACAATCGACAATGTGAAGCAGAAGATCCAGGACAAGGAGGGTGAGTGGTTGGTGCTGTGCGTTTGTTGCATCGGGCGTGGTGAGGAGCTGCCTGCCGGTGCTGCTGTGAGTTGTGACAGCGTTGCGTGGACACGTTTGTCATTGCTTGTTTCTGACGGTGCATGCTTTGCTTGCGCGCAGGCATCCCTCCTGACCAGCAGCGCCTGATCTTTGCTGGGAAGCAGCTGGAGGACGGCCGCACCCTGGCTGACTACAACATTCAGAAGGAGTCCACGCTGCACCTGGTGCTGCGCCTGAGGGGAGGCATGCAGATCTTTGTCAAGACCCTGACAGGCAAGACCATCACGCTGGAGGTGGAGAGCTCTGACACCATCGACAATGTGAAGCAGAAGATCCAGGACAAGGAGGGTGAGTGGTTGGTGCTGTGCGTTTGTTGCATCGGGCGTGGTGAGGAGGTGCCTGCCGGTGCTGCTGTGAGTTGTGACAGCGTTGCGTGGACACGTTTGTCATTGCTTGTTTCTGACGGTGCATGCTTTGCTTGCGCGCAGGCATCCCTCCTGACCAGCAGCGCCTGATCTTTGCTGGGAAGCAGCTGGAGGACGGCCGCACCCTGGCTGACTACAACATTCAGAAGGAGTCCACGCTGCACCTGGTGCTGCGCCTGAGGGGAGGCATGCAGATCTTTGTCAAGACCCTGACAGGCAAGACCATCACGCTGGAGGTGGAGAGCTCTGACACCATCGACAATGTGAAGCAGAAGATCCAGGACAAGGAGGGTGAGTGGTTGGTGCTGTGCGTTTGTTGCATCGGGCGTGGTGAGGAGCTGCCTGCCGGTGCTGCTGTGAGTTGTGACAGCGTTGCGTGGACACGTTTGTCATTGCTTGTTTCTGACGGTGCATGCTTTGCTTGCGCGCAGGCATCCCTCCTGACCAGCAGCGCCTGATCTTTGCTGGGAAGCAGCTGGAGGACGGCCGCACCCTGGCTGACTACAACATTCAGAAGGAGTCCACGCTGCACCTGGTGCTGCGCCTGAGGGGAGGCATGCAGATCTTTGTCAAGACCCTGACAGGCAAGACCATCACGCTGGAGGTGGAGAGCTCTGACACCATCGACAATGTGAAGCAGAAGATCCAGGACAAGGAGGGTGAGTGGTTGGTGCTGTGCGTTTGTTGCATCGGGCGTGGTGAGGAGGTGCCTGCCGGTGCTGCTGTGAGTTGTGACAGCGTTGCGTGGACACGTTTGTCATTGCTTGTTTCTGACGGTGCATGCTTTGCTTGCGCGCAGGCATCCCTCCTGACCAGCAGCGCCTGATCTTTGCTGGGAAGCAGCTGGAGGACGGCCGCACCCTGGCTGACTACAACATTCAGAAGGAGTCCACGCTGCACCTGGTGCTGCGCCTGAGGGGAGGCATGCAGATCTTTGTCAAGACCCTGACAGGCAAGACCATCACGCTGGAGGTGGAGAGCTCTGACACCATCGACAATGTGAAGCAGAAGATCCAGGACAAGGAGGGTGAGTGGTTGGTGCTGTGCGTTTGTTGCATCGGGCGTGGTGAGGAGGTGCCTGCCGGTGCTGCTGTGAGTTGTGACAGCGTTGCGTGGACACGTTTGTCATTGCTTGTTTCTGACGGTGCATGCTTTGCTTGCGCGCAGGCATCCCTCCTGACCAGCAGCGCCTGATCTTTGCTGGGAAGCAGCTGGAGGACGGCCGCACCCTGGCTGACTACAACATTCAGAAGGAGTCCACGCTGCACCTGGTGCTGCGCCTGAGGGGAGGCATGCAGATCTTTGTCAAGACCCTGACAGGCAAGACCATCACGCTGGAGGTGGAGAGCTCTGACACCATCGACAATGTGAAGCAGAAGATCCAGGACAAGGAGGGTGAGTGGTTGGTGCTGTGCGTTTGTTGCATCGGGCGTGGTGAGGAGGTGCCTGCCGGTGCTGCTGTGAGTTGTGACAGCGTTGCGTGGACACGTTTGTCATTGCTTGTTTCTGACGGTGCATGCTTTGCTTGCGCGCAGGCATCCCTCCTGACCAGCAGCGCCTGATCTTTGCTGGGAAGCAGCTGGAGGACGGCCGCACCCTGGCTGACTACAACATTCAGAAGGAGTCCACGCTGCACCTGGTGCTGCGCCTGAGGGGAGGCATGCAGATCTTTGTCAAGACCCTGACAGGCAAGACCATCACGCTGGAGGTGGAGAGCTCTGACACCATCGACAATGTGAAGCAGAAGATCCAGGACAAGGAGGGTGAGTGGTTGGTGCTGTGCGTTTGTTGCATCGGGCGTGGTGAGGAGGTGCCTGCCGGTGCTGCTGTGAGTTGTGACAGCGTTGCGTGGACACGTTTGTCATTGCTTGTTTCTGACGGTGCATGCTTTGCTTGCGCGCAGGCATCCCTCCTGACCAGCAGCGCCTGATCTTTGCTGGGAAGCAGCTGGAGGACGGCCGCACCCTGGCTGACTACAACATTCAGAAGGAGTCCACGCTGCACCTGGTGCTGCGCCTGAGGGGAGGCATGCAGATCTTTGTCAAGACCCTGACAGGCAAGACCATCACGCTGGAGGTGGAGAGCTCTGACACCATCGACAATGTGAAGCAGAAGATCCAGGACAAGGAGGGTGAGTGGTTGGTGCTGTGCGTTTGTTGCATCGGGCGTGGTGAGGAGGTGCCTGCCGGTGCTGCTGTGAGTTGTGACAGCGTTGCGTGGACACGTTTGTCATTGCTTGTTTCTGACGGTGCATGCTTTGCTTGCGCGCAGGCATCCCTCCTGACCAGCAGCGCCTGATCTTTGCTGGGAAGCAGCTGGAGGACGGCCGCACCCTGGCTGACTACAACATTCAGAAGGAGTCCACGCTGCACCTGGTGCTGCGCCTGAGGGGAGGCATGCAGATCTTTGTCAAGACCCTGACAGGCAAGACCATCACGCTGGAGGTGGAGAGCTCTGACACCATCGACAATGTGAAGCAGAAGATCCAGGACAAGGAGGGTGAGTGGTTGGTGCTGTGCGTTTGTTGCATCGGGCGTGGTGAGGAGGTGCCTGCCGGTGCTGCTGTGAGTTGTGACAGCGTTGCGTGGACACGTTTGTCATTGCTTGTTTCTGACGGTGCATGCTTTGCTTGCGCGCAGGCATCCCTCCTGACCAGCAGCGCCTGATCTTTGCTGGGAAGCAGCTGGAGGACGGCCGCACCCTGGCTGACTACAACATTCAGAAGGAGTCCACGCTGCACCTGGTGCTGCGCCTGAGGGGAGGCATGCAGATCTTTGTCAAGACCCTGACAGGCAAGACCATCACGCTGGAGGTGGAGAGCTCTGACACCATCGACAATGTGAACCAGAAGATCCAGGACAAGGAGGGTGAGTGGTTGGTGCTGTGCGTTTGTTGCATCGGGCGTGGTGAGGAGGTGCCTGCCGGTGCTGCTGTGAGTTGTGACAGCGTTGCGTGGACACGTTTGTCATTGCTTGTTTCTGACGGTGCATGCTTTGCTTGCGCGCAGGCATCCCTCCTGACCAGCAGCGCCTGATCTTTGCTGGGAAGCAGCTGGAGGACGGCCGCACCCTGGCTGACTACAACATTCAGAAGGAGTCCACGCTGCACCTGGTGCTGCGCCTGAGGGGAGGCATGCAGATCTTTGTCAAGACCCTGACAGGCAAGACCATCACGCTGGAGGTGGAGAGCTCTGACACCATCGACAATGTGAAGCAGAAGATCCAGGACAAGGAGGGTGAGTGGTTGGTGCTGTGCGTTTGTTGCATCGGGCGTGGTGAGGAGCTGCCTGCCGGTGCTGCTGTGAGTTGTGACAGCGTTGCGTGGACACGTTTGTCATTGCTTGTTTCTGACGGTGCATGCTTTGCTTGCGCGCAGGCATCCCTCCTGACCAGCAGCGCCTGATCTTTGCTGGGAAGCAGCTGGAGGACGGCCGCACCCTGGCTGACTACAACATTCAGAAGGAGTCCACGCTGCACCTGGTGCTGCGCCTGAGGGGAGGCATGCAGATCTTTGTCAAGACCCTGACAGGCAAGACCATCACGCTGGAGGTGGAGAGCTCTGACACCATCGACAATGTGAAGCAGAAGATCCAGGACAAGGAGGGTGAGTGGTTGGTGCTGTGCGTTTGTTGCATCGGGCGTGGTGAGGAGCTGCCTGCCGGTGCTGCTGTGAGTTGTGACAGCGTTGCGTGGACACGTTTGTCATTGCTTGTTTCTGACGGTGCATGCTTTGCTTGCGCGCAGGCATCCCTCCTGACCAGCAGCGCCTGATCTTTGCTGGGAAGCAGCTGGAGGACGGCCGCACCCTGGCTGACTACAACATTCAGAAGGAGTCCACGCTGCACCTGGTGCTGCGCCTGAGGGGAGGCATGCAGATCTTTGTCAAGACCCTGACAGGCAAGACCATCACGCTGGAGGTGGAGAGCTCTGACACCATCGACAATGTGAAGCAGAAGATCCAGGACAAGGAGGGTGAGTGGTTGGTGCTGTGCGTTTGTTGCATCGGGCGTGGTGAGGAGCTGCCTGCCGGTGCTGCTGTGAGTTGTGACAGCGTTGCGTGGACACGTTTGTCATTGCTTGTTTCTGACAGTGCATGCTTTGCTTGCGCGCAGGCATCCCCCCTGACCAGCAGCGCCTGATCTTTGCTGGGAAGCAGCTGGAGGACGGCCGCACCCTGGGTGACTACAACATTCAGAAGGAGTCCACGCTGCACCTGGTGCTGCGCCTGAGGGGAGGCATGCAGATCTTTGTCAAGACCCTGACAGGCAAGACCATCACGCTGGAGGTGGAGAGCTCTGACACCATCGACAATGTGAAGCAGAAGATCCAGGACAAGGAGGGTGAGTGGTTGGTGCTGTGCGTTTGTTGCATCGGGCGTGGTGAGGAGCTGCCTGCCGGTGCTGCTGTGAGTTGTGACAGCGTTGCGTGGACACGTTTGTCATTGCTTGTTTCTGACAGTGCATGCTTTGCTTGCGCGCAGGCATCCCCCCTGACCAGCAGCGCCTGATCTTTGCTGGGAAGCAGCTGGAGGACGGCCGCACCCTGGCTGACTACAACATTCAGAAGGAGTCCACGCTGCACCTGGTGCTGCGACTGAGGGGTGGATGTGACATGTGACAGTTGTAGAAAGCAGGAGGCATGAAAGTTGGCAGTTCACGCAATGATGATTAGGAAGTATGGCCCTGGTATCAGGACGAAGTGCATGTAAGGTTGTGTCTATTGTCGGCCTGTAGCGTTGTACTAGTCCTACTTTCTCAAATTTCTTTGTCGCGGAGATCAGACCGGGAAATTTGTTGTTACCAAAATTGGAGTGCGGATCTGCTAAAATGGGAGTGCGCACCAGCATCCAGCACAGGCCTTGCCCGATACAAGTAGTAGATAACGACAAAACCGCCAGTGCTAAAGGGTTTAAACACGCGAGGCCGAGCACCGGTGCTAAACAGCTCGAGACCGAAGCCAGCGGCCGCGGAGCGTTGCCAACGCTACAATAGCTTAAGCTCAAGCCTTGCTTTCAGGTGCGTTTCACTCGTTTTCCAGGTTGCGCAGGCTGGGAGTGCTGATGTGGTTGTAGCTGCTCTTGCCATCACCACCCGTGCTAACGTGGCGTCTACCTAAGCTGTTGCTTCGTGTGTTTCCGTGTGGTGTGTGAAGCGGTGCAGGGAGACGTCATGGTGCGTGTGCGTTTGAGCCGGGACTCCTTGTAGGGCACGGAAATGATGGCACACAAGGCACTGTGGCAGCTGGAGCAGACGGTGGCGGTGCGTTGGAGCAGGTGGGATGGACAGGAATGCAAAGGGTGCTTGATGATGGGCAGGATGGTGAATGGCACAACTTGTTGTAGGCGCGGGTCAACATACACTTGCCTCCTTGGTGCTTGATGATGTTTGCCCTGTAAAACTCTGTCGACGCACGGCTCCCCCATTGTGCTTGGTTGCTTTGGGTGTTTTCCATGTGCAGGGAGACAACGATGTGTGTGTGCGTTTTGAGCTAGGCGCCAGGGACGCTTAGTGTGGCACTGAGCTGATGGCTTGCCAGGCACAGTGGCAGCTAGAGCAGACGGTGACGGCGTGCTGGAGCAGGTGGGATGGGCGATAGTGCATTGGGTACTAAAACTGGTGGGCTGAGAAGGGATGGGAGGGCTGTGGCGGCGGTGGGATGGGCAGGACGGTGGATGGCATAATTTGCTGCAGGTGTGGCAAATGGTGGTGGTGGCATGGTTCTGTTTGCAACTCTGCCAGCCTGCGGCTCCCCCACGATGCACTACATGTGCCTGGTGTGTCCACCATTGCGTATGACTGCTTTGCTCCGTGCGGTTGGTTTGCAGATGCGCAGGACTGGGGACGCGCAAGATTAGCTTGAGGCATTCGTCCGCTGATGCAAGTCATGCGCATAAGAAAAAAAACGTGTGCCAGTAGCGTTGCCCTTTTTGGTTTGTGGCTGTTAGTTGCTGAGGAGGCTGTAAACAGAGATGCGCTTTTTAGGTTTGTGGCTGTTAGTTGCTTAGGGGGTTGTAAACAGAGATGCACTTTTTGGGTGTGTGGCTCTTAGTTCAGCAAGGGCCTCGTACTAAACGTTTTAAGAATGGGGTTGCTAACGTTGTTAAACGCGTGAAAACGCCACTACTGTAAGATACAGAGATAAAGACTGTATCGCTGTAGTAGTGGCGTTTTCACGCGTTTAAAAACGTTAGCAGCCCTATCCTTAAAACGTTTAGTACGAGGCCCTTGCTGAACTAAGAGCCACACACCCAACAAGTGAATCTCTGTTTACAGCCCCCTAAGCAACTAACAGCCACAAACCTAAAAAGCGCATCTCTGTTTACAGCCTCCTAAGCAACTAACAGCCACAAGACAAAAAGCGCAACGCTACTAGCACACGTTTTTTTCTATGCGCATGACTTGCATCAGCGGAAGAATGCGTCAAGGCTGATCTTCACGTTTTCAGTCCTGCGGATCTGCAAACCAATCGCACGGAGCAAAGCAGTCATACGCAATGGTGGACACCCCAGGCACATGTAGTGCAGCCAAGCATTGTGGGGGAGCCGCAGGCTGGCAGAGGTGCAAACAGAACCATGCATAAGGGAGGCAATTGTATACCACCACCACCATTAGCCACACTTGCAACAAATTATGCCATCCACCGTCCTGCCCATCCCACCCGCCGCCACAGCCCTCCCATCCCTTCTCAGCCCACCAGTTCTAGTACCCAATGCACTATCGCCCATCCCACCTGCTCCAGCACGCCGTCACCGTCACTGCTCTAGCTGCCACTGTGCCTGGCGAGCCATCAGCTCAGTGCCACACAAAGCGTCCCTGGCGCCCAGCTCAAAACGCACACACACATCGTTGTCTCCCTGCACATGGAAAACACCCAAAGCAACCAAGCACAATGGGGGAGCCGTGCGTCGACAGAGTTTTACAGGGCAAACATCATCAAGCACCAAGGAGGCAAGTGTATGTTGACCCGCGCCTACAACAAATTGTGCCATTCACCATCCTGCCCATCATCAAGCACCCTTTGCATTCCTGTCCATCCCACCTGCTCCAACGCACCGCCACCGTCTGCTCCAGCTGCCACAGTGCCTTGTGTGCCATCATTTCCGTGCCCTACAAGGAGTCCCGGCTCAAACGCACACGCACCATGACGTCTCCCTGCACCGCTTCACACACCACACGGAAACACACGAAGCAACAGCTTAGGTAGACGCCACGTTAGCACGGGTGGTGATGGCAAGAGCAGCTACAACCACATCAGCACTCCCAGCCTGCGCAACCTGGAAAACGAGTGAAACGCACCTGAAAGCAAGGCTTGAGCTTAAGCTATTGTAGCGTTGGCAAACTCACGCAGGAATCACAGTCGGAAAGTCTACGGCAGCCTGAATACGTACACCGACCGAAGATGGGCCTACAAGCAAGGATAGGAAGCAAATGGCAAGCGAAAACAAGGTCGCAGTCCGAAACAATAACCTCCGACTTCTCACCACTGGTCCAGCGCCATTTGCAGCATAACCGGGGCACAAAGGGGCAAGGAAGGTGAGAGGCACAACTCCTCGATCTCAAAGTCGGAGGAAAACGATCGTCGCCATCGCGGTCTTCTTCGTCGTAGTCATATGCAGGCGGGATGAGCCCAACAATGGCTTCGGAAATAGAACATATGCAATACGGGAAGAGATGCGGGACGGTCAACTTTACAAATGTCACACCAAATGTGAGAGACGAAGCCAGAGCGGCTTCGCCGCGCTAAATGAAGCTCGAACGCTTTGAAAACGCCACTACACTAGATAGCGACAAAACCGCCAGTGCTAAAGGGTTTAAACACGCTCGGCCTCGCACCGGTGCTAAACAGCTCTCGACCTCAGCCAACGGCCGCGTCGCTACGCTCCGCGGCCGCTGGCTTCGGTCTCGAGCTGTTTAGCACCGGTGCTCGGCCTCGCGTGTTTAAACCCTTTAGCACTGGCGGTTTTGTCGTTATCTACTACTTAGTGACTGTAGCTTCTTAATAATGTGATACTGTATCAGCATCTTTGGCTAACCGACTGGAGCTAATCATGTTGGAGCGGTATGAATGGTTGCATGAGTAGTGGGGATACAACCACGAAGTCCGTGCAAGTTGTCTCAATAGATTGGCCACAGGCAATTGCGCAAGCAAAAAAAAAAGGGGCGGCCGGACTGTATCATACAGAAACGGAAGCTACAGAAAATGTATCTGTATCTCTGTATCGCTGTATGCCCAGCCCTGATCCAGCATCAAGACCCAACCACTTAAATCTAGCTGAGGTGCAGAAACACATCAATCCTGCTCAATTCCATTTCAGCTGCGCCTGCAGTGCCAGCGGCATCGTGACTATGCGCAAGGCGTGGGCTGCTCGGCGGGGGGTGGGCTGCATGCACCCACCGTCAAGCCGCTGCTGCCGCTGCTGCCGCTGCTGCCGCTGCTGCCGCTGCTGCCGCTGCTGCCGCTGCTGCCGCTGCTGCCGCTGCTGCTGCTGCTGCTGCTGCTGCTGCTGCTGCTGCTGCTGCTGCTGCTGCTGCTGCTGCTGCTGTTGTTGCTGCTGCTGCTGCTGCTGCTGCTGCTGCTGCTGCTGCTGCTGCTGCTGCTGCTGCTGCTGCTGCTGCTGGTGCACACATTCTCTTTGTAAGGGGTTCAGTATCTTCTCAGGTTGGGGTTGACTTGCTGTAGTGAGTGTCAATGGGCTGCTGACCTGAGACGTTATGGTATAAGGCACGTACCCGAGCCTCCTAACCCATCATCAGCCGCATGCAAGCAGCTCGGCCAGGCTTTGCCCCCACCCCCTTGGTGGCCTTGCCTCGAACATACTTACCTGACCGGCGTGTCACCCTGATCACGAAGGGGGTGCACGTATTGTAGCTGCTTGCATTGCACTCCGCTTGCGGCTGCAGTAGCAGTGACTCTCATGGGTTACTGCACGGTTTCATTTTTGTATGGGTGAGGAGCGTGCACTGCACCCCTCGCCACTGAAACATATGCAAGAGAATTGGAAACTTAAACGAATGAAAGAAACGTCAGAATAGGATCCTCGCACACGGCACATGAACGAAAAGGAGGTTATGACCTTGACAAGCATGATGTAACGTGCAGCCTCATAGAGGCGACGCTGGTGCGAGAATGTGCGTTCCTCTCTAGCCAGCCATACAGAAAAAGGGACCCCCTTGCACAAACCGGCTTGTTGTGAACCGACCACTGTGACTTTCGACACAGAAGAAAGCACGTCATTTCATTGAGTAGACCTGTGGGAACATACTTCGGCGTAACCTAACTTTGCCTTGCAGTGCTGACTAGCCCAACCGGACCACCCCCAGGCAATCCCACCCAATCCCACCCCCTCCCACCCCCTCCCTCCTCATCCCAGCCCCAGCCCCGCCCTCCCACCCCCTCCCACCCCCAGCCCCATCCCTCCCACCCCCTCCCAGCCCCTCCCAGCCCCTCCCAGCACCAGCCCCGCCCTCCCACCCCCTCCCAGCCCCTCCCAGCCCCAGCCTAGAAGCATAGCTGCGCAAGTGCATCCCCTATGGTTCGCAGCCGGCGGCGTGCTATACGTAGCACAAGTGAAATCACTTGGGGCTGCTTATCTACAGCAAGGAAGGCTGAGGCTATTGCTAAGGAGGTGCAGGCCGAGAATGAGTCACGGAGGTCAAGCCCACCCCTCTTGCTGCCCCCCCGTGGCAGCACCTAGCAGCTGGTGCTGCCCCTGGGCTGCCCACCCCTCCCACTGCCCCCCCGTGGCAGCGGCTGGCAGCTGGTGCTGGTGCATCCCCTGACCTGCTCACCCCTCCAGCTGCGCAGCAGGGGGTCAGGGCGGAGCTGGACACAAGCTTGACACGCAAGTGGAGGGCGGGCGTGAGGGATCGGACCCAACATGTCGAGAAAGGTAATGTAGCAATGGCCTACACACCTTGTGTGGCCTTACATAGTGGCCAGGTAGTAGGTTCTACTCACGAAGCGGTCAAGCAATGCAGCAGCCTTGTATGGCCCCTATTCCGATGTCGAGGCGAGGCGAGGCGAGGTGCATGGGGTGCTTTTTCGAGGCGAGGCGGCGAGGCGAGGCGGCGAGGTCTCCATGTCCCTCTAAGCGCCCCCAACCGCCCTACCTCGCCTCGCGCGATTCCAATGGCGAGGCGAGGTCGAGATGCCCATGCCACCAGATTTGCGTGCATGGGGCCTCGCCGCCTCGCCAAGCCAGCCTCCCAGCCAGCCCCCAGGCCCAGCGAGGCGAGGCGAGGTCACAGGCGAGGTGTGACTGTTTTCCAGAACTGGCAGCTTGGCGAGTATGGCCCCGTTTCCAACAGCGGAGTTGGAGTTGGAGTTGGAGTTGGTGTTGGAGTGCTTGGAGTTGGAGTTGGAGTCCTCGCGGAGTCGCCAGCAGCACGAACCACCAGCCCAACCGCCGACTCCAACTCCGCCATTTCCAACAGCGGAGTCCGGAGTTGGAGTTGGGACTCCAAATCGACTCCAAATCGACTCCGCGGAGTCCCCAGGACTCCAGCTCCCCCCCCCCCCCCGGAGTGCGGAGTTGGAGTTGGAGTCGGACATTTCATGGAAATCCTTAGCTCGTCTGATGATGGTGGTGGTGCAGCAGCAGCTTCAGGCTCCGGCTCGCGTAAGGTGGACATCGCAGCAACATCTTCGCGTCTCTCGCTGTCAAGTGCGTTGTTGAGTGCGCCGAGTGTCTTTAACTTGGGGGACCTCTTGAGCTGAGGCCCAGAAGCGTGTGGCCGGACGATGTCATCGCAGCAGGCTTGAAACATGAAACGGGGATGTCAGGCCGTCTACGCGTATCACAAGGCAAGTGGCATAGCAATGGCATAGTACAAATGTTTAGGTGTTGATGCAATGAAGGCATTTGTTGTTGCAATACCCAGGTGGTGGTGAGCCATATGCCTTCTTCAATCTGTCAAGCGACGACAAGTTGTATGTCATCAGGGGCTGTACCAAGGACATCTGGGAGGGCAGGCTCTTCAACTAGAGGCAGGGCAAACCCTGCAGCTGGAGGCAGGGCAGACCTTGCAGCTGTTGGGAGGGCAGACCCTGCAGCTGTTGGGAGGGTAGACCCTGCAGCTGCTGGGAGGGCAGACCCTGCAGCTGCTGGGAGGGTGGACACTGCAGGTGCTGGGAGGGGTGGTGGCAAGGCCAAGGGTGCAATCAAGCGCACAGCTGCCGCACTGGCAGGGCTCAATGACACACACACACACAGCAACACAATGACCGGCTGCAAGGGCCACTGTGGGTGCTTGCACCAGGCACTGTGAATCAAGCCGAAGCTTCAGCTGCAGCAGTGGCTATGTCTTCAGCATGGTCCACTCAGCTGGGTGGGGCTCAACATGGGTTGGGTGTCAGCTGGCAGGGGTACATGCAGTGCTCCCTGGGTGGGGCTAGTGGTGAGAGCCCTCTAGCTCTCACAGGGCTATGTACCTGGCACCCAAGCGGACTTCGCTTACATCGAGAAGCACCTGTTCCCGTCTAACCCATCATCAGAGGTGTAGCTTAACATGTTTACTAGAGTTGGAGTAGGTTCTGGACGTTTGTTGCTAAACGCATATAGAGTGTGTTGCTGTTAACGAATACGACGCCCAGTAGTGTGTCATGCGTCATGTCATGTACATCATTATTACATCGTGCTACGGGCCCCACCACCTCGATGACATTGGGATACATTTGTAGTTCCTGGGCTCCTTCCCGTACTCACTGACGCGGTTGTAGCGCCTGCGACCAAGAAGTGGTCACAACATCGAAGATGCGAGGATGGCAACAGTGAGCCACATATATCGCTAGCCTCTTGACGACCAGCCCCTCCTCCACGACCCATTGCACTACGCTAAGAAGAACTTGGAGGATGATTTGCTTCCATCGTCGGCGGGCAGTGCGGCGCCGCATGTCCGTAATTCACTTCAATCGCACCCATCGCAGCTAGCAACACAAATGGGCGGAGCACAAATGAGCAGCGGCTCTAAGTCTAAGTCGAGACATGTCCAACTCCAACTCCGGGCCAAACCGCATTGGAAACGGTCGGAGTTGGAGTCCAAAAAGTGCCGACTCCAACTCCAACTCCGGGCCATTGGAAACGGGGCCTATGGGGGTGGCGAGTGGCTGCGCGATGCTCAGCATGTCTAGGCTGCAAACGTAGCATCAGCATCGACAAAGCAGCAGCTAGTAGATAAACGAGAAGAAGTCCTGGCCAGGGTAGTGATAGCTGCAATAGAAGAGGGCGGAAAGACAGCCGTTAGTTTCGGAGGCGACTGGGAGGAATTAGCGCAGCCACTTATCGGTCGCTTCGCAACAACAACTTGTCCTCAGAAACCGACGAAGGGAGGCAATTCACTGCCAAGCAATGCCAGAAGCTATGGAACCTGCGTGCCTGCACCTGCTGTGCTTTGCTTTGCCCGCTTTGACTTGCTTTGCCCGCTTTGCGGAGAATGTTTAGCTAGTCCCGCTTTGCGGAGAATGTTTAGCTAGTCCCGCTTGCGCAGGGCTTGCAGAGGCGTGTACTTGCATTGTCCCGCTGACGCTTAGCTTGCCTTGCAGAGGCGTGTACTTGCATTGTCCCGCTGACGCTTAGCTTGCCTTGCACATCTACACGCTGCTTGCCACCTTCATCCCCGCCACCACCCCAACTAACGGGAGAATATCGAACTTGTTGTCACCAAACCTGGAGTTTTGATAACCTGCTGCACCACAACTGTTGCACCACAACCTGCAATACCCTTCACATACAGCCAACCCTACACATACAACCTGCTCCTAGCAGAGTCACAACATAGCCTGCTCAACGCAGAGCATCATTATCAACACACGTCCAACACCTTGCTAAAGCCCAATGACTTAAGCCTTGCAGAGGTGCACAATTTCATTTTGTCAATTTCATTTTGTCAGCGACGGCAGCGGCAGCAGCATCGTGACTATGCGCAAGGCGCGGGGTGGTCGGCGGTCGTTAAAAGGGGTCCATGCAGCTTCGCTGTTACCACTGCTGCTGCTGCTGCTGCTGGACCGACTGTCATCGGATGTGGCGCACGCAGTGAAATGAGCGAAGAGGGGAAAATTTGAACACCTCGCCTCGCCTCGCCTGTCTCGCCGCATTGGAATCGCAAAATTCAATATCGCCACATGCAGCCACATGGAGCCTCGCCTCGCCTCGCCTCGCCCCATTGGAATAGGGCCCTATATTTCCGAGCATGGGTGGAGGGACGTCGTTACATCGGTTTGGCGTGCCATGTGAATCGTTTTGACTACGGCGACTGGTCCTCACTGTGTGCAGGTGCTCATGGACTACGTCGGTCGCGGCGGTCTCTCGCGACGAGGCCCGCATGAGCAAACAATGCATGGATTCGGATGTGAAGATTTGAGCCGCCATAGCACTCAGCACACTGTATGGTATTTAATGATACATGTTGCACCGCATGGATGACAGAGTCTTCTATCCGGGAATGTGCGACACATAAATATCAACAGCGTGGCTGAGACGCGGCGTCGTTTTGATTACCAGGGGTCGGTTTCCTGTCATTTTCTGTTAGTTGGGAACACCTGATCTAGGCAGCTGTGATGTTGCATGCCAGTGGTGAGCGAGTACCGCTGTCATCTCCCTGAGGCTGTGTGTGTTGCTGTCAGCCGCTGTGCCTTCAAAGAACATCTGGAGTCGCTGACTGCTCCTGGGCTGCCAGGGTCCTGCTCCTGGTCTGGCTGCACTGCTACTGCACACCAGGCTGCAGCTGGCTCATGCACCTGGCTCATGGCCGCATGCCATGCTGCTCGTTACCTGGCCCCACCTGCAGCTGCATTGCAAAGGCCATTGCACCAGGCAATTGCACTGAGCAGCGCTGGCAGCACTTGGCCAGCTCACCCACAGCCTACTGGAGCCCTGCACATCCGTGATGACCAGCGTGGCCTTGGGGCCTGCAGCAGGGGGCAGCACATGGCCCAGCAGGGAGCGCTGCAGCCGGGCGCTGCGGCGCCAGTGAGCTGCCAGGGCCGCTAGCAGCGCCACCACCAGGCAGCACACCACCACTGACACGCTGGCGATGATGGCCAACCTCACGACTGCCCAGGCTTGGTGCGCCTGCAGCCACCCACCCAGCGGCCAGCAGCAGCAGTAGCAGCTTAGGCTACGCTTTCCCTGCCTAAAAGCTGGGAGCCGCTACGCCGCACTGTAAGCTGTCTCCGCTGATGACTCCGCTGAGGTCAGCAGCTAACCAGCAGCTAAGGACGCGTCAGCAAATGCAACGGCTGTCAAAGGACAGCGCACAGTGTGACAACGGACACTATGAAAAGGCTCCGTTTGCCACAGATTGCCATCTTATTTGGAGCAGGCGTGGCGGCCTGCTGTGATTACCGCTCGGGCACCGTCTCAAAGCAGCAGCCCCGCACTATAGCAGCACTATAGCAGCACTATAGCAACCATTGCTTGTGCTTGTGTTCGCAGATCGACGCGCTAATTCGTGACCGCGCAGTAAACAATGGTACACGGCCCCGTAGAACACGGCCCCGCAAACGGCCAGGCACCTCTCTGAAAGGTAAGCCCCTTGCCCTTGTTGCCCCGCACATAGCCCCGCACTTGTTGCCCCGCACATAGCACTTGTTGCCCCGCACATAGCACTTGTTGCCTCGCACATAGCACTTGTTGCCCCGCACATAGCCCTTGTCCTTCTAAAGGACATAGCACTTGTTGCCCCCGCCCTCCTTGTTTAACACCGTGCGCATTGTTGCCCCGCACATAGCCCCGCACACTAAGCATATGTCGTGGCCCTATGTGCTTGCAGGTATCGCCAAAAGCAGCAGCGATTAATAAACTTGCAGCCACAATGGAGCTTCCTAGTGGAGCAGTCCATCACTACCCGAGCCCTAGAGCCATGGCTCACTCTAGGGCTCCTAGCTAGTTCACTAGTGTTTGCTAGTGCAACGGGCTGATATCCTTTTAAGCGTTAAGCTGTTAGTTTTGGTGAGGTGCCCAGTGGTCAGGGGGTTTGCCCCTGGAACGTGCCACCGGGATGGGGTTTGTGGTCATCAAGGGTGCGACCGAGGATGCTACAACTAGTAGCGGAGTGAGATTACCCACAGCCCAACATGTTGTTCCTTGTTGAATGAGTTTTGTTGGACTGCTCCTGGGCTGTTGCCAAAACTCCAGCTGCTTCAATTGCTGCCGCTGCTGCTGCCTGAGTAACCCCTCCTCACTAGAGTCATACGCATAGCTGCCGTGGGTGTGCGGGGACTCCTCTGTGGCTACAGTAGCTGAGGGTATGGTGGGAGAGAGAGTCACAAGACAGGTAAATGCATCACAACCGTAGTCTCTTAGTCATCATCGTCATTACATTGTCATTACACTGTCATATTGTGTCAGAATTTCCCATAGTAATCACCAAAAACACATCGTCGCACTGGCAAACCTACTGCTTCACATTATGCCTGTCCACGATACTAGTGCAACTCGCTAACCTTCCTTGGCATCTATCCTACCTCTACACTCTGTTCTACTCGCTGCTTACATGCCATCCTGCACCACCCTGCTGTGCGGCCGCCGCACCTGGCACAGCAGTCAAGCGCAGACAACACAGCCCCGCTTGCATAGATGCCATGCTGTCATCACTGGGGCTATCGTGTCAACCACACTTGCAGTGGTAGTGGCTGCGTGATCCCAACAACAGGGCGACAAGCCGAGGCTGGCATGGCATATTAGGGCACACTGCTGCCACCACCACACACAACAGCGGAAGAGATGGTGCGCATCTGACTGCCATTTTACTGCCTTGACAAGTGTCTTGATGGACGCTTGAATAGTCCCTTGCTAGACTTCTGCCTCTGGGGTCATTTAGGCATCATCGCCTGATCTGACTAAAGGCGGCAAGTCAGGGGAGCCACTTGCTCTCCTCTGAGCTGGGCTGAGGATATGAAGGTGCTTGCATCCCTCCCTGCAATGAGCCTGGGGTTCATCTCTGCCTATCACCTACCAGCCCATCCACGTCTTCACCCCTGCTGGCGTGTCCTGCCCTCCGACCCCCCTGGCTGCCCAACCCCACCGCCCCCGCTTGACCCTAAGCTGCGGCCCAACCGCCAGGAGCTGCCGCCCTCAAACCGATCACCCTGGGGCACCAGGCGGCTGCTCATCCTCCAGCTGCTGAGTAGACCTGTGGGAACATACTTCGGCGTAACCTAACTTTGCCTTGCAGTGCTGACTAGCCCAACCGGACCACCCCCAGGCAATCCCACCCAATCCCACCCCCTCCCACCCCCTCCCTCCCCCTCCCAGCCCCAGCCCCGCCCTCCCAACCCCTCCCACCCCCAGCCCCATCCCTCCCACCACCCCCCAGCCCCTCCCAGCCCCTCCCAGCACCAGCCCCGCCCTCCCACCCCCTCCCAGCCCCTCCCAGCCCCAGCCTAGAAGCATAGCTGCGCAAGTGCATCCCCTATGGTTCGCAGCCGGCGGCGTGCTATACGTAGCACAAGTGAAATCAGGTTTGATAGCTACAGCAAGGAAGGCTGTGGCTATCGCTAAGGAGGTACAGGCCGAGAATGAGTCACAGAGGTCAAGCCCACCCCTCTTGCTGCCCCCCCTTGGCAGCACCTAGCACCTGCCCCTGGGCTGCCCACCCCTCCTACTGCCCCCCCGTGGGAGCGGCTGGCAGCTGGTGCTGGTGCATCCCCTGACCTGCTCACCCCTCCAGCTGCGCAGCAGGGGGTCAGGGCGGAGCTGGACACAAGCTCGACACGCAAGTGGAGGGCGGGCGTGAGGGATCGGACCCAACATGTCGAGAAAGGTAATGTAGCAATGGCCTACACACCTTGTGTGGCCTTACAGAGTGGCCAGGTAGTAGGTTCTACTCACGAAGCAGTCAAGCAATGCAGCAGCCTTGTATATTTCCGAGCATGGGTGGAGGGACGTCGTTACATCGGTTTGGCGTGCCATGTGAATATCGTTTTGACTACGGCGACTGGTCCTCACTGTGTGCAGGTGCTCCTGGACCACGTCGGTCGCGGCGGTCTGCTCCTGGTCTGGCTGCACTGCTACTGCACACCAGGCTGCAGCTGGCTCATGCACCTAGGCGCCTGACCTGCAGCCGGGGAGCTGTGGTTGTGCCTCCATCACCCCAGCAGGCAGCACCTCCTGGAAGCATCCATCACCCCAGAGGTGCCCAGTGGTCAGGGGGTTTGCCCCTGGAACGTGCCACCGGGATGGGGTTTGTGGTCATCAAGGGTGCGACCGAGGATGCTACAACTAGTAGCGGAGTGAGATTACCCACAGCCCAACATGTTGTTCCTTGTTGAATGAGTTTTGTTGGACTGCTCCTGGGCTGCTGCTACAGCTGCAGCTGCTTTAATTGCTGCCGCTGCTGCTGCCTGGGTAACCCCTCCTCACTAGAGTCATACGCATAGCTGCCGTGGGGGTGCGGGGACTCCTCTGTGGCTACAGTAGCTGAGGGTATGGTGGGAGAGAGAGTCACAAGACAGGTAAATGCATCACAACCGTGGTCTCTTAGTCATCATCGTCATTACATTGTCATTACACTGTCATATTGTGTCAGAATTTCTCATAGTAATCACCAAAAACACATCGTCGCACTGGCAAACCTACTGCTTCACATTATGCCTGTCCACGATACTAGTGCAACTCGCTAACCTTCCTTGGCATCTATCCTACCTCTACACTCTGTTCTACTCGCTGCTTACATGCCATCCTGCACCACCCTGCTGTGCGGCCGCCGCACCTGGCACAGCAGTCAAGCGCAGACAACACAGCCCCGCTTGCATAGATGCCATGCTGTCATCACTGGGGCTATCGTGTCAACCACACTTGCAGTGGCAGTGGCTGCGTGAGCCCAACAACAGGGCGACAAGCCGAGGCTGGCATGGCATATTAGGGCACACTGCTGCCACCACCACACACAACAGCGGAAGAGATGGTGCGCATCTGACTGCCATTTTACTGCCTTGACAAGTGTCCTGATGGACGCTTGAATAGTCCCTTGCTAGAGTTCTGCCTCTGGGGTCATTTAGGCATCATCGCCCGACCTGACTAAAGGCGGCAAGTCAGGGGAGCCACTTGCTCTCCTTTGAGCTGGGCTGAGGATGAAGGTGCTTGCATCCCTCCCTGCAATGAGCCTGGGGTTCATCTCTGCCTATCACCTACCAGCCCATCCACGTCTTCATCCCTGCTGGCGTGTCCTGCCCTCCGACCCCCCTGGCTGCCCAACCCCACCGCCCCCGCTTGACCCTAAGCTGCGGCCCAACCGCCAGGAGCTGCCGCCCTCAAACCGATCACCCTGGGGCACCAGGCGGCTGCTCATCCTCCAGCTGCTGTCGCTGCCCGGTGCACAGCCGTCCGCATGTCCTCCCTCAGGGCTGGTGAGCTGGCGTGCCAGATGTTGTGGGGGGGACAGAAGCAGGGAGAGGGGGTCGCCTGGGTGCCGCCGCCGCTTTGCATGCTCCTTTTCTTTCAATACCTGGCCATGCAGCAACCATATGGGCAGAAGGGCAATGCCATGTTGGCACCAGGCTGGCAAAGTAGCGATGTGAACCGACAACAACAACCAACATGCATGGGACATGAGCAGTATGAAGCACCTCAGGGGCAGTGTGTCTGTGTGCAAACTACACCTCAGGGGCAGTGTGTCTGTGTGCAAAAACACCAGGGAGGTGTGCGGCCAGCAAAGCAAGGGTTGTGTGGTGCCCGCATACAGCAGCAGTCTCATGTGTAGTCTACACACTGTAGACGCAGGGCTGGTCTGGACCTGGCGGCGGCGGAGCTGAGCCAGTGACCTGGGTGGCACTGTCGGGCCAGGCTATGACCAGTTGTCTGCTTGCTGCACAACAGGCCCTGGCAGGTTCAGCAGCCTGTGCTCCTCTGCGGTGTTGCACATGCCTCAAATGCAGCATGGCGGTGTGGGGTCATCCTCATCAACATTACCAGCACAAACAAAACTCACTCAACAAGGAACGACATGTTTGCCTGTGGGTAATCTCACTCAGCTACTCCAATCAAGTTGAAGCATCCTCGGTCGCACCCTTGATGACTACAAACCCCACATCGGTGGCACTCTTTCCTGGGGCTAATCCCCCTCACCACTGGGCACCTCATCATAACTAACAGCTTAATGCTTTGTAAGGCTCACAGCCTGTGCAAACTACAAGGGGCCTATGCATTGTTGCGGGCACATGGCATTGCCCTGTCAGCGTTGCTGCACTACAGCCTCATGCACATGATGCACACACTGCAACACACATACATACAGTGAGGTGGGGTGCTTGTCTCTTGACCACATGCAATGAGGACGCAGCACAAGGACGCAGCTAGGCCATGCAGCTGTCAGCCCTTCAGCTCTGGTTGTCCTTAGGGCACTGCACCAGAGCGCAAGGGCGCAGCAGCTGCTGCTAAGCCCTGCAGCTTCCCAGCTCAAAGCAGCAGCCCAGAGCCGTGCCTGTGTGCCGCACCTCAATCTTGCGCCGCAGCAGCTTGACGAACACTTTGAGAGTGATCACTGTCTTCAGCAGGTCCACGAAGTTGTTGCTCTGCAGGTCAGTGTCACCCCGCCTGATGCCTAAGAGGTCAGCCGTGGTCAGGAAGCAGGGAGGAGGTGCAGCATGGGATCAGGCATGCCAGACTACAAGGGTGGGACTACCAGGCCATTGCACCAGGCCATTGCACCACTACGCCGCACTGTAAGCTGTCTCCGCTGATGACTCCGCTGAGGTCAGCAGCTAACCAGCAGCTAAGGACGCGTCAGCAAATGCAACGGCTGTCAAAGGACAGCGCACAGTGTGACAACGGACACTATGAAAAGGCTCCGTTTGCCACAGATTGCCATCTTATTTGGAGCAGGCGTGGCGGCCTGCTCTGATTACCGCTCGGGCCCCAAGCTGCAACCGCGGGTTAAGGTAAGCACCGTCTCAAAGCAGCAGCCCCGCACTATAGCAGCACTATAGCAGCACTATAGCAACCATTGCTTGTGCTTGTGTTCGCAGATCGACGCGCTAATTCGTGACCGCGCAGTAAACAATGGTACACGGCCCCGTAGAACACGGCCCCGCAAACGGCCAGGCACCTCTCTGAAAGGTAAGCCCCTTGCCCTTGTTGCCCCGCACATAGCCCCGCACTTGTTGCCCCGCACATAGCACTTGTTGCCCCGCACATAGCACTTGTTGCCTCGCACATAGCACTTGTCCTTCAAAAGGACATAGCACTTGTTGCCCCCGCACTTCTTGTCCAACACCGTGCGCATTGGTGCCCCGCACATAGCCCCGCACACTAAGCATATGTCGTGGCCCTATGTGCTTGCAGGTATCGCCAAAAGCAGCAGCGATTAATAAACTTGCAGCCACAATGGAGCTTCCTAGTGGAGCAGTCCATCACTACCCGAGCCCTAGAGCCATGGCTCACTCTAGGGCTCCTAGCTAGTTCACTAGTGTTTGCTAGTGCAACGGGCTGATATCCTTTTAAGCGTTAAGCTGTTAGTTTTGGTGAGGTGCCCAGTGGTCAGGGGGTTTGCCCCTGGAACGTGCCACCGGGATGGGGTTTGTGGTCATCAAGGGTGCGACCGAGGATGCTACAACTAGTAGCGGAGTGAGATTACCCACAGCCCAACATGTTGTTCCTTGTTGAATGAGTTTTGTTGGGCTGCAAGGGTGTGTGACAAGGTTGTTATGTTGTTATGTTGTGATTCTGTGACAAGGTTGTTATGTTGTGATTCTGGGTGTGATCACAGCGGCAGCGGCAGCGGCAGCGGATGTGCTGGGTGTGATCACAGCGGCAGAGCACCTAGCAGGAAGTCCCGAACCCCTAGAGTGAGAGTGAGAGGGAGAGTGAGAGTAAAGCATTCTATGGGAAGTTACTCAGGAACTGCTGAACCCCTTGAGGGCGGGGGCGAGGGGTAGCCAAGCAGCCATACAGCTGACAGCCACAGCGTTGTTGGCCAACCTACCAGTACAAGCGTATCAGACTAGCCAAGACAAGGCTGAGCCATGGGCGGTGTGTTTTTGACCACAACTGAGGAGAGCAGGTCGGGTGCTGTCCCACCTTGAGCAGCCCCTCGCTCTGCGCCTCGCCCACAAAGTTGTCCATGATCACCGCAATCACCAGGTTCAGCATGATGAACAGCACGGTGATGACGAAGGAGGGGAAGAACAGGCCAGCAGCCACGGAGAGGGGTGAGGCCATGTCACATTGGTAGCTCTGCAGCCAGGTGGACAACACAGCTGGTCAGCAACCTGGAGCCTTGTGGTCCAGACAGCAGTGCAGGCTGTTGGCATAGCAGGCAAGGGGTGGTATAGGTTATGCCAGGACCGCTAGGCCTGGCAAGCCCGCACCGAGTGAGCCTTGATGCGTGGGTGGGGTGTCATTACCATCGTCATTGCGACATGTGAGCTACAGCTACCGCCGTGACACAGGGTGACAGGTTCAGCCAGGTGGATAGTAATGTGGCTGGGCTCGGGCTGACCGTGCAGCAGTGGGCCTTAACGCGGCTCCTGCTACTATCCTGGTCTATCGGATACACGATCAGGCAACTTAGAAATGGCTGGTTAGCAGATAGGAAGTCATTCCTGCATGTTGGAGAGTGTTGGTCAAGGCTGTGCATATGGCTAGGGCTGAGGCCTTGACACCGGGGATGGACAGCCTACCTGGTCACAACACCTTCACAGCTTGTTATCATGCACACACCACACCTACCCACCCTGCCTGGTGAGTAGGGTCAAGGATTTAGTCAGGGTCGAGCAACACAGGGTGGCTTGCGGCGGTGTTGCATAGTGTCAAAACAAGTCTGGAGATGGGATGCAAGCAGTGAGTGCTTTGTTCAGCAGCCTGACCTGGTCGTTGCAATTGAAGCCAACACGCATCACGTCTTGCCAGCCGTCCGCAGTGAAGACACGGAACAGGGTGAGCAGTGAAGTGCCAAAGTTCTGCAGCAGTCCAGGAGCAACAAGGTCAGCTCGCGATGAAGGCAGGGTGCAGCGAGTTCAGCTGAGTATGGGAGCAGGCTATGGTCATCTGGGGAGCCAGTCAGGGCCCTGCATGCGCCCAGTAGCGTGTCTTCAATGCATTCATCCCCATGTGCATGCATGCATGCACATGGGTTCTTTCTCATGGCTGTGTCTAAAAGTAGGTATGGATTGGCCTCTAGCATTGGTCGGGGCCGGGCCTTACACCACATTTGATGACACAGACCATTGACAGGGATGGAGGTGCAGGAGGTGCTATCAGCAGGCATGTGTGTACAGGATGACCGGCGGGAAGAGCACATCATGGATAAGTTGTAGATGGGATGATATGTGTATGGCCGCAGAAACGAGGACGAGTCCATTAGATTTGCATAATGAGCAAGTCACTACAGCCTTCTGACATGCATGCATGCAAGCAGATAGTCCCTTCAGACCAGCAGGCACCAGGTTGTCCGGCTGCTGCCTCACATCAAAGTTGGCATGCAGCTCGCCATCGTAGCGGTTGCTAGCACCAAAGATGTTCATCCCCAGCACAGCGTACATGAACCTGCACGCACCATGGTTTCAAATGCACCATGGGAGCCACAACTGCAGCAACCACACTTGGCCCCTACATGACCTTAGGTTTGCTGGGGTCCACACAACCTCAGCAAGAACTGATGTTGGGGCATATGAAATTGTGGACGTCCATGCAGTGCCTGTAGCACCCCCATGCGAGGCTGTGCTGCTGAGGGGTGAAGTTCCCAGTCGATGGCCTCACCAGGGTTTTCAGTCTAACCATGGCCAATGGGTGTAAGAGCCAGTGAGGCCTTGTCAAGTCCATGCAATCCCATGCAAGTGGTGTGGCTTTACGGCAAGGGTGTGGTGCTCAGTCCAGAACCTGCCAGGCATTTACAGCCCAACAAACCTCTAAGGGTCTGAGTTTTCGACCCACATGAGCAGGAACAGCAGCGAGCCCACATTGGCGATGGCGGGCGAGGAGGAGATCAGTGTGTTGAACAGGGTGCGCAGACCCTTGGCCTTGTTGATGAGCTTGAAGGCTCGCGCAACCCTGGCAAGGGCGGGGGTGGAGCAGACAGAGGGCAGAGCTGGGGATAGGGGCGCAGCGATGTTGCAAGTGTTCACTGGCCATGTGCTGTGTTATGAACCTTATTGGCCTTCCTTTAGCGGCGCAGTGGTGATGCACATGTTTGCTGGCCATTTCTGCCGGCCATTCCTGCTGGCCATTTTGCCTAACTGCGATATGCTTGCTGGTCTACATCTCGGAGAATTCCCAAGCTCCGCAAGACCATGACGCCAACACCAACACCTTTTCTTTTGTTGACCCATAGGTTGAGGCCGGAGCTGAGTCCGCCCACGCTGAGGTAAGACTTACGACAAGTTACTATGTCTGTGCTCCAGATGCTTGTCGTGTCTGTTGCTCCTTGCACCTAACCCTGCTTACGTTGCACGGCCATGGTGTCCCAAACACACCGTACCGTACCGTGCACTCACCAATGCTCAACACTAGTGGCACGCACACGGAACAGCCCACAATGTGCGTTGCCCCGTGCACCATGCTTGCAAGGCACCGCACTTGTGTCTCAGAGCATGGCGTTGGTGATCGCCTGACCTGAACACCCGGAAGATGGTCATGAAGCCCAGGTTGCTCAGCGCCGGCACCAGGGAGCTCACCAGGTCAGGGATGGATACCAGAATAACGAAACAATCAAGCCGGTTCCTGCAGGCCAGGCAGCAAGGTGGGCCGGCAGCAGGGGTGGTGGGCAACAGTGCGTGTGGTGCCTGATGAGCTTAGAGGGGTGCGGGGTGGCCTAAGCACCTGGAGAGTGGAGCTGGGAGGTGGTGGGCTGCTGTTGGTGCCACAGTGGTCAGGGGCTGGGTACAGGAGCAGCCAGTAGCCCCTCCGATAGAGGGTGGTGGGAGGGGCTGGGTTAGGGTTAGGGTAAGAGTCAGAATTAGGGTTAGGCTAATCCCCCTCCCCCTAACCCTAACCCTGGGAGGGGCTCAGTACAAGGGCAGCTAACAGACATCTCTAATACGGCAAGGTTCAAGTGCACCTCCAGCACATGAAGACGATCAAGGGCTAGTCATGGTGTCGAGTAGGCTGGCCTGAGCAGACCTGCCCTGCCCTGTGGCCTAACTGGTGTTCTGAGGCCGCACCAGTTGTCTGACAGGTAAGGGGCCCAGCCCAGCGCCATCAGCTTCAGCACCATCTCCACCACAAAGCAGGAGGTGAAGCCAAAGTTCAGCCCGGTCATGGCCAGGCTGCATAGCAAATGAGGGCACAGTGTGAGACGCAGGCCAACGTGTATCGAGACAACATAGCAGGGGTGCTTGATCAGGCAACAGTGTGCCACTGTCATGCTGCCCTCCACACTCCATGGCACTCAGTGAGGCCTACCCTAGGCGATCCAACTTCTTCTTCTTCTTCTTCTCCTTCTTCTCCTTGTTCTACTGCTGCTGCTGCTGCTGCTGCTGCTGCTGCTTTCCTGCCAGTTTTCCTGCTTTGCTGTGTGAACGCAGCTGCTGACAGTTCCACACCTGTGCCATACTGTCAATGCCAGACTCATAGTGTGACAGCCACTGCTGATGACGACACCTAGCCACCCCGCCCCTTGCCAAACTCTGCCAGGCTTCCTGATGAGTCTCCTGCCAGGTCTGCTGCTGCTCCTCGTCAAGTCTATTGCTTGTGCCACACATGCTGCTGCCACCAAGGCATCGGGTAAACAATTTTAACCACCTAAGCATCTGACTGCCCTAAACATGTGCAGACTACAATGACCATGCTGCAGTGGGAGCAGGCCACGCCCCAGGCAGAAGCGCCTCCCTTGAACGTTGCCTCTGCCGGAGTACTCCTCTTCTCCCTCTTCTTCTGCTGCTCCTGCGGCCATTCTGCTGTCACTGGCCTTCCCCTGGCTACTGACCTGAATTCGTCTGTCTCATTGTAGTGATCGCAGCCCATGATGATGACGTTGGTGACAACGACGGCGATGGTGACGCGGTCAAAGTAGGGGTGTGCCACAATGCGCAGCGCTCGAGCTCTCCACCTGTTGGACGGTACCGGCACACCCTTCCTGCAGCAGACAAGGGGCAGCAGGCATACACATCATAAGCAAGGGTGCCAGCACCAGGTGGGCGAGGGGCCAGGGGCTAGGTGCAGCACCACCCAGCACCACCTGCTTGAGTTTTGCAGTAGGCTGGAACGCTGTGCATCAGGTGGGTTGACGGAAAGCGGTGAAGCTGTGCTGGCAGCGTGGGGTGCAGCGCAACACCAGTCACGACTGCAAGCGGCAGCAGGGTTGACTTGCAGTTGTCCATATCTATTGCTGCAGCTACAGCCTGACTTCTTTCAAGCTGTGAGGCCCCTTGGACTGCTGAGCTGGAGTGTGAAGGCCCTGATGCCCTGCAAGGTCAGAGCACATGTGCCGGCTAGCTCAATCCTGCCCAGCTGCCCACCAATAGTCGGCCTTGTTGGTCAGGCGGAACAGCTTGACATACTCCTGCAGGCAGCAGGCAGCGCAGGCAGGCATGTCGCGCCGAGCTTAGCAGCTTGGCGGGCGGAAAGCTACCTAGCCGCAACAGCAGCAGCCAGGGCGGCAGGCAAGCCAGACATTACAGCTGGTCAGCTGGTGACAGGTCAGCTGGTGACAGGTCAGCTGGTGACAGGTCAGCTGGTGACAGGTCAGCTGGTGACAGGTCAGCTGGTGACAGGTCAGCTGGTGACAGGTCAGCTGGTGACAGGTCAGCTGGTGACAGGTCAGCTGGTGACAGGTCAGCTGGTGACAGGTCAGCTGGTGACAGGTCAGCTGGTGACAGGTCAGCTGGTGACAGGTCAGCTGGTGACAGGTCAGCTGGTGACAGGTCAGCTGGTGACAGGTCAGCTGGTGACAGGTCAGCTGGTGACAGGTCAGCTGGTGACAGGTCAGCTGGTGACAGGTCAGCTGGCAGGCAGCTTGGGCAAGCAGGTCAGCAGGTAGCCAGGTCAGCTGGGTGAGCATGAGGCGGGTCTGACTGCCAAAATCATGGCGTGAGGGAAGGGAGGCTTTACCACAGGTCTTCCTTGTTTACCTTTGCTTGCTTGGACACCAGCACGTCACCCTTCTCCACCACGAGCTTGGAGTAGAACTGCACCACCACGCTGACCTGCATGTGCGGAGGAGCGACTCACAGTGCCCTCCAGGGAGGTCCAGCGACAACCAGGCTGCTTGCTAGTGCAGGGCGTGGGTGGCCTACCATGGCCCATGCATGCTGTTCAAGGCATGCTGGCCAGGCCAGGCTAGGGGTGGGGGCCATCCAGTGGCAGCAGCCACTGCTTGTAGGGGTGGCAGCAGATGGCGCTGAAGCATGCCCCCATGACGGGATCACAGGCTGATGTAGACATCGGACATCCTACTGTGCGTGTGCTGCACTGCTTACTTACTCTGGAATAGCAGCAGCACAAAGCGCACTTGGCAAGCATGCGTAGTAAACACACAGGTGGTGGGCCTTGCTCCTGCCCTTGCTCCTGCCTCTGCCCTGCCCCTACCTTCCTTCTCCCCTGCCCCTGCTCCCAAACCCATACGAGAGAGAGTAGCTCACACCTAGAAGCCTGGACTTCCTCGTATGTGTCTTGATTGGCCTTACCCCTGCCCCTTGGCCTTCACCCCTGCCCCTGCCCCTGAACTTCACCCACCAGCAGGTTGACCCAGAACCAAGAGCCCAGGAAAACAAAGCTCAGCACATACAGGCCCATCCAGGGCGCGTTCTTCTCCTGCACCACCACCACCGCTGTCACCACCAGCACAGCACAAGAATGGCTCTGAACCTGATATGCTACCCTTCCAAACAGCCACTTAGAAGCATTGGATGCAAGCAGCAATGCGTGTGGCATGCAAGGCTTGATGTCCGACACCAGAACACCAGAACAGTAGCTTGAACTCATCACTGGCATGAAAACACTGCACTGGCATCACATTGCACTGGCTAGGCCAGGCTGTGGCAGCTGGTGCTGCGTGGCGCTCGCACCCACCAGGGCCGCCCTACAGCTGAGGCTGCCAGCTGAGAGCCCCGGCCTTGGTGGACAGCAGCTGTGGCCAATGGCCTGGTTGCACAGACAGTTCCTGGCTTGACGCCTTGAGTGCTGTGCTGCCTGTTGCCATGCAGCTGTGGCAGGGTGGTGTAAAGACCTGCCGGGAGGTGGGCTGGGTGGGAGTGGCTGGAGGGGAGGTGCTGACTGTGTGAAGGCTGTGTGAGCTGACGTGGAGGAGTCCGAGGGCACCACATCAGGTTTCGAATTGGCCAGTCGAAGTGCTGGCTGAAGGACATGCCTCCAGGTCACACCTTCGGCTGGTTGTCCACGCCCACTGTGTCGATGCACTGCTGGGCCAGAGCCATGAAGGCATCCAGTGTGGCCAGCTGCTCACAGCAAGCAGCCACAGTCAGGCACAGCAAAGCGTGGAAGCAGTGGCGTGGCACCCCAGCACAGCAACAGTGAGCCCACACCAGGCAGTTGGCACAGCGAGAATGTGTGACAGTAGGAGTACAACAGTGTTTGCATAGCGCACACATGTGTGACTTTCCAACAACAGCCCCCGGAGCAGGCCGGAGCAGGCCAGAGTAGACCAGGCAGGCCAGGAAAGCTGGAGCAAACCGGAGCAGGCAGGAGCAGGCGCACTGGCAAGTCAGTGTCACCGGCACACCGTGAAGAGCGTCAGCATTGCGTTGCCAATGTTATCAAAGTTGCGAAAAGGGCGAGACCAGCTGCGGTGCACCTGACAGTCACGGTCAGCCAAGCAGACAAAGGCCATGCATGTTTGTGTGAGGCGTGTTCTTATAAAATGTGCATGGTGGTGTGCATGGTGGAACTGTGCATGTGGGGCATGGTGCAACCTACATGTGTCACTGCAGCAGGCTGCCAAAGTCTGCACCCACCAGATACCATCAAGCTGCAGGTACACACAGACATGCAGGTATGTTAGGCGGGTAGGTGCCAGGGGCCACACCCAGCTGCCCTCACTGCACTGCCGGGACGCAGCCGGCTGAATCCACAAACCATGCAGGGCTGGGTGAGCGGCTGAGGTGCAGGGCAAGGCAGTGTGGGCAGCTGCTGCAGCGCACCTCTTCCCCTGTAGAGCACAGGTCAGCCTCCTGGCAGATGAAGACACCCGGGGTGCATTCGTCCCTCCATGCCACTGTCACACCCTCCACCACCGCCTGGAGCAGGAAAGCGGGGCAGGGGGGCAGGCATGGCATGGCAGGGCTCGATTGAGCAAGGGAAAGGCAGGGTGGTGGGGCAGGGGCAGGGGCAGGGGCAGGGGCAGGGGCAGGGGCAGGGGCAGGGGCAGGGGCAGGGGCAGGGGCAGGGGCAGGGGCAGGGGCAGGGGCAGGGGCAGGGGCAGGGGCAGGGGCAGGGGCAGGGGCAGGGGCAGGGGCAGGGGCAGGGGCAGGGGCAGGGGCAGGAGTGTTGCCTCTTGACGTACACAGCCGGCAAGGGTTGACTACATGGGCAATGTTTGGTCCAAGTTGGCTGGGATGTCAGTGTGGGCCTGGCCTGGCCCAGCAGGTGTTGCCTAGCTGCAGCCCTTGCCAGCGCAGCTGTCCTGTCACCTGGTTGCAGCGGCTCATGCGGCCGGCGAACAGCTGCACTCCCAGGATGGCGAAGATGCCCATGAGGAAGATGCCAAACAGGAGCTGCAGCGCCAGGTCAAGGGGCATAGTCAGGGGTGAGAGGGGCAGTACGGCAGCGAGAGTGAGCGCAGTGAGCATGCCCTGCCCACCCTGCCCTGCCCACCCTGCGCTGCCCTGTTTGCAGACAAGCACCTCTGCTCACACCATGAATAACATGGAGGGCTGGGTAGACGCCCCTGCACCAGCCCCCCTGCACCCACCACATTAGACACGCTGGGGATGGATTGGATCAGCGTCTCCACCACTAGCTGCATCCCCCTCCACCTGGGATCACAGCAGCCGCACCAGCACTCCCTCACACGCCAGCACCCCTCTGCAGCTGTATGGCAGCTCCAGGCCCAGGGTCAGCTAACATCCAGACGCCATCACTACCACAGCCGCCACCACCACAGCCCCCCACCTAGCCCTGTATGACAGTAAGGCACACAGCCAGGAATCAACCGTGGCACAGGCAGTGGGTGGTGCAGGTTGGCGAGTGCCAAGCAAGTCCAAGATGTGGCACCCAGCTGCCAGGCTACTGGCTGCCACACAACCCAGCCTCACCCTGCCGTCTAGAGCAACAGCCACAAGCCAGCATTGCCTGTCAGCCAGTTAGGGGTGTGGGCAACGGTGAGTGCACCACGCACACACGCAGCTCACTTGCGCAGCAGGCGTAGGGGGCGCAGCAAGCGTAGCAGGCGCAACGAGCGCAGCACAGTGGCCTGCGCCTGGACGCCTGACAGCGCCACCAGGCTGGTGACCACGATCACGCCATCAAAGCTGCATCGTGGCGACACACAGCAGGGCAGCCAGGAGCAGACGAGATGGCTGGGAGTATGACAAGGCCCCAACCAGCCAGCCAGTGCGCACTCTGGCCAGCAAGCCAGGCAGCCAGGGGACCTGTGTGGCTGCTGCTGCTGCTGCTGCTGCTACTGCTGCTCTTCTTGCTGCTGCTCCTGCCCTTGCCGCTGCTGCCCTGGCACTCTTGTACTGCCTGCACTGCCTCCACCGCCCCTGACTCACACGTCCCAGGGTGTCCTGAAGTAGGCGCCTGGGTGCCCCACCACACCCTTGGCCACCAGCTTGAGGGCCATCTCTAGGGCAAAGATGCATGTGAACACCCAGTCGACCTACAGGCCCACATGCAGCAGCAGCAGCAGCAGCAGCAGTAGCAGCAGCAGCAGCAGCAGGGCTGTGACTTCAAGGCCAGGTGACCAGTGACCTCTGGCATGCTCACAGCCTGCCCTCTGGGTGCTCAGCACAACACTGCTTAGACCAGGCAGCAGGGCGGTGTGTCTGTGTCAGCACCTGCATTCAACAGCAGCATCACACTGGACGGCGTCAAACAGCCATGTGTCACACCAAACTTTCATCCATGCGCAAGAGGTCGCAAAGTACATGTAGCATTCGCAGCATGACCCCGCCACTATGCCTTCCTGACTCCTCCCCGACCATAACCAGCCACATCCCCTCCCACGCGCTGATGCCAGCACCTCCTGCACCCCTGTGTGCCCACACATGCAAAGCATCTGCTGTGCCTTGGACTAAGTTCTATTTAGACCCAACCAGGCCCTCCCTGTGCCGGGCCCAACACGCCTCCTTTGCTTGGGCACACGCTGCCCACCTGGTTGTTGACCAGGGCGTGAATGACCTGGGCCGTGAATGACCTGGGCCGTGAATGACCCTCTCATGGCCCCCTGCTACACAGTGGTCACCTACGATGTTCAGGCGCCGCATGTAGGGGTGCTCCAGCGGCAGCTTGGGCAGCTCCAGGGCCAGGTTCAGGGCCGAGCCACAAATGACCAGCTGCAGCAGCGGTAGGCAAGGTCAGGTCAAGTCAAGTCAGGCAGGGCAGGGCAGGGCACAAAGGTGGGCAGCCACAGTCAGCGATGCAGCCACCAGGCCAATAAGAGGCAGAGGAGCAGCACTGGCATAGCTACAGACAGCGTCGCAGCAGACACCCATTGGAGCCACACCCAGTCAAGAGAGTGGGGTGTTGTAGAAGACGTAGCAGAGCAGGGCACAGCAGGTGGGCACAGTGCAGCCGGCTTACAAGGATGAAGTTTGAGAACATGCGGTCCTCAGTGATGGCCACGGTCCACAGCCTCATGCGGTTGGTAGGCCCCAGCACAAACATGCTGCTGCTCTGGAGGTATACAGGGGTGGCGGCAGAGGCTGGGGGGCTCAGCTCGTGTGGTGGGCCCTGTGGGGCTGGTAGAGGGGCCTGTGGCAGCTGGGTGGTGTCCTTGGCGGCAGCAGGTTGCAACCTGCAAAGTGCATGAGCCTGGTGCTGGGGAACTGAACTGGTAGGTGAGGGCTGTGTCAGTTCGTCCCAGGGGTATGGCCCAAGCCTG
Organism: Haematococcus lacustris; assembly: GCA_030144725.1. Taxonomy (NCBI): domain Eukaryota; kingdom Viridiplantae; phylum Chlorophyta; class Chlorophyceae; order Chlamydomonadales; family Haematococcaceae; genus Haematococcus; species Haematococcus lacustris. Next base: position 5,073,056 of record JASKMD010000006.1, read on the forward strand.
ACCTGGTCACCCACAGTGTGGGCCAGGTTGTGCGGCTGTGCCCTAACCCTGTGATTGGCCATCATCATCACGTGGCATTGGCCGATATGCCGTCCAATTGAATGCTGCCAGCGTTCCTGTAGCACTTCAAATCACATTCTAAAGACTCGTTTGCAGTGATATCAGGTGCTGTGTTGCCAGCACCCCTGTTCCCAATGTGGTAGCAGCAGCTGCCGGATTGGCAGTGCAGTGAGTGGCTGTGGCGCCCCTGACTCACCTGGCTGCTACTGCGAGGTCAGACTGCAGGCAGGTTGCGTGCACTCGCCCATCCAGACTGCCATGCATCCCGCCATGTGCACTGCGCTCGCCCTCCATTGACCACCGCACTGCAGGAGGCAGGGCAGGACAAGCACTTACGTTGCTGTACAAAGCACAGCCAGGGTTGCCAGCACTTGGCTCTCCAGGCTTATGATCCTGGCCACGCATCCAAACACAGAGCAGAGTGCCTGATGGGTGCGGGGCTATTGGCCTGCATGCAGGTGGAGGTGTGGCCTGTCCTGCGCAGCCACAGCCACAGCCGCGCTCAAAGGCTTGTATGAGCACCACTTTTGCTCAGGCAAGCAGGGTGCAGACGACGCCCTTGTGAGCAGCAGGCTAATGGCCCCTGCTGAGCCCCTGTGACAGCCCTTGAGTAGCCCCTGCTGCACCACAGGCTGGAGGCCCTAGCAATCGCTGGGGGCCTCCTGCACCCTGATTGCTGCTGGTGGCGTGACAGGCCCATGCGCGGCCTGCCACATGGGCTGTAAGTGTCTGCCTGGGCAAGAGTAGACACGTCTGGTCCAAAGCCTCAGCTGCAGTTGGTGCTGCAACAGTGTGTGGCCTGAGCAGCCGAGGCGCAGCAGAAGCAGAAGGAGCACCAGCCAGTAGCACAGTAATGTGCTCTCCTATGGCCCTTCTTGCCAGCCCATGTCTGCCAAGCCGCATCCAGGCAACAGACTCCCCAGGGGGTGGGCTACAGCGCAGCTGGAAGGCGCCCACATGTGCCCCTTACACATGTAGGGCCTACACACCATTCCAATCTAATCACCGACCACAGAGCACAGGGCCTCTGATGCCTCTGACGCTTCCTTTGCTTGGCCCCACGCTACCCTTCAGGCACTGCAGGCTGATGCTGCTCACCGTGGTTGCTGATGTCCACTGGCAGGGCTGCATCATTGTTCCACTGATCTGCAAGCAGACAGGGATGGCCCATGAGGGGTAGGGCACATCACATCAGCACAGGGCAGGCTGGGGTGCATCTGCCTCTGTCCAGATGCTGAAAGTCCGCTATCGTGCGTGCCCACTATACGTGCAGGTATCAGTGCAAGTGAGCCTCATATCCACGGGTTTTCTTTTGTTTGCCCATGTGCCTGCTTCATAGCTCAACAGTTCATACAGTCCATACAATCCATGAACGCAGGTCAAAAAGACAGCAAAACCGTTTTCACAGCGCAATGCGTGCAGTCCGCAGGGCGACAGTTCCCCAGCACAAAGCAACTTCTGAAACAAGCAATATATAGCGCACGCTATCAACAGCGCTAGAACAAAAAATTGGTAGGAGCCGTCATCATGTATTGAAATGTGATGATGATGACGCTGATGAGGATGCCTGTCCTCATTCGACCCACCCACAGCGCCGTCTCACTCACCTACAGCTGAGGAACGCACAGCAGGTCTGCCCGGGCCACTGCTGGCCGCTGGCTCCAGCCCCTCAGCCACTGGGCCTTCAGGCCAGCCCTCCACGCGCCTGCTGCCCCTTGGACTGCTGTGCTGGCAGAGCAGGTGCGGGGCAGCAGCTGAGCCACACAGCGTCGGCACACAACCCTGCTGAGACTGCAGGCGCTGCCGCTGGCCCCGATGCAGGTCAGGCTGGAGGCATGTGATGTTTGGTGGTCCCACACAGGGCAGGGTTCCCGCTGGCTTTGCTTCACCCTCGCCTGCTGCTGGTCCAACATGGCCTGGCCGCCTCCGCATCACAGCCACCAGCCTTAGCACTGCCAGGAGGGGGTCGGGGTCGGTCTCTCCACTTGCCCCCCTGGCTGTGCTCGCCTGGCTTGCGTTCAGCACCATGCTGGCCTGCTCCTTGCCCTGGTTGGGATTGGCTGGCGGTGAGCCTTCAGGCAATGGGTGAAAGCTGCAGGGGGAGGGGCTGGTGGGGTGGTAGGGGGCGGGCAGGGGGCGGACCTCCAGAAGGTGTGGGTGGCGTGGTGAGAGGGGAGTCTGGGCTGGAGTCGGCATGGGTGGTGGGGGTGTGGGAGAATCCGGTGGCTGGGGGGGGGGCTGCCCTGCTGTCGCTGCCCTCCTGCCTGCCCACACGTCATGCAGCACTGCTTGAGCCACGAAACTGTCTTCCTTCACGCTGTCAAAGAGCAGCTCAGTGTGACCCGAGCTGTCATTGGAGTGAGACGTGTTCCCAGAGGGGAGGTGCAAGTCAGGCATGCATGTGCTGTGACCAGGATCCAGGTTTGAGTGAGTGACAGTGTGTGACTGCGAATATCCAGTGTGACTTTCATCCTCGGGCCAGCCCTCCAGATCAAGGCGAGTCGCAGTGAGGCCTCCCTTGCAATGGGGGGGTAAGGCAGAGGCAGGACCAGGCCCATGGCCAGGGTCAGGGTCATGGTTACAACCTTGGCCAAGTGGGTGGCCAGGCGGGTGACCAGGGGTGGCTCCTTGCACGGAAGCAAGCAGAGCCTGTGGGGCTGGGCCTGGCGTCAGTCCGGGCGAGCTGTCTGACAGTGCAGTCAGCAGTGTGGCGTTGCCCTGACCCACGTGGTGAGCCCTGCCTGCCTGTGTGCCTGCCTGGCCGCAGCCCTGCGTGTAGGTGTGGGTGTGGGCCAGGTGCCGCAGTGGATGCTGCCTGCTGCCAGGTGCGCTACGGCTGGGCGACCCACTGGCGTCAGCAGCGCTGCACCCAACTGCTACCCCACTGCTGCCACCACACTGACGGGTGCTCTGATACCCTTGATCATGCTGCTGCGTTTGCTGCTGCTGTGTCTGATGCTGCAGCTGCTGCTGCTGCTGCTGCTGCTGCTGCTGCTGCTGTGCACCACAGTCCTGCTCCGGGCACTGATGCTGCCGTGGCTGACTGCAGCATGACTGCTGCTGCCGCTCCTGCTGCTGCTGCCCTGATTGCAATTCTGGCCCTAGATAGGACTTGGCTGCACGCTGCAGCTCTGGTCCTGTGCCATGTGGCTGGCAACGCAGGCCCAGCCCTGATTGCTGAACCCCTTCCACCTGCCGCCCTGCATGATGCTGGGGCTCTGAAGACAGGCTGAGCTGCTCTTGCTCTACATGCTGCGCCAGTGCCAGCCCTGACCCAGCTCGTGTGGGAGCTTGCACGGCATGCTTAGGAGCCAGGTGCAGCTCCACAACTGCCTCACCCAACTGATGTGGCCCCTCCTGCTGCATCACTGCCTGCAGTGCCCCCTGGTGGTGGGCCATGGCCTGTTGTGCCCCACCCTGCTGGGCAACCACCTCCTGTGCCTTGCCTGACAGTGGCCCCCCTTGCTGCCTCCCGCCCTGCAGTGCCGCCCAGGGGGTCCGGGCCTGGGTGAGCAGCTGGGAGGTCCCTGCCCTCGCCTGCACAACCCAGGAGGTCAGCAGCCGTCCTGCAGCCCCTGCCCCCCTACCCCCGCCAAACTTGAAAGCAGCGGGCCAAACACCCCTGATGCTCATCCCCGAGGAAACTGCTTGATGTGTGGGTGCCAGCCCACCCTGACTTGACGCAGTCTCCTGGCCGCTAGCGGTCCTTCCCTTTGCAGCCTCCTTGCAATTGACCCCCTTTCCGCCACGGCCTTGCAGCCAGCCACGCATTGTGCCCCGCCCGGCTTGTCCGCTAGGCGGCGCAGGGCCGTCTTGGAAGGGCAGGGGGGAGGCAGTCATGTGTGAGGCGTCATGCTGCTGCTGCTCCTGCTGCTGCTGTGGCTTGATGACTGACTGGCTTTGGTGTTGGGCCCCCTGGCAGAGAGGCTGGCAGGGTGAGGAGGAGCGGCTGGGGCGGCTGAGGAAGCTGGGGCGTGCAGCACGGCGGGCAGCAGTGCCACTGGCGGTGATGCTGGAGCCAGAGTCATGCTGCCGCCTGCCCAGGGCCTGGCTGGGGCTGGGGCTGCGGCTGTGGCTGTGGTGCACACCATCCAGGGTTAAGGTCAGAGCCGAGGTGAATCTGGAGCCTTGGTCAGACTTGGGTTCGTCTTGGGCTTTGCCAGGACTGGGGCAGGGGCTGGCACAGCCCTGGGCGGCAGCAGCGAAGTAGGCCTGGCTCTGGCTGTCGCACCATGGGCTGCAGGCTGTGGGGGAAGGGCTCCTGGGACTGCCTGCCTCGCTGGTGCTGCTCGGCACCGAGGTGACAGGAGGCATGACGTCATCACCAGCACCAGCTACTGAGCCAGCAGGGCAGCTGGGGTGCACACCAGGCGACCCTCTGCCGACATGGCCTCCAGCCTCTGCCCCTGCCTGTGCCCCTGCTTCTGCCCCTGAGGGCGTTGCCGCAGCTGTGTTGAGGATGGTGGCAGGACTGGACGGCCACTGGAGCAGATGGAATGGGCTGGTGCTGGGCGAGCGGGAGGCTGCGCTTAAGCTGCCAGGCCTGCTGTGGTGGCTGGGGTGGCCCACTGCTTCAACACCTGCAGAGTCAGGCAGGGCCAAGGACGGCCTAGACAGCCTGGAGACATTGGGAAGCACATGACCAGGCACCTTATGTATGTTCCAGTTTATTTAGGCATATCTGGCTCTTGATGTGATGTGCATCCGGTGGATCCGTTACAATGGCTGGCAAGAGTGTCGCTGTTCATGCTAGTGCCAGTGTGTGTGATGATGCTGGTGCTACTGCTGGTGCACGTGGTGGTACAAGTAGTGGTGCTTGGGGTCGTCCTCCCCCACTACGCAATTACACTCCTCCTCCTGACCACTCCTGACTAAGCCATTGTAAGCCACCGACGCGCCACTGTACCGACGCTTAGTGTAATTGCTTAGTGTAATTGCACTCCTCCTCTTCAGACAAACAAAACTCATTCAACAAGGAGCAACATGTTTGACTGTGTGTAATCTCGCTGTAATCTCGCTTTGATGACTACAAACCCCCCATCGATGGCACTTTCCCAACAGACTGGGGCACCTCACCAAAACTAACAGCTTAACACTCAAAAGGCTACCTGCCCGTTTTACTAGTCAAATGACTAGTCGATTAGCAAACAGCCCTAGAGTTCGCTGTGGCTCCTGTTCAGACTGGTGCTGTTGCTTGGTGAACACTAAGCAACTACATCTCCTATGGGTAACACACTACCACACGTTTCATACAGTCTTCCTACTCTATCTTCCCTTCCCCTTACCCTCCTTACCTTGCGTTCCCTGTCCCCCTCCTCGTCCCTCCCCTTCCCTACTTTCCCTTGCCCTCCCAGCTTTCTCCCTATCTTTCTCGTCTTACTAACCTTCAGCATGACAGACTGGCTCCAGCTGTGTCCTGGGCAGTGCCAGGGACCGCCTAGCCATGCTGCTGCGCTGCAGAGCCCCGCCACCCGGACCGCAGCCAGGCCAGGGGGAGCCAGGCGCCCCTGCTGCTGCCACATCTGCTGCCAGCGTTCCGGCTGAGGTGGCCATGGAGGCGCGCTGCATCACGTACAACAAAATAAGGGATGCATGCCCTGTCCCTGTGGCCCTGCAACAGCTCTGGTGCCCCTCCCTGTGTTGCCCCAGCCCCTGCCTTGGTAGCTGTGCCCATGTCTGTGTGGCCCCTGCCCCTGCCTTGGTAACTGTGCCCTTGCCTCTACCCTGGCGGCCCCTCCCCTTGCCCCTGCCCCGTTGACCCCTGCCCCTTTGCCCCCTGCCCCTGTTTCTGCCCTTGTTCCTGGCCCATGAGCTCCTCAACAAGGCACCCACAGTCGTTGCCCCTGTGGCCCCTGCCCCTGCCCCTATTGCCCCTGCCCTTGCCTTTGTGGTTGTGCCCCTGCCTCTGTGGCCTTAGGACTGCCCACTGCAGCTCCTGCCTCTGCCCTGGTGCCCCTGCCCCTGTTACTCGACAAGTCACCCACAGTCAGAGGAGCAGCAGTGCGCTTTGTCGCCACCCTCTTCTCCATGAAGTAGTCATAGTCTGGGCTGAACCTGCGCGGCTCCTCATCAAACTCCTGCTGCAGCCGGGCCTCCGCCTGCTCTATCTGCAATGTCAGGATCCACGCTCGCCAGGTCAGCACTCAATCAGGTTTTGGTGAAAAGGGTGAAGCGCTGTGTTATGTGTCAATCCTGAATGCAGTGAGGCCATGGGTGGCGGCAGCAGCAGCAGCAGCAGCAGTGTTGTCCTGTGTGCCGCTAGCATCATAGTGCAGGAGCAGCAGCAGCGGAGGAGGAAGGTGGGACCTACATCCTGCTGCGTGAGGCCGTGGTCCAGGCCCATCATGACGAACCAGGCCTTCATGTCCTGCACCAGGTCCAGGTCCAGCTGGTTGTGGTGCCGCTCGTTCACTCTGGCCAGGAACGCGTTGCCCTCTGCTGACCCTGGATGCCATGCCATTACCCCGGCAACTTGTAACTTTTGCACATTGCAGGCGTCATCATCATTTGCTGATGCATGATGGGATGCTGCCACTTGTCACCGTGACTATGGGTGCAGCTCTGGCCAAAGCATTGCAAGGTGCGCTTGCTAGCCTCAGCGCCTGGCAGCCTGTCTGCTACACTTGCATGGACAGCGTCCACCTAGTCACACCAAGGCAGTGCATCACCACCACCACCAACAACAACAACACCACCAACACCAACGACAACAACACCTTTGCCACTCCCACCATTACCACCACTACCACCACCATTGCCACCGCCACCACTAACACCACTACCAGTTTTACCACCACCTGCGGCGGCCATCACCACCGTTGCTACCGCCCCGCACCACCTACCATGCTGCAGGCCTGACTCTGTGGTGGCTACAGAGGTGGCGGAGGCCCCATCCAGGTACGCCTCTTCCGCTATCTCCACCGCCTCCTGCTCCTGCGACACACCCCTCATCACCCCTTGGTGGCAGCACTGGTGGTGCAGGAGGCTGGGGCAAGGGCTGCACCAAGCCAGGGCACCAAGCACCAAGCCTTCAGCACCTAGCCAGGGCATCAGGCCTCCAGCCTAAAGCTCAGCCAAACCCCTGCACCTGCTCTTGACCTGACCATTGGGCACCATATCAAGACTGTGGCACGTTGTCTGTGAGGACAAGGACGTTTCTTACAGTGTCCATGCAGGCAGCCAACACGGCACTGCCAGCGGCCCCCACATTTGTTTCTAGCAGGCCTACCTATCATATGGCCCCTTGCAGCCATGCCTGCCAGGCAGGGTCTCACCGGGGTCAGCTCTGGCTCGTCCTGGAAGTTGTTGATCAGGATGGCGAGGAAGAGGGTGAGCAAGATGAAGTTGCCAATCACAACCCTGCGGCAGGATGGCCAAGACAACCAAGACATGAGGCACCCAACCCATGGCACCTGGCTCCAGGGCGAAGCACATGGGATACAGCCTCATGATCATGGCCTCACCATGCATAGCAGCCATCACTACCCCCACAGTTGTGGCGGCGGCCAGGCGCCCAGTGTCAGATACTAGACTATAGGTCAGTGATATATAGTATCCATTTGAGGTGTATCGTGTACTTTTCCATAACTGGAATATGCTCAGAGCTAATACGTTGCCGATCTTAACCGCCTTCCAACCGTGCCGAACAGCCAACAGCTAGCTGCGCGTTTTCACCTCTCCATGCGTTTGAGCATAGTGTACTCAGCCCGCCAGTTGTCCATTACATATAAAATATGAAACATGCGATGCACAGCTAGTGGTCAGAAACTAGACTACAGGTCAGTGCATGAACGCACCAGATGACAAAGTACAGGACTGCTGCTGGCCCGGTGCCCTCCATTGCCATAAAAGCTATGTGCACCCAATCATCAACTGCACAGAGCAGGTCAGTAGGACATCAGGGCAGCTAAGGCAGAGCAGGGAAGCGAAGAGCAGGGAGGGGCGGGTCAGGTACGGATGGGGCGGGGTCGGGCGGATGAGATCAGGGCACGGCGCAGCTTGGCGGGCCAGGTGTTAATGGGTAGGGGAGAAGCAGGGCGAGGGGGGGCGGGCAGTTAGCCCCGGGCCCTGACGGCGCAATGAGGTGGAAGGTAAGGTGGCAGTGCCAGGCAGTCAGTTGGCTGCAGACTCACGCGTGAGGACCTGGAAGGATGTGTACAGCGCCTCCCACAGCGTGTCATAGTTGGAGCGGCAGGTGTCCGGGTTGCTGCTGCAGCTGAAGGCAGGATTGCCGCCGAATTGCTGCATGCCTGGTCATGCACATGCCAGTGTCATCATGAGCGGTGGCAGCAGGGGAGGGGTAGCAGGAGCGGAAGCGGAAACCATAACAACAGAAGAAGCAGCGGTGCTGCTAGGTCAGGGCCAGGGTATCAGAACATAGGGACATGGCACTCTTGCTGCACTTGTACAGTATGGCGCACATTGGCTGTGTGGCACTTGCCTATGATGGCAAAGATCCAGATGAAGATCCCCAGCAGTAGGAAGAAGTCAGCCAAGGCCACAAACCCCTGTAGGCACACAGGCGCTGCCCAGGCACTGCCCAGCAGGTACTCTGGGCTGACTGCCAACAATGACAACAATACTTGGCACTCAACTGTGAGTTAGCGTGCTTCATAAACAGGTACAGCAGCTCTGTTCATCACCCCTAGCAGTCCGTTGCTATCCGTGGTACTTGTGTCTTTGTCTCCAGCACAGCTGTATGATGGCTAGGCAAGTGCAGAGCATGTCGGGTGGCAGCAGGTGGCACAGGCAGGCAGTGTGTGGCCGGCACAGTGTGGCACAGTGGTGCACAGGCTGGCAGTGTGTGGCCGCACAGGGTGGGGTTTGGTGGCACCACCTACTTTGATGACCAGCTTCATCAGGCGGCGCAGGCCCGGCACCTTAGCCAGCAGGCGCAGGCTGCGCAGGATGCGGAGCACACGGAACGTGCGCAGGGCCTGCAGCTCGCCAGCCCCACTGCCCGCCAGCGCCGCCAGCAGCAGCAGCTCCACGATGCTGACTGCAGGTCACGGCGGCGCCAGGGGTAGGGGCCAGGGGGTGAGGCTACTGGGGGAGGTGACAGGGGTAAGGCAGGGGTAGGCAGGTCTGTACAGGCTGCGTCATGACAGGTATGAGAGGTAGCCCCTGACTCCTGCCGCCTGCCATGGTCAAGGCTGTCAGGCTAGCTGCCCCTGGGGAGGCCCTGGCTCACTGATGACGATGCTGCCGTCCAGGATGTTCCAGGCATCCGTCCAGTAGCGCACCAGGCCTAGCCCCACATGCTTCACGCTGAACTCCAGGATGAAGCCGGCGGTCAGGACTGCAGGTCAAGGTGGGCCAGCCAGATAGACTTGCAGGCTTGCCTGGGCCGCAGAGCTGGCGAATCAGGGCGGAGGGGAGGAGGAGGAGGAGTCAAACACTTCTGTTAAGGACAGGTGCTCACCACTGCCATTGAGCACGAACTAAATGTTGTTGCAAGTATGTGGTTGAAGACTTTGACAAGCTGTTGTGTAGGCTTGCTCAATCTGGGCAAGAGATGCTTTACACTCCTGTCTGGTGACAAGAGGTTGAGTGGTGAGCATCATGGCGGCCCTGTGGGCCCTGACCCCGCAAACGTGGAGCTGCTGCAGGTGTGTGCTGCATGCAGAGGTCACCTGTGTTGACAATCTCCAGGCCAGCAGTGTACTCATGCGGCTGGTCAGCATATGTCATTGCAAACACCTGCAAGACAGCCAGGAGAAGAAGAAGACCACCCAGTGCTCACCGACGTGCATTGAGAAAAGAGCTTACACCCTGGTGAGCGGCCTGCTCCCACCACGCAGGACAGCCTTGGTGACGGTCATGGTGGGTGTGACTGTGAATACCAGGGTGACAGGCAGGGTTACATCCTGATCCCAGTGACGGCCTGTGTGAGGGCTGTGTGAGGGCTGGATGATGGTGAGCGCTGCGGGCCAGAGCCCCAGCATGCACAGCCATAGGCGCTTTGGTTAGGTAGTTCTGTCAATCTCATTGGCCAGTCGCACAGCGCCCCAGTCTAGCAGGGAGGCAGGGAGTCTGGCAATAGGCAGGGAGTCTGGCAATAGGCAGGCAGGCAGGCAGGCAGGCAGGCAGGCAGGCAGGCAGGCAGGCAGGCAGGCAGGCAGGCAGGCAGGCAGGCAGGCAGGCAGGCAGGCAGGCAGGCAGGCAGGCAGGCAGGCAGGCAGGGAGTCTGGCAATAGGCAGGCAGGCAGGCAGGCAGGCAGGCAGGCAGGCAGGCAGGCAGGCAGGCAGGCAGGCAGGCAGGCAGGCAGGCAGGCAGGCAGGCAGGCAGGCAGGCAGGCAGGCAGGCAGGCAGGCAGGCAGGCAGGCAGGCAGGCAGGCAGGCAGGCAGGCAGGCAGGCAGGCAGGCAGGCAGGCAGGCAGGCAGGCAGGCAGGCAGGCAGTGAGGCAGGCAGGCAGGCAGGCAGGCAGGCAGGCAGGCAGGCAGGCAGGCAGGCAGGCAGGCAGGCAGGCAGGCAGGCAGGCAGGCAGGCAGGCAGGCAGGCAGGCAGGCAGGCAGGCAGGCAGGCAGGCAGGCAGGCAGGCAGGCAGGCAGGCAGGCAGGCAGGCAGGCAGGCAGGCAGGCAGGCAGGCAGTGAGGCAGGCAGGCAGGCAGGCAGGCAGGCAGGCAGGCAGGCAGGCAGGCAGGCAGGCAGGCAGGCAGGCAGGCAGGCAGGCAGGCAGGCAGGCAGGCAGGCAGGCAGGCAGGCAGGCAGGCAGGCAGGCAGGCAGGCAGGCAGGCAGGCAGGCAGGCAGGCAGGCAGGCAGGCAGGCAGGCAGGCAGGCAGGCAGGCAGCAGGCAGTCTGGGTGGCTGAGTGGTCCACACCATGGTGTTGGTCATGATCATGGCAGTGGCCATGTGACTGAACCAGGAGGCGAAGCACATGTTGTACAGCCGCCGCCGCCAGGGCCACATCTGACGCGGGTGGGTGGGGCTCAGCAGCCGGTTGTACACACACACCCTGGAAGCAGGCAGCAGGCGCTGCTGGCGCCTGGTGTGGTGTAGCCAGGGGCCAACAGGAACAGCTGGCCGGTACAATCAGGCAGAGAAGTACAAGACACACACACCGGCGCCAATGCTAACTACCTGGCACCGCTAACCTGTTCAAAAGCACAGCCACGTGACACCCCTAACCGCCCCTATCTTCCCCCTGTCCTCCAAGCCATCAAGCTTATTGACTTGGTGGGAGCAGGCCGCGCCCTGCATGGCTCTCCTCCCTTGCTCTATGCATAGTGAAGTTACTTCTTCCCGCCAGCCGCACCGGCCGCCCAAGCCTCCCCCTGCCCACTGCTGCCTCACCAGGCATTGTGAGCCCTCCTGGTCCACACGTCCACCCTGGCCATCCAGCCGGCCCTGAGCCCGGCCCAGCCTCGCACAGGCTGCCCCTCTGGGTCCAGGGCCGCCTGCCTGTGCTGCTGCAGCCGCGCCTGCCACTGCTCGTCATCTGTGTCCTGCCGCTGCAGGGGTCGCCGCTTGGGCTTGCGCCGTTTCTTGGCTTTGGGAACCTGCAAAAGGCCACGAGGTGGTGGGGATGGGGATGGTGGTGGTGGTGGTAATGAGGTCAATGTGGCTATGCCTGGGCCTTTACCTGGGACTGCAGCTGCGCGAACTTGGAGGACAGGACGGCGATGAGGAGCTGCAGGGCGAAGAATGAGCCCAGCAGCACCTGCAGCACAGCAGCGCAGTCCCAGTGTGCCAGCAGCATGACAATGAGGCTTTGGGAGCCCTACCAGGGCACCAGTGTGTAGCTCTGCTGGTGCCTTCAGGTGTGAGACTGATGAGGAGCTGTCGATCTGAGCTGGCCTGACTCAACCTCTCAGTGGTGATGGGCAGCTGTGGGTTGGAGACACTGCTGCCACCTGCTCTTGCCCCCTACTATCTTCCAAGCGTCTGCCGCAGTTGTGGCACCACACCCAGCTAGGCAAATAGTGCTCCCGCCCTGCCTCACCTGCCTCTCCCCCTGCTGCCCCTTCCCCTGCTGCCCCCACCGCTGCTGCCCTGGCCCTGGTTCTGCAGCTGCCCTGCTGCTGACCCTGCTGGACATGCAGGTGGTCACCAGCGGAGCAGCAGGGGTCGCACCAGCAGGACGAAGAAGGTGATGGGCACGCCTGGTCCCATGGAGTTCATCAAGGGGTACAGCAGCACCTCCGACCAGTTGTCCATGGTTAGCATCTGCACACCACAGCAGTCAGGCCAGGGTACGAGCTGCTTCTAGGCACTGCTTCACATGCTATGGGCCAGCAGGGAGAGGCAGGCGCTGGACAGCCGACTGGTGGCTTTAAGGGGAGACAGAAACAGGTGGGCACTGGGGATGACTGGAGCCAGGGCAGGAGGGACTGGGGCTGGGGGGTGGGGGCTGAGCCTACCCAGCCCACCAAGGGCACGGGTCAAGGCAAGGGCAAGGCTGCCACAGCCGGAAAACCTACAGCCAGGCAGGTGGGCAGACAGGGACTGCCATGCAGTGCTGAACATGCAACGCATTGGGGTAAGCGGGTGGCGACCACTGGAGCTGCGCTGGTGGCCAGACCAGCTGAAGCTGCCATAGAAAAGGCACGGAGTACAACGACCAGCAGCAGCACTCACAATGAAGACGTTGAGGGCCACTCCACCAAAGTGGTCAAAGGTGGTGAAACCGTTATTGGGGTTTTGGTCGGTCCATTGGCAGACTGCATCTGCAGGCACATGCAGGGGAAGCTGCATGAGCTGGCGCACCAACACCAGTGCACGCAATGTCTGCAAGACCTGTATGCTTACGCTTGATTCATGCACAAGGTGTGGCTGACGTTGTAGGTTCCTCTGCCCCTGTCTTTGAAGAAGCCCTGCCTTGCCTTGCTAGAGTCACCCTGCAATCTTGCAGCCATCGCCAGCATCCTTGCTGGCATTCCAGCCCTGCCTCCGTCACCTGCCTCCAACCTGCCTGCCAGCTACCGTCAGCGCCACCCACCTCCAGGGCAGGTCAGCATGCCCTGGTCATGCAGCGCGCAGGGCACGTTCTCGTAGCCAGGGACAATGAGCCAGGTGGCATTGTCGCTGCCGCTGTCACCGCCTGCACCTTCATCCCCTGAGGGTGCAGAGGTACCTCCCTTGAGCAGCTGGCGGCTCGCCCTCGTCCCACCTGCCTGCACCCCCCCGCTGTCAAAGCCTTGCAGCGGCATCAGCCACCCCAGCCGCTGGGCCTGCTCGTGTGGATGCCAGGTCCGCCCCGCCCGCCCACTCCCACGACCACCTCCTCTTCCACCACCTGCCTGGTCAACACCCCAACCAGCCTGGCGCTCAAGGTTGCGCCACAGGGGGTCCAGGCTGCCACTTGGCTGCAAGGCGGTGGCTGGGAGGGATGCAGCAGGCAGGCTGCCCAGCAACTGCCGCTTCAAGGAGGGCAGCTGGGGGATGGGGGGTGGGGCCAGGGGTGGCGGCAGCGGCACACCCGGGTCAGCAGCCTGCGCCATGCAGCGGCCTCGCAGCTCTCCCATGAAGAGATGCAGCGCCACGATGCCAAACACGGCCAGGATCCACATCAACAGCATGAACACGTCCAGCAGCAGCGGCAGGGACAGCAGCAGCGTCTTGACCAGCTGCCGCAAACCTACAGACAGACGTGGCACAGGGGGCTGGCAGGAGCAGATGACCACCTGCCTGTGACACTAGCAGCAGGCAGAGTAGTCATCGACAAATGAAGCAGCGTGTACAGCAGTACCAGACGGCTTGGTGAACATAGTGTGACACTGCAATGGTGAGTGACATTGTTGTTTAAGGCTGGATGTGTGACATGTGCGCCCAAACTGATGATCACACCGATGCTCACACCAGCTATAGAAAAGTGTTTAACCCAGGGTCAGGGCATGCCTGCAGGATGACCTCCATCACATGGGCATGCGGTGCATGCCCTGCTTTTTCAAGGTAGCCTGGGGACACACTGGCACTAGCAGCCTGTCACTAGCGTGCCTGCTACCAGACCTAGGCCAGGTCTTGACTTTGATCTTGATCTTAATGTCGAGAACCTACCGCCCCAACCTGGCCGGCACGCACCTGGTATGGCATTGATGGCGCGCAGTGCCCTGAGGGCCCTCAGCGCCCGCACCCCTGACAGGCTGCTGCTGTCGCCCAGGGGCAGGTAGGCCAGGTAGCCGGAGGCGGTGGTCAGGAAGTCCAGCCACCCCCAGCCGGTCTTCAGGAAGGCGCCTGGTCCCAGGATGAAGTTGTTAGACACTGCCTGCATGCAGCCAGCCACCTCACTTGACCTAGTCTGTACGCAGCAGCGGCATCGGTTGGCTGACACACGCATGCTGTTGGAGCTGTTGGAGCCGTTGGAGCTGTTGATGATGATGGTGGTGGTGCTACATGCTATTCAATTCCGGGCAAGCCAATGGCTGGCCCTACCCATGGCATGTTTTCACCTTTTGAGCATCTACGACTGGAATGAGTGCAAAACAATGTCATGAGCATCGCTGTGGTATTATCATGACCAACATCACCATGCTGCAAGTCAGAGCAACTGGAGCGCAGCACTGAACCTCATTGGCACATGTGCCCCTGTCTCCACTTTGGCTGCTGTGGCTGCTGCTGCTGTTGTGATGGCTGCTGCTGCTGCTGCTGCTGCTTTGTAGTGCTGCTTTGTAGTGTTGTGGTAGTGGTAGCTGGTGCTGATGTTGTTGAAGCCGACCTGCCAGGGTGAGCTGACCTCAGGCCAGGGTCAGGATGTGCTGTGCTAGCCCTGGCAGTGGCTGGTGCTAGCACGCAAGCCAGCTGACCACGGCCTGGCAGCTGCTTTCATCACCTGCCAGCGCAGTGCAGTCCACATGCTGCTAGCCCAGCGCTTTGCAGGTGGCGCAGCTGCCCTGATACAACCACACCTGACAATATTACCCTATCACCCGCCCAGCACCTTGACCCTCAACCTTGAGCCTTCATTGCAGTGGAACACTCAGTGTGGACCCCTACAAAACGTCCTACCACCCGAGTGTGTCAGTACCACCCGACCAGCAGTGTGTCAGTGCTGACCAGCGGAGGCTGCCAGTGCACCAGGGATCGTTGGTCGATGTGTCACAACACTGTGGCTGCCCACAACCTGCTGCCATAGCACCTGCTGCCATGCTGCACAGACTTGCTGCACAGACTTGCTGCACAGGCTGGCATCACAAGGCCCGACCTGGATGCAGACGTCTATTGTGAAGGCCACGGTGAAGAACAGATCCAGGGCAGTGAGGGCCTGCTGTTGAAAGCAAAGAGCAGGGTGGGCGAGTATACACCAGAACAAAGTCGAACAGCACCAGAACATGGCAGATGCATCTGCATGATATTGCTTAGTGCCTGCACACCTTCTTAGTAGGGTTTGCAGCAGCGCACTCTCCTGTGCATGTGGGATCTTCGACACCCATGAATATGACGTTCAGGATTACCAGAGTCATCACCAGCTTTGCATACCTGTGTGGTGGTGCCACAGCATTCATTATGCTCATGCACACATTCTACATTGCCAGGAAAACTTAGGAAGATGTTCAGAATAGCAGATCAGTGTCTGAACCTATATTGGCTAGGTCACATCCTGTATGTGGCACATGCATTTGGTCTCTAAAACTGGATGCGCAAAGCGCAACAGCGTTTGGCTTAGCTTGTTGCCATGGCTTGGAGAATCTAGCATCAGCAACAGCAGCAGTAGCAGCAACAGCCTCTGCCTGAAAGATTTCAGGCAACACCTTTCTCCATGTTGAAAAGGGTAGGTGTTCTGCTCACTGAGGTTAGGTACTCTCACAAGCACACGCCGCTGAATGACAGCAAGCGCTGCTGTAGCAGAGGAAGTGTAGCATGTGTGTGTGTCTCCATGTGTGCTTTTCCTTGCAGTGCCGTGTCCTGTCGTTGTGGCCTGTGTAGGTGAAAGCCACAGGTACAGCTACAGCTACCAAAGCATGGGCACAGCTACCAAGGCAGAGGCTGGGGCAACACAGGCAGCTTGTAGTCATCAAGGGTGCGACTGAGGATGCTTCAATGTGACTGTAGCGAGCGAGATTACCCACGGTCAAACATGTTGTTCCTTGTTGAAAGAATTTTGTTGTCTGTGTAGGTGAGACTTTGTTGGTTGTTTGCCTGTTTTTAGCAGGTTGTAAGCATCTTGAGCCTTTCAGCTTTTTAAGCCTGGACGCCCGACAGCGCCACAAGGCTGGTGAGGTGCCTGGTGGTCTAGGGGGAATGTGGCATCGGTGTGGGGTTGGCAGTCATCATGGGTGCGACTGAGGACGCTTCAACTTGATTGGAGCAGCTGAGTGATATTACCCACAGTCAAACATGTTGTTCCTTGTTGAATGAGTTTTGTTTGTCTGCTTACCAGGGTTGTCTGCTAAGATACAGTAGGTTTCTTCGGATGACGCTAGATGGGCTGAAGATCCAGAAGCTGTGGTTGTTACTGTCCAGTCTGACATACAGGGACCTCAGCTGCAGCGTGCATCACACAATGCCACAGCCAGCATGTATCACGTGCCTTCAGCATGGTACATCACAAGGACTCTATACTACATGCATTCTTATAACATCGACTGTACACATTGGCATACATCGCATCGCGCTGCTCTGCTGCGGTTCTGACACGCACCCGCTGCTGTATGTTCCCAGAGGCTCCTTCCGCTCTACCCCTCTGCTCTGGGGATCGTGCGCCGAAAAGAATGAAAGAGTTCCTTTCCAGCATTCTCTCGGCAGCCGATGCGCGATGGGGCTGGGCCTGCTACTGAGCTTCACAGTCCCCTACTACCCTATCCACCCATCCGCTAGCTTGCAACAGCGGACGTGGGCCATGTAGAAGCTTGCATGCAAGCGTGGATATCTTATGTTGGATTCTCTTGTACCAGGGGGTGCGCAGCTGTGCGCTGTGCAGTGCTCTCACGCAGCTATATGATTCTCTTGGACTGTCGCACATCTCAGTTTATTGTCCTGCATACCGTACTCTCCCTTTTGATTCCCGAGGCCTCGAAAACTACAATTAAAACATTATTCCCGAGCCATATTTTTTTAATGCTTCGAGTTCCCCGATGGCCAAAGTATGTTGAAAGTTAGTTTTGAGAACGTCTTCGTGCATAGAAATAATCAAGCCTCCCACCCCAATAATCTCGCATCAAAATCATATGATTGACATTGTCAACTGTCGTGGTCTCTCTTCTAGTGGCCTTATCACCTGACCACGTCACATGGGGCACTGAACCTCGCTAATACAGTCATGGTCCTCCTGCCGCTGCTGCAGCCACCCATTCTGCTGCCTTGGCCAAAGCAAGCACCCCGCCTTGCCAGCCTTGCCAGCCTGGTTGCCACCCTTGCCTGTCCTGTGACCCCAGCCTTTGCCCCAGCCTGGCCCACCTCCCTCGACCTTGCCCGGGGCATAGCAGCCACCCTGGTTGCCACCCCGGCCTGTCCTGTGACCCCAGCCTTTGCCCCAGCCTGTCAGGAGTCCCCAACATGGGGTTGGTAATCTTCATGCAAGTACTCGCACCAGAGTGCACCGATTCCGGTAGCGTTTGTTGCATTGGCACCTGCGAATTACTCCGCATCTACTGGCGAGCGGCGCGTTAATCCTTGCATCAGAGTCAATGCCGGCGCAAGCGAGCGCGAACACACCTCAGCTGCTCACTATCGATTGTTCTAGGGGTGAGTAATGGCACCAATGAGGGAACTCCGCCTGGCATCCAGCCGGAAGTACAATCACAACACAGCCCGCCAGGCTCGCTCCGCGAGCCTTTTGTTGGTGCAGGCGGTGTTGGAGGGCCATCGTGGGGCATGTGATCTAGCGACATTGCTGCAAATGCGGGAAATGTGCGTCTCTCTCTCGCTAGTCACACAGGAAAAGGGACCCTCATTAACAAAATGGCATGTTGTGAGCTGACTACTGTGACTTTCCAGATTTTCGCTACATAACTCTGTTCCTTACTCAACGCCACAACTGCTGGAGAAGAAAGCATGGCAATTACTTGATCAGGCCTGCTTGAAATGACATTGGCGTGACCCGACTTTGCCTTGCAGGAATGATTAGCCCATCCGACCCTGCCCATTGCACCCCCCCCCCCCCTCCCCAGCCCAGCATCGCCTTCCTACCTCCGCTCACCCCCTCCCAACCCCAGCCCGGCCCTCCAACCCCCCCTCCCACCCCCTCCCACCCCCTCCCAGCCCCCTCACTGCCCTCCCACCCCCGCCACCCCCTCCCAACCTCAGCACCCCCCTCCACCCCCCCTCCCACCCCCTCCCAGCCCCCTCACTGCCCTCCCACCCCCGCCACCCCCTCCCAACCTCAGCCCCCCCCTCCACCCCCCCTCCCACCCCCTCCCAGCCCCCTCACTGCCCTCCCACCCCCGCCACCCCCTCCCAACCTCAGCCCCGCACTCCACCCCCCCTCCCACCCCCTCCCAGCCCCCTCACTGCCCTCCCACCCCCGCCACCCCCTCCCAATCCCCTGACCTGCCCACCCCTCCTGCTGCACCCCCCTGGCAGCAGCAGGCAGCAAGTGCTAGTGCAGCCCTAGGGTTGCTCACCCCTCCACTTGTTGCTGCACCTGAGGAGCAGCAGGGGACAACAACGGAGATGAGCACGAGCTCGACACGCAAGCGCAAGGCGGGCATGAGGGATCGGACCCAACCTACCCAGCAAGGTAACAAAGCAATGGCCTACACACCTTGTACTGCTCAGTTGCATCTGTTTGGCATGCCGTGATGACCGTTTTTTCTGCGGCGACTGTCCCTGACTGTTTGCAGGGGCTAATGGGCCACGTCGGTCGCGGCGGTCGATCGCGGCGAGGCCCGCATGAGCAATACACGCATGAATTTGAATGTTAATATTTGAGCCGCCAGTGCGCTCAACACAATGCACGGGAATTAGTTAAACACGCTTCAACCCGTAGCTGACAGAGTGCTCTATCCAGGGATATGCGTAGCATAATTAGAGACCACGTGGCTGGGACGCGGCGTCGTTTTGATTACCAGGGGTAGGTTTTCTGTTAGTTGGGGACACCTGACAGCCTGGCCCGCCTCCCCCTGGCCCAGCCCAGGGTGGGCTGAATCCTAGCAGGTTGCCACCAGTTCTCATACGCGTTGCCGGTGCGTGCGAGAGCAGGAGGTGTGCTGGGCGATGCGGCAAGATCAATCATTGCCACATGACGATCGAGAGACATTTGAAAGCGTTGTTCATCGTGCATAAGGGGCTCGCGGTGCAGATTATCAGCTGCGTCGGCGGCACTGATGCCCCGGACCACAAACTGGTCCATTGCTGGCACTTTCGTCAAGGTCAACTAATTGTTTGACTACTTCCCGAAAGACCCGAAAATACAATTTTTAATCATTCCCGGTTTCCCGAAGGACAAAAAACGATTCGGGATAGGGAATCAAAAGGGAGAGTACGGTATACTGCATTTGCTTCCAATTATGTGGCCGCTACTGCCTGGGTCGCGCACTCCACAACCTGGTTTGGCGCTGAGGGGCTATTGTGCCAGCACTTGCGCTTGGCAGATATTTCCTAAATCACATGCACTCCAGCACCTTGGCCCTCAACCTTGAGCCTTCATTGCAGCGGAACACTCAGTGTGGACCCATACAAAACGGTGTTTTGCCTGTGTGGAGTTCTCATGCTCATGTCATGCACATGGCATACACATGGTCATGGTCGCCTACCACCTACACTATTGCCTGACCACGAGGGCTATTGTGTAGAGTAAGCATGTCTTGCATGCACTAAGTGTGAGCTGATGACAGCTCAAGATAGGGGGGCCACACACTACTGTGCCACAGCGGGCTGCTGCTGCTGGGCCTTGGGTGCCTTGTCACACAGCCGCTTGTAGCCCAGGCCTGGGTACTCCTTGCCCTTGGCGGGCAGCTTCCCCTGCTTTGGCCACCAGCACAGCTCCAGTGGGCGCCACCTGCTCTCCCCAGTGCGCTGCATGTTCAATGCTGCGTTGCAGTCCCTGTCCAGCCACCTGCCTGGCTGTGGTGCTGGCTTTGCTTTGGCAGCCTTGCCCTTGCCCTTGTTGGGCTCAGCTGCCGGCTCAGCCTTGGTGCGCTTGGCTGGCAGGGGGAGTGCTGGGCCCAGGCTCTGAGGCTGCTGGCTGTGAGGCTTCCTGGCTGCTGCATGGGGCCTGTGGGGGCTTGCGGGGGGCCACTACCGGGCACCACATCAGTCGGATGCGGCTCTTGCTCCGCGGCACTTGGCCGCTTCCTCGGAAGCATTGCGCCACTAGGCTCCTACCTGATCATATCTGCTCATACACTCGTGGAGAATAAGGCCGAGTCGGCGACTTTAGTTAAGGGGTACTGCAGATAGCCCTTTCAAAGGCCGTCCCATCGCCATATGTTTCATGATTTTAATCGACGTGGTTGGGCTGTAATCGGCCTTTAGCTGAAGGGCTAAGACCCTGCACTAGGTTAGCAAAACCCTGCACTTGGTCAGCAAACCCTACACAATGTCAATTGACACCCTGCACAAGGTTTCAAAGGCTACTTGTGCCTCAAAGAGAGAATAAACCTAGTGTAGGGTTTCATTAAACTGGCCCCCATTCCTTATTGGCTTTGACTTTGCACATGCTACCTACTAGGTTGTGCTTCTATTCTGATGCCTGACAACTCCACATACCCAGAAATTTCAAAAAGTCACTTCAGTCAGTTAGCACCATCTCCCTCGAGCCAAATTCGGGGTGAGGGCTCAGCCACTGGTCCAGCAGCTCCGCAATGACCAAGAATTTCACTTTGGCCCAAGGGAGTCTTCTCCTCCACTAGGTCACAGCAGCCTACATGCCAAGTCTCAGACCTCAACTCGCAAGTTTGCCGAGCCAGCCAGCCCTTATTCTCCAGGAGTGTACCTACTTATACCCAGGAGGCAATGTCACTCACTCTTGCACCTCCAAAGGGCAAGCCTCCAAAGGGCACCCTCCCACTAGCCAAGGACCATTTACAGCTTGGGGCACGTGCACGTGCACTCCAGCAACTCTAACTCAGCGCACACCTTCCCTACCGCCAGGGTCCACGTCATCTGTAGTTTGAACTTTATGTCCAGAGCAACCTAGTTTCCTGCCCCCAACCCCTTTCCAAAGTGGGGCGATATGAAACACATGCTCTTGATAAGCAATTGCCTTGAGCATGGCCTAGAGCACACAGTCCACACAGTTGCTAGATCTCCAGTCCCATGTAATGACTGCAAGTGGTGAGGTGTTCTGAGGCTGGGTCCAACTCTCAGGCAGATGTTGACTACGCCCTGATCTGTAGAGTATCAAATAGAACACCCCCGCCGCTAACTCAGCACATGGGGCACCCCTCACAGCTACTCACACCCCTCGCTTTGCTCGCACGCACCCTGCCTGCCCCAGTCTGTGTCATGAGTCAGCCAGAGGGACATGTGCGTCAGCTGTTGCTGCTGCTGCTGTTCCTCTTGCTGCTGCTTTTACCCATGCTGCTGCACTAGCACCAGCACCGCACCGTGGGCTGGGGCCACACAGGCAGTGGCACAGCTACCAAGGCAGGGGCTGGGGCCACACAGGCAGGGGCACCAGAGCTGATGCAGGGGCCACATGGGCCAGGCCACACATCCCTTGTTTGCTGTATCTGATGAGTCATGGTAACGCAGGGACAGTTACATGCACGGCAATGACCGGTGACACCACCGCTGAGAACCATGCCACCATGTAGCGCAGCAGGAAACGATGCACTGCTGCTGCCGGCTGGGACCCATCCTCCACGTGGCAAACCAGCCGCCCTCCCACTATTTTGGCAGCCTCAGCCTCAGCTCTTCCTAGGCCTGCCCGGACGTCCTGCTGCACCACCGTGGGCCGGGCCCCTCTCAGCTGCCCTCCAGGCGATGTGTGTTCCATGCTGCTGTGTGGCCCACACTGCCCTGCACTGAGCAGCTCACTAGACAGTTGCTGCTGCTGCACAGCCTCAGGTGCCTCACTTAGGCTCTGCTGCACACTGGGTAGCCCATTGAGACGCTGCAGCCCCTCCCTAACACTCCATACCGCTCCCTCCCACTGCCTTGCTCTGGGCACTGAGGCCTGGGTCGGCTGCTGCTGCATGCCACCCTCAGCCCCTGTGGGCTTAGCACTGGGAGGTGGCGGCGGCTGGGTGCTGGGCAGTGCGCCATCCCCCAGCATGGTCTGCAGCAGCTGGGCGGTCTGGCAGGGGTGCAGCATGTACCAGTGGCTGGCCTGGGTGCCGGGCAGCAAGGGGTGGGCCTGCGCTCACCAGGCAAGGTGCTGGGTGAGCTTGGTCAGCGAAGAGGGGGTAACCCTAACCTAAACCCATGCCTCAGCTTCAGGCCCCCCAGCACAGGCCTGGAGCACATGCCCGCACCTGGTGCTGAACTGCTGCAGAGCCTGTGTGAGCTACTCAGCTGGCGTCAGGGAGCTGTGGGTAAAGCTGGCTGGCGTGCTACAGCCCATTTGCTGCGTTCCCTGTCATACCCTACTCCCGCTACTGCTTGACCTGATTTGACCCTTATGCTGCAGGTGTCAGGGACACCCACCAACCAGGTGTAGTGCCTGCTTGGTGCCTCCAGCCCTTCATTACACAGACACTTGCCTCCCCCTCCCCTTCCCCCTCACCTGACCCTGACGCTCACCCTCACATCACCCTCACTCCACCCAAACCCTCACCCTTACCCTTACCCTCACTCCACCCTCACCCTCACTCCACCCCGCCCCTGCCCTGTCTACCTGGTACCTCTCACACCTCAGGTGACAGGAAGGCCCACTCAGCTGCGGCCCTGGCTTTGCAGGCCTGCCAGCCAGGCAGCGCCTCCGCCAGGTCTGCCAGGCTCATCACCCGCCCCCCTGCAGGGGCACGACCGCAGGGCTGGTGTGCAGCACAGGGCCATGTCTCTGGCCTGCTGAGACCTGCAGCAGAGCGGCCCTGCATCGCATGACAGCTAAGCCATCACAGGCTGACTAGGCAAACCATCGTCATGTCACCACCATCATCACCCCAGGCTGACCTTCATACCCTGACACAGGTGTACACAACAACTTGCCTAGTTTTGACCACCCTGGTTTTGGTTCTCTCGTTTCTACCAAAACAACCAGTTGCATTCCCATGCATCACATCGTAAGGTGGTTGCTAGGGTGGCTGTCAGGGCGCGTCATGTTTGTGCGCTGTGAGAGGTGGGATGTGTAAGGTGGATGTGTAGGGTGTGGGGCTGCAGCGCACCTACCTTGGCACCAGCCCCTCAGGAAGAGGGTGGGCACCTGGTAGGTGGGGTGCCACACAGCGTGCAGCTCCAGGCAGGGCGCTGCGGGCTGGATCTCAGCTGGCAGTGATGCTTCATCAGCTGCCGCCTGGGTGGTGATCTCGTCAGGCAGGGTGTCAGCCAGGGGCCTGAGGGGAGATGGCCCGGGCACGGGTGGCTGTCCAGGCAGCAGCAGGGCTGGCATTCTCAGGTAGAGCACACCCTGCGGGCAGCGACACACACGTGCCAGCATCAGGGTCAGTGCGTGGCTCTCTTGTGCGCTCAACAACACTAATGCATTAAGTGTAAATGATGCCTAGCTTCTGGCAAGCACCACTGGGCACCTGGCACCTGGTGGACAGCAGGTCATTATGGTGGCGGCTGATGCACTCTCTAACAACAGGTCGGTCTTGTGACAGGGGCATGAGGGGCCAGCAGTTGTCATAGATTAGCAGTGGCATCACACGCATCAGGACAGGGTTAGCACGACACCTGCTTGGCCGCTGACCTGAGGCTCGAAGATGGTGGTTTGTGAACAAAGCTCCCAGCTGGCCTCAGTGTTGGGACGCAGGGTGTGCCAGTGTTGGCAGAACGCCACTGCAGCATGTCTAAAGATGGAGTAGCTCAGCATGACGTCTTCCTACAGCCCGCTGCTGGTCCTCACTAGAGCCATCCCACTGCCTCAAAGTAGGGTCGTAAGAAGGAGTGCCGCTGTGCCAGCCGGCTGACGACAAGGGCGAGGAGAGCGTCAAACAACAGCCACTTCAACCAGGGAGTAAACTCCTGCAGCCAGCATTTGGCTGGTTGATGCACGGCACAGCATGCAGTGGACATGTTGCACCGTCTCCCGTACCTCGACACAGAGCTGCAAGAGGAGCCACAGCCTCTTTGCGATGAGATGGACCCAAAGTGGAAGTCCTGTCTTCTTTAGTTTCGGTCCTTGCCTGGCAGATGGATCGCTGGGTTGAGAAGGCGCTTCAGCGAGCTCACTCGATTCCATCTCACTGCTGCTCCTCCTGCGCCGCCCGACAGTGCCAGCAGTGTGAGGCCATTGTTTTGAAAAATGCGCATTCCACGTTGTGCAATTCTGCGGTTGAGACCATTTGGGGGGGGGTGATGTAGGGCCTTCAGCAGGAAGTTCCCCCAGTGCTGAGACCCTCTGCGTCCCCTATCACTCGTTCAGCGAGGCAGCGCAGAGTTTTGTGCATGTTTGAACTTGCGAGTAAGCATAGCAACAGTCATCATAGCTCTTCTTGCATCTTGCTGAACAGTTTTGTCACAACTGTCACATTTACGCACATAACGATTGCCTTGACTGCCTCACACTGTGTTTACACAGCTGAGCGGCATGTGCTGCCAGCTAAATGTTAGATCCGCAGCAGTGCCAAACGGTGAAGTTAACATGACAAATCACCAGCAGGCTAATCACAAGAAACAGGCAGGTCACCAGCACTCATGTAGACAGACCATAGCCGGATTGCCTCCAAGAGTGTCATGCTCACAAATGTATGATCTAACCACAGCGTCCAGATTCCAGTGGCACACCACACAACAAAAGCGCTCATCAATCTTGCTACGTTCATCCCAACACTCATGCGGTAGCCTGCTTGAGGAATGCGATCAGGTCATTACGATCCTCAGGCTTCTTCAAGCCGGCGAAGACCATCTTGGTACCTGCAGGCAATCACGCATGCCAGTCAACCAGCTAATGTCAGCACCTGGGCCTCCCAGGCTAACAAAGCTAAGATGCCATTCAGGTGGCATCATGTCTGGTGCTAGTGCTGAGCCAAGGAGCTTGGCTGAAATCTGACAGCACCTGGGATGTACTTCTTGGGGTTGAGCAAGTAATCAAACAGGGTCTCCTCCGACCATGTGATGGAGGCCTCCTTATTGGACTTTGAGTACGCAAAGCCAGCTGTTGTGCCCGATACACGGCCGAACAGGCCACCGAGGTTAGGCCCCTGCGAGTGTGCCGGCATGCAAATATCACGTAGAGCAGCTCTACCATATTCGTGACATCCAACCATTTGCAGTTCTGGCTGCAATGCCAAGTTTACGACTTCTGCACTGCAAGCGGTTGGTTGGCCAGCTGATTTGAGCTGAGCTGCGTCGCTGAGCGAGTCGCAGTGCTAAGCTAAGTGATGGTCTGAATGCGAGATACAACAGGAGCCTGAGCGGCGCGACACAAGCACACCTGCATGTGGCCTTGCCCCTTCTCGTAAGTATGGCATTGAGCGCACTGCGGAGCAGGTCACGTAGAACCGCATAAGAGTGGGGTCGCGACCAGGAGTTGCACGTCTACCCTTCCTCGCCGAAAGCTGCACGCCAAGGCCGCCGCACCTTTGTCTTGAAGATCTGCAGTGCAACAGCATTCTCTGTTGTACAAGTATCTCGCTAAATTGCGGTCGTGACGTGCTGCGTCCACGACTTACCTTCTGTCCGTTCTCCACCGACATAGCGACTATACTATTGAGTAGAAGAAGAGCGTTCCGACTGAGCTATGCTGCAAGGACAGCGAATGACCAGACAAAAATGGTCGGAGTGAGACTAGGACAGCGTCCTGTGGCATGAAGTGCCTGCTCGCACTGCCCGCACGCTTCGTTTATCGTGACTACCAGCATCTCTGCATTCCATAATGGCCAACATTAATTTCTACACATCCTAACCTGACTGGAATGAGACTGGAATGCAACTCCTGAACCACACAGCCCTCATGCTACAGCATGAGGTGGAATCGAACAGCAGCAGCGAGGCAGCAACATATACTAAGAATTTTCGTGTTTGTCATACACATGTACACATATTTCATATTCATACACATATTTCACATTCACTTCACGTCCACATTCGCTTCAGCAGACTGAGTTCTTTGCTGCTACGACTCCTTACCACATGCAAAGCACACAGGTCAGGTGCCAGGTGTCAATGATAAGCTCTCAGCCTGTGTTTGATTATCAGGTGTCAGCTGTCAGGCCAGGCGCTGGTGGGATAATATAACACAGCCACCCCACTGGGCAGCAGGCTTATGTCACTGTGGTGTGCCCAGCCCCAGCCCCTGCCCCGTCTGCCGTTAGTCATGTGCCAGTAGGTCTACAAGCGCCGACAAATGCGGCAAACTGAAGCCCGTGTCCAGAAGCAGTGTCCCCAGCCTTGATGTAGCTGGCCCCTGCTCCCCACCCTCTCCACCCCCACCCTTTGTCCCAACTCCTGCAGCCGATGCCTCAAACGCCTGGCTGAGGCTGGAGAGGCGAGCCGATGCCAGCGCCCGCAGCAGAGCCAGGGTCAGCAGCCTAAGCTGGCCCTGGGAAAGAGAGGGCAGCGGCCCAGGAAACACCATTGTGCGCAGCACCTCGCTCAGGCGCTGCCAGATGTCGGACTGTGGCACCCCGATGTGCAGGACCCGGCTCACCTCCGACACATGGCACTCAAGCTGGCATGCAAGCGCAGAGCGCGCTTGCATTTCTCGGGAGTCCGGGTTGAGGGCCGACTTAGCTGCGACCAGGCCAGGCTGCCCGGCTCCTGCTCCCCCAGCTTTGCGATTGTCGCGCGCACCCGCGAGGTCACACCCCATCACACCCTCCACCGCGTCCTCCGGCTGCTGCAGTTGCTGCTGGTCCACACCTCCGTCCTCCTGCCCGCCCTGTCCCTGCCCACCCACTCCTGCTGCAGGCCCTGCAGTGGTTTGCCTGGCTGCAGGCTGAGGGTCGTGGGTAGCCAGGTAGGCAAGGGTGTGCCTCGTGACCCAGCTGCTGAGGAGTGACCACAGCATGTTGAAGGGTGACAGTGTAACCCGGTAGGCCTTGGGTGGGGGCCCAAAGAAGGGAGCCGCACTTGCATAGCTAAGGTCAGCATCATCACTGTTGGCAGCGCCGTCGCTCGCGTCTCCCCCCCACTCCCCATCCTGGTCCGACCAGCCCTCCTCCTCCTCCCCAATGGTTTTCAAGCGCGCTGCCTTGCGCCTCGGGAGCTCCCCTGCTGCCCCGCTGGCTTCATCAGTGTGACCACCATCCCCATCACTCTCACTCCCCTCATCACTCACACTCTCCCAGCCACCATGCCCCGCAGCATTGTTCTCGTCCTCCTCCTCTTCCCCATTCCCCTCCATGGCTGCCCTGTATTCATGTTTGTGTGATGAGCTATGTGAGGTGTGACCAGATGTACGGGGTGCGTGCAAGGCCTTGCCAGTGTGACCTCGGCGGTGCGCCACCTCTGGCAGCGGCTCCTCGTCTTCACTGCTCTCACTCTCCTGGTAGTGCTGCATCACACTCTGGGTGTAATCTACCTGCTGGGCCTGCATGAAGGCAGCAGCGGGTGCTGAACATCTGAGGTTGGAAAAGTGTGAGACTGTTCTCTCACGGCGCAGCGTCTCTCCAACCCCCCTGACCCGGCCTATCACTCCCCACCCTACCCCACCGCCCTACACCGCACCTCTTCTGGCACCCAGCCGCCCCCTCTCCCCCTCCCCCTCCCCTCCCCTCCCTTTCATACACCAGCAGCATGCACAGTGACCCACCCCTCACCTGGCCCATCAAGCTAGTGCCAGGGGGTGCGCTGCTGCGGATGTGCACCAGCTGGGGCGCGCCGCCAGCCAGCCTTGAGCCTGACCCAGCGCTAGCCATGTCGCCCACTGCCTCAAACGGAAGCTGCTCCCGGAGGGGGCCGGAACCCAGATCAGGCAACGTGTGCCCTGTGTGCTGTGCTCCAGCCAGGGCTGATGAGGGGGCGGTAGCTGGGCTGACAGGGCCTAGTGCGGGGGCAGGGCCAGGGGCAGCGGCTGAGGTGGTGCGAGTTTGCACAGGAGATCTGGTGGTGGAGGTGAGCAGCACAGGCTTGGGTGTGGGGGGTGAGGGCAGCAGCACCACTGACCGGCGCTGCACAGGCAATAGTGGGGCTAGGCGCCTCCGGGGGGCGGGAGGGCTCCCTGCCCCTGCCCCTGCCCCTGCCCCTGCCCCTGCCCCTGCCCCTGCCCCTGCCCGCTGAGCCCCAGGACTGGCAGGCTTGCCCAGTGCCAGTGATGGTGGCTGAGCAGCAAGAGGCCCCTGACCCTCCTCAGCTTCCAGGTCAGAGGAGCTGCCTGGAAGCTGCCCAGTTGGGGCAGGGGCAGTACTGTAGGCAGAGGGGGGAGCCTGGGCCCTGCAGCCACTGAGTCCAGGGGCCAGGGCAGGGCCAGGGATGGGTGCAGCAGCAGCAGTGAGGGGTGAGGGGGTGGGGTTAGGGGGAAGGCTGGACTCATGCTCATGCCCAGCAGAGATGGGGACGCTGGTCAGGGTGAGGCTGGGCCCCTCTGGGCCTTGAGCTGCTGCGTGGTCAGGCTGGCTGGCAGCAGCAGGTGGTGGTGTCGGGTGGGCGGGTGGGTGGGTGAGTGGGTGGTGGGGGGCGGTGAGCACTGGCACCCCCTTGCCCCCGGCTGCAGGGGGGAACCACAGCCGCAGAGCACCCATCGCCCTGGGCACCTGGCCTGCGCCATAGCCCTCTTCCTGCTGGCAACCCTGATTCTCGCCTAGCACCTGCCCAGGACCTCCTTTAGCACCCTGCTGCTGCTGCCCCTGGCGCTGCTGCTGGGGGTTTGCTGCTGGAGGGGCCTGCTGCTCCTGCTGCTGCCCTTGCTGCTGCTGCTGCTGCTGCCCCTGGCGCTGCTGGCCCGGCCACTGCTGCGCCTGCAATGCCTGCCCAGGGCCTCGGCTGGACCCCTGCTGCTGCTGCTGCGGTGGCGGTGGCGGTGGCGGCAGCAGTGCCGCGGGTCTGCTGGTCAGCGGCTGTCCTGCCAGCACCTGGTGGACCTCCTGGGGGTCAGCCACCCGCAGCACACCGCGTATGCCCCCTGCCCCCAGCTCCCCCTCACCGCCCTCCGCACACAGCCTGCCCCTCACCCCCCTGGCTGTTGAGCAGGCAGCCAGGGAGGCTGCTTGGCCTGCCCCTGCCCCTGGCCCTGGCCCTGGCCCTGGCCCTGGCCCTGGCGCAAGGTGGTGGTGGGCGCTGGTGGCGGTGACTGGGGTGGGGGTGGAAGGGGCCAGCTGCAGCTCCCCCTGACCCACCGCACCCTCCTCGTCCTCCTCTATACTGAACACCAGCACAGGGGCAGCGCTGCTGCTGCTGATGGCAGTACCGCTGCTGCTGCTGCTGCTGCTGCTGCCGCTGCTGCCGCTGCTGCTGCTGGGCGCTTGCTGCTGGAGGGGCCTCTTGCTGCTGCTGCTGCTGCTGCTGGAGTGAGGGACAGAGGCAGGGGATGGGTTTGGAGGGACTGCAGCCAAGGATGGCTGGACAAGGTGTGAGGCGGGTGTGATGACGTCAGAGGGGCTGGGCACCCCTGCTGCTGCTGCTGTGGGCTGCATTGCATCTTGAGGGGGGCACACAGCAGCAGTGCCGGCTGGTGGCACAGGCACCTCAGCTGGGTAGTCAGGGGCAGCAGGGACAGCAGGGGCAGCAGCAGGGGCCTCAGGGGCAGGGTCCTCAGGGGCAGCAGCTGCTGGGGCAGGGGCCACAGGGTCCTCAGGGGCAAGACGTTGGCCACCATTCATGCTATCAGTCCCACTCAGCACCGGGGAGTTGTTGGCATGAGTTACAGCACTTGGGTGTGTGGTGGTTGAGGTGGTTACAGCTCCTGGCATGGGCAGGCTGACGTCCTCCACCAGCTGCACCCAGCTGCGGGCTGTGGCCCCAGGCTGTGGGGGGGGAGCAGCAGGACCCCCCATGGCAGGGGAGGTAGGGCGGTTAGGGAGCACGGGGGGGCCGGCAGCAGGGGGGTCCCCGGACCCAGGGCTGCAGCCAGCGCTGACCAGGGGCTCCTGGGGGGGGAGTGCAGGGGGAAGGGGGTGGGGGGCGCCTGGTAGGCAGGGTGGCACATGGCCAGGTGTAGAGGCGGCGCCTGCCTGAGGCTGCAAGGGGCTGGAGGGGTGAGAAGGGCCGATGGCAGGGGCGGCAAGGGAAGGGTCAACATATGCCCCTGCTCCTGTCCCACCCCCTGCCCCTGCCCCTGCCCCTGCCCCATTCCCTGTAGCCCCTGCCCCTGGCGCTTCAGGGGGTCCAGCCATGGCTGCCTCTGCCGCTTGTGCCACAGCAGCAGGAGGCGGGCCGAGGGGGGAGGCCAGGCTGCCCGGCACATACAGGCCCCACACCACTGGCTTTGCATCCCTGTGTGCAGCTGCCCCTGGCCCCCCACCCTGCCTGCTGCCCCTGGGCCCCCCACCTGCTCCTGCTCCGCCCCCTCCTGCCTCATCCCCCTCTGGCGCAGCAAACCTTACAGACCGCTCGCGATCGTGACTGCTGCTCTGAGACTTGCCAGGAAGCCCTCCTCCCTCCTGCCCTGGCCCCCCCACCTTCCCCACTGCAAGGCTACCTCGGCCCCCTGCCCCTGCCCACACACCAGCCTGCACCCCAGCCTGAGATCGGGGCACATAGCCTTCCACCGCTCTGCTCTCCCCCGCCCCTGACCTGGCTGCCATGGCTGTTAGTGCTGCAGCTCCCTCAGCGGCACTCTTAGCAGCCTGATCAGGCAATCGCTCCACCACCTCAGCCAGCATCGTGGTCACACCCCCCACTGCGGCGGCAACTGAGGGGCCGGGGCGGGGGCCATGGCTTAGGAGCTGGGTGCGTCCCACTGGGCGTAGGCGCTGCAGGGTGGGGTGGGGTGGGGTGGGGTGGGGTGGGGTGGGGTGGGGTGGGGTGGGGTGGGGTGGGGTGGGGTGGGGTGGGGTGGGGTGGGGTGGGGTGGGGTGGGGTGGGGTGGGGTGGGGTGGGGTGGGGTGGGGTGGGGTGGGGTGGGGTGGGGTGGGGTGGGGTGGGGTGGGGTGGGGTGGGGTGGGGTGGGGTGGGGTGGGGTGGGGTGGGGTGGGGTGGGGTGGGGTGGGGTGGGGTGGGGTGGGGTGGGGTGGGGTGGGGTGCATATGTGTGTGTTTGTGTGTGCAATGCTGGCTGGCCAGCACCATGCAAGGGTGTCAGTGAGACAACATAGTGATTCCACTGTTCAACTACCCATCCAACCACCTTCAGAGGGTCGCCCAGCTGGGCCGCATACTCCTCCAGCTGCTGCCAGCAGCTTTGGCCACAGAAGAACTGGCAGCTTCCTGGCAGCTCCACCACCTCCCCTGACCTGACGGCTCGTTGGGTGCTTGTTTTCAGCCTTGACCCTGCCACTGCTGTGTGTGACGCCCCCGCCCCCGCCCCTGCTGCAACGCCAGAGGCTGGCTCTGCACAGAGAGGGTTGCCGCACTTGCCCGCCAGGCTGCGCTCCTCTGCCACCTGCAGTCAGGCAGGCAGAGGGAGGGAGAGGCCGGGTGCGCTATACAGGTCTGGGTGCAAGGACCTCAGGCAGGCCAGTTGGCAAGCAGCACTCCAGGACCAGCGGGCAAAACCAAGGGGGCACGCAAGCAGCATCACGCTGCAAGGCACAGAGGACTGAGTGCTGAGAGAAAAGCCAGGGGCTGGGCGGCGGGCCAGGGGTCAGGGGTGAGGGGGGTCACACAGGGGGCTGGGAGCATGTGGGGGAGGTAAGGGAAGGCTGTGCTCCAGGGTGTCAGGCACCAGGGAGGGCCCAGGGGATCAGGCTGTGCCTCACAGCCAGGCCAACAGCTGGGCCGCACCTGCATCAGCTCCTCGCCTGTCAGCGGCGCTGCCAGCTGGCTGAGCTGCACCTGGCTGCTTGCCCCGCCCTCCAGCAGCTGCAGCATGGCTGCGAGTGCAACACGCCGCCGTTGGGCCTCTAGCACTGCAGCGGGGGGGGCCTGCCGAGCCGCCTCAGCTACCTCTGCGGGCAGCGGGGAGGACAGCAGGCAGGAAGGCAGTCATTCCAGCAGCAGCAGCAGCAGCATTGAGCTGTGCCTCCAGTGCCAGTAGCACAGAAAGCCAGCTGTAGGGCTCACCTGCTTCCAGAGTGCCAGGCACGCTGTCGTCGCCATATGGCGGGCCTTGTTTCCCAGCGGCTGGCTTCGTCTTGCGCCCTGGCTGCACTCGCGGCTTCATTGGAGGAATACACCTCAGAGAAGAGCGGGAGAGCAGCGGCTGCTGGAAGACAGCGTGTGAGATACGAAACGGACACTCGCTCGGCCGGCCGACTAGAGAACGGTGGCAAAGGCTACTATTATATACATATGTGCGGCAAGAGCAAACAATCTAAGCAGTGTAACGTTTGAAGATAAAGATGAAGCTGATTGTGATTTTCATGACCAGATCATAATCATAGTTGTGCCTGTAATGCCACTATCACTGTCAGCCACCCCCTGATGAGCCCCTGTAAGGCTCGGCAGTGCAACTGCCTGAGCATCACATCGGCGTAGCCTCAGGCTTTTTGTTGCAACCCCCAGGTGAGGATAAACTCGTGCCCTTCGACATTTCCGCTGGAAGCGGCGCGTAGCAAAGCTCTTAGCTCTGCCGTCTTTGTAGCGTGCCGCTGGGCAAGGCGGGCTGCCCGCGCCTGATCTCCCTTCGCATTACACACCTGCGTGGTTTGAGCACACCGACTTTTTAGACACTGTGCGGGAGGAACAAAAGCCAAGGTCGTGTTCCTGAACAAGGCCCGTCTCACTTTCAGTGTGTCCGGCGTGCATAGCCTTGTCAGGATCAGGAGCTTTAGGAATACAATGTGAGGGGTGGCTACAGAAGCACGGTGTTGCGTGGAGTGGCAGTGCCCTGATGGCTGCCACATGAGGTTACCAGCTTCTGTGTAGCTGCCAGGCAGCTCCTTTGCGTCTCACTCCCCCATACCTGCTGGTCCATGGCGAGTAGGTGAGCCTCAGTGCTGATGCTGCGGATGCCCTTGCACATCTTTAGGCCCGCGCTGATCATTTGCTCGGCGGCTGAAAGGTCACTCTGCTGCAGCTGCAGGCAGTGACACACCTTGCACACAAATGAGTGAGCACTGTCCACATGAAGCAAGTGTGCAACCGTTGCTGTGTGTTTGTGGTATAGTCGGTTTATAACTGCCATGTCACATTCAGCATGGTGACTGATGCATATGGGCGGGTGGCTAATTGCATGGGGGGAGAGTGTATGCTTAGAGACTACATGCAGTGTGTGTGTGTGTGCATGGTGGTTGCCAGACTTTGCGGTTTTGGTGGTGTCGGGTCCTTCCTCTTTTAGCACCTGGTGTGGCACGAGGTAGGCCATGACCTGTGCGACCAGGCCGTGGTGGATGAGCCGATGGTGGGCCGCCTGTAGCACTGTGCGCAGCCGGGCAGCGGCCTCCTGCGGTGAAGAATGGGAGCGGCAGGCAGGCAAGGTGAGTAGGTGCAGGGGTGGGGCTGCGGGAGCCCGGTGGAACGGCGCAACCCATCCAACCACTTTGGGTGCTGCATGCTTGCAAGCTGAGGATGTGCTAGGCTTGTTGTGCACAGGCACATGGGATGCCTGAGAGACTGACCTGGCCTCGGCCTTGTCTCAGCTTTATCAGAGCCACGGCCAGCATGGAGACCACACCCTCCAAGCTTTCTTCCTGCATGCACAAGCATGGGACTTGCAGCCATGGTGAAGTGGGCCTGGCTATTGCAAGGTACATGCTATGGCAAGGAGCACCTTCACGTGCCTAACCAAGCCAACTGTGACGCTGGAGCAAAGTGTGACCATGGCCCACTTGTGAGCTGATGAGCCATGTGTGATTGTGTTGCATGGGAAGCACCTCTCATGTCCAATACTCCACGAGGTTCCTGCTTGGGCCCCATAGCTTGACCCAGCCACTCACAGGTTGAGACGTCAGTGGGGCGGCCCCAAAGCGCGGACCCAGGGCGTCAATGGCCGCTTCCACCTCCCTCTCCCCGCTGTCAGGGCTTGACACCAAGCTCAGAGCCTGAATGCAATACCACCTTTCCAAGCATGTGCGTACGCATCCTAGCTGTAGGACCACAGCAATCTATCGCCGTTGACAAAGCTTCATGCAATGCCATGCTCATGGGTCATGTGCTGCGGTGGCCCACTCACCAGCAGTGCTGAGGCTAAGGTGGCTTGTTGGGCTACCGCTGTGTTTTGTTTCACTGCTTGAAAATGGGCAGTTGCTGCGCCATAGGACCCCACAGCATGGGCGTAGTGGCCAGCTACCATGTGTGCTGTCAGCAACAACGACCGCAGCTGATGAGGGAAGCGCATCACCTATGGCCAAAGGCAACAACAGGAGCAATGCTGATGCAGGGCAACACAAGGGCAGAGCATGACATTAGCTTCAGTTCAGGCACCCATGTCTAACCCTGACTGTAGCTCATGCACATGCGTACCTGGCTGAGCACGGCCAACACCGCCTCTTGTGCTCCTTGCAGATTACTGGTGGCAAGGTGCAGGTGGGCCCGGGCCACTGCCAGTTGCAGGGACAACACCAAGGGCGGGCGGCTAGACCAGAGAGTCAATGGGTCCAGAGCGGCCTCAGAGATCTGCGCTGCATCCAGATGTGGCAGCTAAGTGTCTGAGCTTGTCTTGTGGGCTATGTCTTGTGGCCAATGGAAGCAATGCGCAACTGGGCGTCAACACCTTAAGCCACCTTGCGGCACAAGTTTGCAGACCTGATGATGGCCTGTTGGTGTTTTGGTGACCTGCTTAGCATGCAGAGTTTGCGGGTGTTGCTAGGCTGGGTGTAGGGATTAAAGCCAACCCTTTGAACCATTTACTTTCGACAAAATCGATGGATATGGCACGTCTCTTAAACTGTAGCATTTGGCCTGGTCTTCAATGATACATACTGGTTCGGGAGATTGTGCAATGACTGAGGGCTCACACAGTATCAAGGGCTTGATCGCCATAAGACTGGCAAATAACATCACATTTCAGGACATATAGTAGCATTTGCCCTGCCTTGTGTGCATTGGAATGCCAATGGCTGGCGAGCATTGGAATGATTGGTGCAGCAAGAGACTGCAATCTTATGGGAATGTAGAATATAACTCCGAAAATATAACCACTCCCTCATTGATCGATGTTTTTCACTTATTTCAGTGGCGAGGGGTGCAGTGCACGCTCCTCACCCATACAAAAATGAAACCGTGCAGTAACCCATGAGAGCCACTGCTACTGCAGCCGCAAGCGGAGTGCAATGCAAGCAGCTGCAATACGTGCACCCCCTTCGTGATCAGGGTGACACGCCGGTCAGGTAAGTATGCTCGAATTGGGGACAACAAGGGGTTGGGGGCAAAGCCTGGCCAACCTGCCTGCGTGCACCCAATGGTGGGTTTGCTATTATCGTATAGGTACTGACTACCCAAGGTGCATCGCGGGCTCACCTCTTCGTGCCTCACCCCCAGCTCCGCAAGGTGTTCAGACACAGCGGCCTCTCCTTTCGTGATCTGCAAGCCGCAGTGACATGGCTAAGCAGCGTGACACACCATGCCAACAACAGGGCAAGGCGCACTCACAAATGCCACCACTGCACACTCACCCTTCAGGCAGCTGCCATGTTATGCCAAGCATGCCTCAGCACACCATTCAGCTGGTGTGCGTCTGTGTTATTGGAGTCAGGGCACAAAATCAGGCACATCATGTCCTCACACCATGCTTGCATGCGTTCAACGACCAGAGCCTGATGTGCAAAAGCTGCAACGTATACTCATCACCCCATACCCCATCGTTCCCTGCCCTTCACAGCATGCATCATCAGTGTGTGGCCCTGAGCCCCCGCAGCAGCCCACCTCATCAACTGCCTGTTGCGTCTTGCCTGTGAAGGCGTACAGCACGGCTGAGATGAGGCAGATGAGCGCCCGGGCCGAGGACAGAGGCAGCCAGTGGTACCTACACACAGGGTGACCCAAAGAGAAGCTGGCAAGGGGCCTGGCCAAACAAGGGAAGAAGGAGTATCCCAGCATGAGGGGCAACTGTGTCCTCGCAGCCCTCAGTACCCGCAGGGAGGTGAGCCCTCCTAGCACTCCTTGTCAACCAGCACTCCCAGCACCTCACACCAGGCATGAACAGCTGAGTAGCCAATACACAGGCTGCCTGCTCACACAGTCAAGACAGGACCCAGCCCCTGCTCCTGGCCCTGCCCCTACCCCGACTACTGCCCAGCCTCTGCTGTAAGTCTAGCCCTGGGACCATCCTGGCCCTGCCCCAGGGGACTGACCCAATAGCCTTGCCCTGAGTTGAGTCCAGCATGCCCCTGATGGAGGCCATGGCCACCAGGGTGTGGCGCTGGCTGCGCCCCTTGACTCCCCCTGCTGGCCCCCCGCTGTCAGGGCTCAGCCCCTGAGGCCCCCCGTGAGTGCCCTGAGGGGCGCCAGGGGCCGCCTGGACGGGGGTCTGTGTGCACCCTGCTGCCTTCTCTGCTGCCTGCTGCCCTGAGCCCGGCTGAGAGGGGGCTGAGGATGGGGCTGGGGTGCCGGGGTGGCCTGGGCTGTCCACCAGGCGGAAGATGCGGCCCCGAGCCAGGTCACTGAGCACCTGCACTCCACACATGGTGGCCAGCCAAGTCATGCTCACGCTGCAGACCAGCCTGACGCAGCCATGCAGCAGACAGCCAGCACACGATGGCCAACATGACATGTTTAGTACGCAGAGCACACAAAGGGTCAGCCATGAGACAGCTGTGCTGGAGGGTGAGGGGTCAGGGTTTGGGTCAGGGTTGACCCGTTGCCTGCCTCAGCTAGGGTTAGGGTTACCCCTGACCCTTACCCTAGCCACATGGCACACCCTGAGGCGGCCTGACAGGTCCCATCATGCCTGATGGTGAGCCGGGCGCATGTGGCAAACAGCGTGGGTCTGCATGACGAGGGTCTGGCTGACGACCAGGGCTGCACCCTCACACCCTCACACCAGCACCGACTAGGTCTAGAGTGAAGAAGGTGTGATAGTGTGCAAGGTCATGGTGGTGGTCATGATGGTGTGGTGGTGGTGGTGGTGGTGGTGGCAGCAGTGGCAGCAGGGGTGATGGCAGCTGTGGCAATGGTCACGGCATACTCATGCAGCGCCTCAAGGCCATTACAGCATGATGATAACGACCTGGGCCTGTGAGAAGGCATCACAGGAGCAACTGATGCCACGAGGGGGAGGCGCACCGGCCTACCGACCGGGTCAACCCACCACCCCCTTCCCACCTCCAGCAGGCTAAGCTGGCAGTTGGCATACGCGAGGAAGCCCTCTGGCAGCTGCTCTGCTGCCCCGCCTGCTGTCGCTGAGCCCTCCGCTGTGGACCAGGACTGGCCCGACCCCGCCCTCACCAGGCCGCCCGCCGGACCACCCTGCCCCTGTCCACCTGCCCCAGGCCCTGCCCCATTGGGCCCAGGCGGCTGGGCAGGGGTGCCTGCTGCCCCGCCAGTGTTCAGGGGGGCCAGGGCCTGGATCAGGTCCAGGGTGAGGCGGCGCCGGGTGGCAAAGGCCTTGGGGTCTGGCACCACCAGCAGCAGCTGCAGGCTGAACAGCATGAACACAACCTGCCAAGCAGGGGAGGGCGAGAGGGAGGCAGGCTCACACTAAATCACACACGGTGGTACAGCGCAGTGATATGCAGTGTAGGCGGGAGCAGGGGTAAGCCTGAGTCATAAACATCAGGTCAAGCCTGCCATCTCCCGCTACGTGCAATGTGTAGTCAACGTGCCTGGTGCATGTCAAGTGATGTTTAGTTCCACTAGCATGTCACCATAGAGTGGGGTGGGTGGGTGGGTGGGTGGGTGGGTGGGTGGGTGGGTGGGTGGGTGGGTGGGTGGGTGGGTGGGTGGGTGGGTGGGTGGGTGGGTGGGTGGGTGGGTGGGTGGGTGGGTGGATGAGAACAGCTGGGGGATGGTGTGGGGTAAGGATGGGGTTCAGCAGTCACAGCACAGCCACAGTCAGCCCCCTAGCACTGCCCGCCCTGTGTGCCGCGTGTGCTTGGCCCCAGTGAGCTCACCTGCATCTGGCTGAGCCCCGCCTCCCCTGCTGCCTGGCAGCCCTGGTCCAGCAGCGCCAGCGCAGCCGCAGTGTCACCCAGCATGGCCAGCGCGTCGGCCAGGTGCAGCCGGAAGCAAGCGGCCCAGCGCAGCAGCAGCAGCCTGGGCAAGCACACGCAAAAAAGCAGACTGTGCACTTGATGAAGAAAGTGCAGAAACACGCGGCAAGCTGAGGGGGCCGGAGAGGTGGAGGGGGGAGGGCGGAGGGGGAGGGCGGTGAAGGGTGGAAGACAGCTGGCAGCGGGCAGAGGATGTCAGGTAGAGGGCAGATGGCGGAGGAGGGGTCCCACTTGCCTGTCCCTGGAGGCCTTGCCTGCCTCACACGCCTGCAGCCCCTGCTCGTAGGCTTGCATCTGCAACCACGCAGCCCAGCCCAGCCCAGCTCAACATGGCCTGCCTGTGGCCAGCGCCCAAAGCTATTAAACAGGTGCCCTGCCGTGCAATAGACAATGAACTGGTAGTCTGCCACTGTGGTGCCAGCAGTGTTCGTTGGCTCGGCTGACTTGCCCTCAGCGGTCAGAGAAATTGGGTTCTACCTTGTCGTCCATGACAAGGTAGTTACAGGTGGTTACTACAGGTGGTTACTAGAGGTAGTCACGAGGTGCAGGAGGTGGTGCAGTGGCAGACGGCCCAGGACCACACCTGGCTTGTAACATCGCCTTGGGAGCGGTAGTTCCTCCCTAGCAGGAAGCACACCTCACACTTGAGTAGGTAGCTGCCGAGCAGCTGCCCCACCAGGGCTTGCTGCAAGGGCACCACAGGGGCAAGTGCAGCAAAACAGACCAGACATAATGCCAATAGAAGTGCTGAAGCAGGTCAGAGGGGCAGCATAGGGAAAAATGGTAGGGCCAGAGGCTGCGGGGCATAGAAAGGCGATTGGGGC
This sequence comes from Haematococcus lacustris, assembly GCA_030144725.1. Lineage (NCBI taxonomy): Eukaryota > Viridiplantae > Chlorophyta > Chlorophyceae > Chlamydomonadales > Haematococcaceae > Haematococcus > Haematococcus lacustris. Next base: position 5,111,992 of record JASKMD010000006.1, read on the forward strand.
TACAGGCAGGCCTGCCAGCATCCCAGTTTGCATAAGTCAACTGCATGTCATAGACATCTGTGTCCAATGAACGCCTTGCACTGACTCTTAGAGCAATGACAACGTTGACAACAAACATGATGTTTAAGACGCCTGATATAGCACACCAGCATGATGATGGTGGAGGGGTCAAGCCACACCACCTCTGCTGGCCTGTGTTGGCGCTGTGTGCTGCCCTTCTTTGAATCACACCTGTGCAGGCAGGCTGGGCTACTGCCGCTGCTGCTGCCTTCCCTGCTGATGCCATTGTGGAACTGTTCCACAGCTTGTGGAACCCAGCCCAGCCCAGCCCAGCCCAGCCCAGCCCAGCCCAGCCCAGCCCAGCCCAGCCCAGCCCAGCCCAGCCCAGCCCAGCCCAGCCCAGCCCAGCCCAGCCCAGCCCAGCCCAGCCCAGCCCAGCCCAGCCCAGCCCAGCCCAGCCCAGCCCAGCCCAGCCCAGCCCAGCCCAGCCCAGCCCAGCCCAGCCCAGCCCAGCCCAGCCCAGCCCAGCCCAGCCCAGCCCAGCCCAGCCCAGCCCAGCCCAGCCCAGCCCAGCCCAGCCCAGCCCAGCCCAGCCCAGCCCAGCCCAGCCCAGCCCAGCCCAGCCCAGCCCAGCCCAGCCCAGCCCAGCCCAGCCCAGCCCAGCCCAGCCCAGCCCAGCCCAGCCCAGCCCAGCCCAGCCCAGCCCAGCCCAGCCCAGCCCAGCCCAGCCCAGCCCAGCCCAGCCCAGCCCAGCCCAGCCCAGCCCAGCCCAGCCCAGCCCAGCCCAGCCCAGCCCAGCCCAGCCCAGCCCAGCCCAGCCCAGCCCAGCCCAGCCCAGCCCAGCCCAGCCCAGCCCAGCCCAGCCCAGCCCAGCCCAGCCCAGCCCAGCCCAGCCCAGCCCAGCCCAGCCCAGCCCAGCCCAGCCCAGCCCAGCCCAGCCCAGCCCAGCCCAGCCCAGCCCAGCCCAGCCCAGCCCAGCTGCTCACCACTCTGAGCAGCTCCCTCTCTGCATCCTTGAAGTTGCAGCTGTGGTTAACCAGCAGACGCCCCAGGCTAAGTCTAACCTTGGCCTCGTGGTCAGGCAGCAATGCAGCGCCCTGCACCATGGCTCCAAGCACCAGCCACTATGACTCCGCAGCACAAGCCTGGCTGTGTGCAGCTGATGGCTGTGTGCATTGGACAGCCCACAACCCATGTCGCTGACCTGCAGGAGTGCGGACAGGCAACGCACGGCCAGTAGGGGATGGCCTTGGGCTTCCCAGCGACTCGCAAGAAGCAGCAGTGCGTCGGATGCAGGGCTAGACAGAGTTGCCGAGGGAGTGGCCAAGCAAATGCGTCGCTTCATGCGCGTTTCAAATCAGCCCGCCTCGGCGCGTTGTTACTAGGAAGGATGTTCGGTGCAGTGCGCAGGGGTCAGGGCATGAGGCACGCAGCTTGGTTTTAGCATCGTTGTTATATGTCGATGTCCCCAGCATGCCGGCGTCATGCATCATGCCGTAGAGGCCCTTCGTGTCCCCAGCATGCCGGCGTCATGCATCATGCCGTAGAGGCCCTTGGTGTCGATGAAGACATGCCGAGCCTGGCACTTGCTGGTGGGGGTGAGGGCATAGGGTGTGGGGGGGCGGGGGGGCCTTGGCAGCAGCCCTGGGTTGGTGAGCTCAGCCTGCTGCCAGGACACCATGTCGAGCTGCCAGGCTGCCATGGCTGCCTCCATCTCTCTGGTAGTGTGCACCGCATGGCGCAGCAGCCAGCCCCGGTTGGCTGAATCCTCCACCCAGGCATAATCCACCAGCTCCCCCTCCTCAAGCCCCAGCAGGCCCCGTTGCAAAGCCACCTCAGCCTGCATGGCTGGAGTCGGCACCACCCCACCCTCCCCCACCAGCCAGCTGACGTCCAGCCCGCACACCATGCGGCGCACATAGGTGCACTCCCGCTTTGACTAGGCTGGCAGGTACCCACCACCCACCAGAATCCAAATCTGCGCCGGTGTTCCTCAGTGCCCACCAGGACCTTAGCCCCAGCCAGGGACACTGACTTCCTGAGCCTGCCAGCGAAGAGCAGCGTGAGCATGTTGCTGAAGGCTGTCTCCAGCTGCTTGCCGACGTGGTCCACCATGTTGGTGTCTGAGTGGTGGCGAGGGATTGCTGTGAGGCGGGCGCGAAGGTCAGGGTGCGCTGCCAGCACGGCAGCCACTGCCGCGTTTGGCTGAGTGTTCGCGCCGTTTCCGGGCGGGCCGCGGCACAGCTGCAGGAACAGGTTCCGGCAGCTCAGGTCCGGGATGGCTGCCTGGGAGACAGGGATGTCTGTGTACACGGGCTGGTCGTGCAGGCCCAGCGGGTCGGCTACGCGAATGGTAAACAAGCCGCGCACGAGTAAGCCAAACAGCAGGCTGGCGAGCACCGCCCGCTCGCTGATGGCCTCCACTCGTGGCTGCACCGCGTCGTCCAGGAAGGCATCCCAAAGTTCTTGCGGCAAGTGGTCGATGAGGTGGGCTATCTTACACTTCCTGCCGTGGGCCAATATGTCATCGTCTGGGTCCTCTGGCACTGGCCTAGGCGCGGTACGTCTTTTTTTTTGCCATAGACATCAAGATTGTGAATTGTCAGGTTTGTTTGTTTACATTTACGTAAAAATGAAAGTTCCGACCTATGGTACTGCTGCCAGGGCACATGTCCAGCTGCCGGGCCGTATAACAATCCCCACCGCGGTCGGCATGTTGGCCGAGCTTTGCAAAGATTATGATGCCCAACGCGGCTTGGGAAAGGACATGGTGAGGCGCTCAGCTAGATCCATGGCAGGTTGCAGCTCGACACTAAGCCGCAGCCTTGTTCCTGCTGCCACAGAGTGCTTCCACACTGAAGGAGTTACACTTGGCGCTGAACACTATGTACACCAGCCAGAGGATCAACGAGCAAGACCCTAATGCTCTGTGCAACCTGATGAAAAACATCTACTATGATACAGCCTATAAGAACCTGGCGTTTCGGATCAAGAGGGCTAAGCCAAGGTGACAACGTCAGCACATATTCCCCTACTACTAGGAGATGCGTTATCTGAAATCCGAACTGCCCTTACCAAAAAACAGCCCTCTTGTCCCTCACTAGGGCCTCCATTTGAGCCGGTTCAGAAGTACCTACTAGCAGACAGTGATGCATTATCGATTAACCCCCAAAGAACATTGGTACACAATAGCTCAAACAACAACAAGATGTTCACATAGACAGAGAAATTCAGGTATGTCAGCGCTGCTGCTTGAGTTTGGATTGTGCCTTCGGGTGGGGTGGTGGTGGGGTGGGGTGGCAGTAGAATGAGGCCTGCCGGTCCTCTCCGCCACCTTGCTAGGGCCTTGCCAGACAATTTGCGCCCCCACTATCCTAAGCCTTGGGAAAACCACACCGTCACCGCCACCTTAACCCGGCCCTAACCTAGCCAAATCTAGACCTTGTCCTGTTCCCTTAGCCACCTGCAAGGCACACATCAGATTGTGTCGTGTTTTGCTTAGCTTCGCACTTGGCATACCAATACCGCTCGGTATGTGCTGCCTTATTGGCGTGCATGACGCCCGGATCAGCACCAACAACAATGCCTGCGGTGGGGTCCGGGCAGCTGGTGGTTGTGAGCTCATGGGAACGAAGGGTAGCTGAGCTCAACTCTGTTCTGAACCAGCCGGTTTTAGTAGGGGACAGAGCGTAGTGACACACATTGTTGAGTTGCGTTCGGTTTGGTTGTCGTTGGACCTGCCAGATAGCTAAACCAAGCTGACGGATACGACAACGCCATCATCATCGCCTATAATCAGGTCCCACAAGGTCAGGTAAAATGGCTCAAAAAAATGTACCGTCACTTTTTGTCGCGTATACTGCACTCCAAGAGGTCAATCCGCGACGCCCCGCTGCGGCGTGGTGCTCCGCAGCTTGGCCTGCGAGGGACGGGCTAAAGTCAACTTTGCCCCCCTCCGCGGTATCCTTGCACCAGTGACTCCTTGCATCCTAATGGTAGGGCATGTGCATACAACAACGCCGCAACGACGAGCGAGGTAGAGCGGTCACTAGTCGGTCGGTCGGCGTGCCGTGATGGGGTGCCGGCATGCAAATTTGCAGTGCTATTTTTGAGATCGATTTGTTGCTTGTTGCTGCCACGCATCCGTCTACTTTTTGCGCCCTAGCTTTGACGTATGCTCATAGCTCCCACGGGAAGGAATTGCAGTGTATTAAAGCGGCCCTGCGCAGGTTGGGAAGCTCTTAAAATCACAGTACGTAGAAACCTTATTTTTGAGCAGGAAGTGCATCAAACGCCGTGCTGACCTCCTGTAGAGATGCAAACGGTGTGCCCCGAGAATCTCGTACACTTTTGGTAACGTCATTCTTAGGATTAGCACCCATAGATCACCCAGACATACCTGCCATGCTCATGTCTAAATTACCCCATCATCTCGCGCTCACTAGGCTGCGAAAATGTAAGAGGTTGTTCTTATCCCTTCAAGCTACCATCAACGTTCATCAGCGGCACAAATGATGCAGACTGGCGGCAATAATTAGCGATGGGCCGACGCAGTCAGCGTAGTGAGAATAGGAAGGATCGGAAAGCATAGGACAGCAAAGGGAAGCATAGGGAAGCATAAGAAAGCATAGGAAGCTCTCGTCGTTCATCAGCCCTCTCAATAATGTCGTCGAAGGAGAGACCCCCAAAAAACAATTCCTTCGGACATGCTGCCTGCAGCTCGTAGTATATGCTTTGATGTGGTGGAGGAGTAGGGCCATTGCAACGCTTAGGCATGTTGCGAGCGAGCTGCGGCAGCCCGATGCGAGATGCGAGCCACCCGGTTAACCGACATAACCGCCGGCCCTCGCGCTAGCGCTGTTGTGTACCGTACCTACCAGCACCCGCGTAAAACAGAACGCCGCATCCATCTACAGTAGCCTTGCCAGCTGGACACTTGGCAAGGGTTGGTGGGCGTCCAGGCCGTGCAGGCCCTTTGATGCAGTAGGCATATCGGAAAGGCTCGCTGATCAAGGCTGTGTAAGCGCGGCATCAAATGGTTCACGGTACATTTTGCCAAAGAGACCTTGTGGGACCTGACCTATAATGCCTCGACCCAAGCACCTATTTATGCACCATGGCTGGCACGATGACGGCGTGGCCAATAGCAAGGCAGGGTATTTACATACACCCCTGGTTTTTTCAGTACATCTCGCGTTAATTGGGTACGTACTCATATGAATGCACTGGCATTGCCCCGCGTTACTCAGAATTCCTTTCGTTTGTTTCAGTGGCGAGGGGTGCAGTGCACGCTCCTCACCCATACAAAAATGAAACCGTGCAGTAACCCATGAGAGCCACTGCTACTGCAGCCGCAAGCGGAGTGCAATGCAAGCAGCTGCAATACGTGCACCCCCTTCGTGATCAGGGTGACACGCCGGTCAGGTAAGTATGCTGTGAGAGAGAGCACCAAGGGGATCCCGGCAAATCCTGGCCAAGATGCCTGCATGCGCCCGATGGTGGGTTAGGAGGCTCGGGCACATGTGTTGCGGGCTCATATTGCAGCCTTGGGTCTCACAAGTACGGCATACATATAAGTCTGCACCCATCCATGCTCCAGCTTGTAGCGTGAGGAGCGTAGTCACAGGATGTCTCAACCCAGCCTGAGTGGAGATCTAGGCTGGGCTGGGCTGGGCTGGGCTGGGCTGGGCTGGGCTGGGCTGGGCTGGGCTGGGCTGGGCTGGGCTGGGCTGGGCTGGGCTGGGCTGGGCTGGGCTGGGCTGGGCTGGGCTGGGCTGGGCTGGGCTGGGCTGGGCTGGGCTGGGCTGGGCTGGGCTGGGCTGGGCTGGGCTGGGCTGGGCTGGGCTGGGCTGGGCTGGGCTGGGCTGGGCTGGGCTGGGCTGGGCTGGGCTGGGCTGGGCTGGGCTGGGCTGGGCTGGGCTGGGCTGGGCTGGGCTGGGCTGGGCTGGGCTGGGCTGGGCTGGGCTGGGCTGGGCTGGGCTGGGCTGGGCTGGGCTGGGCTGGGCTGGGCTGGGCTGGGCTGGGCTGGGCTGGGCTGGGCTGGGCTGGGCTGGGCTGGGCTGGGCTGGGCTGGGCTGGGCTGGGCTGGGCTGGGCTGGGCTGGGCTGGGCTGGGCTGGGCTGGGCTGGGCTGGGCTGGGCTGGGCTGGGCTGGGCTGGGCTGGGCTGGGCTGGGCTGGGCTGGGCTGGGCTGGGCTGGGCTGGGCTGGGCTGGGCTGGGCTGGGCTGGGCTGGGCTGGGCTGGGCTGGGCTGGGCTGGGCTGGGCTGGGCTGGGCTGGGCTGGGCTGGGCTGGGCTGGGCTGGGCTGGGCTGGGCTGGGCTGGGCTGGGCTGGGCTGGGCTGGGCTGGGCTGGGCTGGGCTGGGCTGGGCTGGGCTGGGCTGGGCTGGGCTGGGCTGGGCTGGGCTGGGCTGGGCTGGGCTGGGCTGGGCTGGGCTGGGCTGGGCTGGGCTGGGCTGGCTGGCTGGTGACCACCTGCAGAGCGGTAATGCACTTGCAGCCGCTGTCCAGTCAGGAAGAGCAAGTGTGCTGCGGCAGCATCACCCACCCGCGCATAGGCCACACTCCCGCACTCCACCCCTAAATGCCCCCGTGCCCTTTGTGCTCGCAGGCATCGCAGCCCTGGTGCGAACAATAAATTCCGTGTGCGCGGGGAGCGTTATTGCTCTCAGAACCCAGCCCAAGAGCTCTGGCGACTCGAGGGATGGTTAGGGTAGGAAGGTTTCGCCACGCTGTCAGCCTTTAAGCAATTACGCTGTTAGTTTTGATGGGGAGCCCAGTGGTCTGTCCCGGGAAAGTGCCATCTACGTGGGGTTGGCAGTCATCAAGGGTGCGACCGAGGATGCTACAACTAGTAGCGGAGTGAGATTACCCACAGCCCAACATGTTGTTCCTTGTTGAATGAGTTTTGTTGTGCTGAGTGGAGATCTAGATGGAGTGGAGATCCAGAGCTGCATAGCTGCATGGTCATGCTACACATTCCCAACCGCACACTCGGCTTGATCTCACATTATGACTGACACAGTAACTCAGCCTGTCTTACAGTAGAATGTAGCTACGATCACGATGGCAACCGTTGGCGCTACAAAGAATGCAAATAATATGTATTGCCATCGCGATGGCTTTTGCGGTGTAGTGCTGATTGGCTCCCGTAGCATGGACGGACACCTCAATAATGCTGCTCAAGGTTGCTAGCCGCAGACTGGTGCCGGAACATCGGCGATATCTATATCGTCAAAAATTGGGTCCCCGGCCGTGCCCGGGAAGCGCCGCAGGCCACCGGGGAGACTCATGTCGGCTCTCTTTGCCATCAAGCAGGGCGCTGCATTAGTCACGCCGTTGTCGAGGGTGTGTACGTGCGTGGCCCGTCATTGGCTTCCCCGGCCCCTGCTTGCGACTGCCGAGGCGCGTGCGGCCTCCGCCCCCCAACGCATGCGGAGGATGACGACGAAGAAGGTCAGCGCCTGAACCAAGGGTCCCAGCGCCATGCCCCTGTGCGCCGCCACAGTCGCAGGCATTGTGCAGGTCTCACAACCACATGGGGTTGATGCGGTGTGCACTGATGCGAGGTGCCTGCCTGAGTCACATCAAGAACCACGGAGCAATGGTGCTGTGACTTGGCACAGCAGTTGCCACACGGTCTGTGATGCATGAAGCTGCTGCCATGGCGCCTGCCTCACAAGCTTGAACCTCCTGGGGACCCCTCCCACAACCTCTCCGCACACACACCCTACCCTGCTACCCTCACCATGCTTGCCTCCACCCCCTCCCCCGCCTTGACCAGGCCCGCCCCGCCCCGCCTGGCCCCGCCCCATCCCAGCAGTGACGATCTGGCAGTGGCTCAAACATCCTCACAACTCACATGTACATGCCCTCCACACCCAAGCCTTGTGAGAAGGCCAGGTGAAGGGCTGTGGGGATGGCGATGGCGTAGAACGCCACCAGGTTGGTGACAGCCCCTATGCGCTGTTTGCCTGCCCCTGACAGCACTCCCGTCATCACTGTCTGGCAGCCGTCCAGCAGCTCCAGCAGCACCACGATCAGCAGCAGGTTGTGCAGGTGGGCCTGGGGGCAGGGGCAGGGGGAGGAACAGGGGCAGGGGCAGGGGGAGGAAGAAGGGCAGGGGCAGGGGCAGGGGCAGGGGCAGGGGCAGGGGCAGGGGCAGGGGCAGGGGCAGGGGCAGGGGCAGGGGCAGGGGCAGGGGCAGGGGCAGGGGCAGGGGCAGGGGCAGGGGCAGGGGCAGGGGCAGGGGCAGGGGCAGGGGCAGGGGCAGGGGCAGGGGCAGGGGCAGGGGCAGGGGCAGGGTGTGTATGTGTGTGTGTGTGTGGCCCCCCTCCACTCACCACCAGGTTGGGCTCACTGCCATCAGTGAACAGTGCGATGAGTGCAGCCTGGCTGTGTGGCTCCAGCAGCACCAGCGCAACCAGCAGCCACAAGAGGGGAGCGCCCAGTACTGAGGCCAGGGCCGCCACCTTTGCCTGCCGAGCATCACCTGGGTCAGCAGGCCAGGCCAGGCAGCCAAAACCATGCGTGGCTAAGGCCGTGGTGGTGGCGGCGGTGGTGGTGGCAGTGGTGGTGGTGGTGGTGGTGATTCAGCCGCCCACCTGCCCCCAGGGCGTTGCCGACGAAGGTGGAGGCGGTGATGCTGAGGGCAGTAAAGCCCATGAACAGCATCCTGCAGCATAGCAGCGCCCCGGTGCCTGGTCGACAGTGTTTGAGGCTGTGCAGTCAGGGCGAGGGCCTGGCCGCCCTGGCCGCCAGGGGAGGGTGGCAGGGCCAGGGCAGCTCGCATCCAGGCAGGGTCAGCGTGGGGTTGGGACAGTGTGGGCAGGTGGGTAAACCCATTGGGGGCAGTGCAGGGCTGGGGGCTGGGGGCTGGGGGCTGGGGGCTGGGGGCTGGGGGCTGGGGGCTGGGGGCTGGGGGCTGGGGGCTGGGGGCAGAGTCGTGGCTCACCCGTACACAGAGAAGGCCACGCTGACTGCACTGACCGCTACCTGGGCATCAGGTAGCAACCCTGCAGCCAGGCGGCAGGCAGCAGGCAGCTAGGTGACATGGGAGGCACATGGCAGGGCAAGGGGGAGGGCGAGGGTGTGTGGGCGGGGGGAAGGGCGAGGGGATGTGGGCGTGGGGAAGGGTGAGGAAGAGGGTTTGGGTGTGTGTGAGGGGGTTTGCAGGGCTGTGGGCAGGGGTGTGGGCGAGGACGAGGGCGGAGGGGGGCCGGTGGGAAGGGCGCCGATAGTGGGCCTGGCCCACCTGCTGCCAGCGTCATGAGGCTAAATCCAAGAGACTCGGCGCAGCGCATGAAGCAGGCGGGGTAGGCTAGAGCCGCAAATGCCGGCCACCCCTGAATGCCAGGCGGCAGGAGGGCTGGTGCAGGGCGGGAAGAACAGCAGGCGGGCAGGTAGTTGGTCAGATGTCTGGATGAGCTGCTGACGTTGCAGTGAGTGCTGCAAGTGCTTGAGTGGCCCATTGCAGCATGGGGAAGTAATAGAAATGATCTTTCATGAGTGGGGCTACCCCATGTGCCACACCCCATGTGTCATCCACTGATGCAGTGTGCCATGGTGAGCAACCTGCCCTCCTGCCTACTCCCTCCTGCCCACCACCTACCCCAGAGTAGGGTTATCCCCTAGATTAGGGTATAGGTGGCTAGAGTGGGGTTACAAGAGTGGCTATAACTGGCCAGATAAGATGACCCTTCCCTACTATACGATAACCATCCCCTACTGTCAGCACGGCTGCCAAGCATCCACTGAGGCAGGGTGTTAGGGTGAGCAACCTGCCCTGATCCCCGCCCACCACACCCTTCCAAGCCCCCAGGCCATCCTGCCGCCACTCTCCCCGCTAGCCCCCACCCCCTGCTGACCTGCAGGCTGGCCGGGGAAGGCCTGCCCCATACGCGGTGCCCCAGTCCAGCGGCCCACACGTAGCCAATGGTCAGCAGGCTGTTGAAGGCAGGGGCAGCGGACGAGGCCAGAGCGCCCCCTAGGTACCCCAGCTGCACCAGGCAGGCAGGGCGGGTGGGCGGGTGGGCGGGTAGGCAGGGGGGTTAGGTGGGCAGGGTGGCGGATGGGTGAACAGGCAGGGTGAGGGGCAGGTGGGCGGGCAGGGTGAGGGGCAGGTGGGCGGGCAGGGTGAGGGGCAGGTGGGCGGGCAGGGTGAGGGGCAGGTGGGCGGGCAGGGTGAGGGGCAGGTGGGCGGGCAGGGTGAGGGGCAGGTGGGCGGGCAGGGTGAGGGGCAGGTGGGCGGGCAGGGTGAGGGGCAGGTGGGCGGGCAGGGTGAGGGGCAGGTGGGCGGGCAGGGTGAGGGGCAGGTGGGCGGGCAGGGTGAGGGGCAGGTGGGCGGGCAGGGTGAGGGGCAGGTGGGCGGGCAGGGTGGTGGGCGGGTGGGCGGGCAGGGTGAGGGGCAGGTGGGCGGGCAGGGTGAGGGGCAGGTGGGCGGGCAGGGTGAGGGGCAGGTGGGCGGGCAGGGTGAGGGGCAGGTGGGCGGGCAGGGTGAGGGGCAGGTGGGCGGGCAGGGTGAGGGGCAGGTGGGCGGGCAGGGTGAGGGGCAGGTGGGCGGGCAGGGTGAGGGGCAGGTGGGCGGGCAGGGTGAGGGGCAGGTGGGCGGGCAGGGTGAGGGGCAGGTGGGCGGGCAGGGTGGTGGGCGGGTGGGCGG